>JAQZCD010000409.1:0-109575 GCA_030864225.1 Capsicum baccatum var. pendulum | reverse complement strand
TTTATCTTTGAAGTTTAATAAATTTGACTTTTATAAAATAAAATGTGTCAATTAAAAATGAATGAAAGGAGTAAAAATCTAAAAATATACTATATTTTATTTCGTACGAACATTTAAAAAATGTTTTAAAGTACTTAAAAAAAGAAATGCAACAAAGTACATAAAACGGGCTCCCCATCAATGCGATTTACGTATTATATCAATCCCTTTATATTTCAAGTGTATTTCCATAAATATTCATTGTTTTAGGGGAAAAATGATATTATATCTCTCTTTTTCATGTATAAAATTCCTCTTATTTAATAAAATCTTAGCGCCATTGTTGTTCTCAAATTTTAAAATATTAAACAATTTTTCTTCCACTGTACTTCAAAGTGAGTAATTTTTTTCCTGATATGTTTTTTTTTTTTTTGGGTTTCTCCTACGGTGTTCGTTATTAGTATTGGAACTCGATTAATTTAGATTCATGTTTCTGATTTTGGCTAATTTGTGTAGCAAAAATCTAATGGCTTTTTTGGTCATTTCTAATAAAAGCAGTCATTTTTAGATATAATTTGTGTTTTTTTTTTAGTATGGTTGTAATTATTCGGAATAAGATAGGTTTGAAATGTTACTAAAAATTTTTGGGTTTTTGATTTCTGCAAGTTGTTGAGTGAGTGTTTTTTGTTTTTTGTTTCCATCCGAGTCAGTTCCAGTACAGTAGTGGATGAACTTAGAGGATCCGGCAAATAAAGGAATCATGGGATTATTCAACAGAGCGATATTGGTTCCCGAAATTCGATTTCGAAATTGATTTGCTCAGAGTAGAATTTGAAAGTTCAAACGCAAATGATAGTGGGCCTCTTTAGCGACAAATTGGTCGTGGGATTTTCACTTTCCATCGAATTTGAAAATGCTGGTGTTGCATGGATTTCCTCTGACATCCGATTCACTATATAACAATAGTGAGACTGCACAACCTTGAAGAGTTTTTCCTTATTAGAACAATCTTCCAGGGGGGAGAATGGAACATAGGGGAGGAAGACACCTTTGAGAATCTCAAATATTTGGAGTTGGAAGAAGTGACTCTTGCTAAGTGGGAGTTTGGAGAGGAATCCTTTCCCATGATTGAGAAATTAGTACTGTGGAAATGTCATATGCTTGAGGAGATTCCACCTAGTTTCGGCGATATTTGTTCGTTGAAAATCATCAAACTTGTAAAGAGCCCTCAACTTGAAGATTCTGCTAAGAAGATTAAACAATATGTTGAAGATATGGGAGGGGACGAGCTTCAGGTCCTGGGTCTGAATAATATCCCATTATCAAGTAGCTCTTAAGCACCACCAGAACAGATTCTTCTCTGTTCTTTTTCACTGTGATTGATGAAAGCTTAAGGTAATTAGGAAAATCAGCAGGGCATGTGTGTGTAAATTAATGTAGTGGGATAACGTTTTGTAAACACCATTGTGGGATGACATTGATCAATATTTATATGACTTTTTATGTTTCTTTCTTCATTTTCTTGTATTCTTACTTGTTCCACCTGATAAAGTTTTTCGCACATCTTATACATCAGATCCTGAGAACATTGAAAAAAAGGGAAGGATAAGTTACTTTGGAACAATCAAGGAAAGAGGAAAAGAAAATGAAGGAGACCGAGAGAAGGAGGAAACAAACAACTCATCGTCATTTCCAAATCTGTCAGATAACTGAATCGAAAATGCCAGCCAACAAAGCAAGAGCGAATCCAGTAGTAATCATGAAAACGGAGGCAGAACCGATCAAGATACAGGAAACCAATCAAGTAGAGGAAAAAAACGGAAGTGCGACGAATAGAGTAAAAATGGAGGGTATCACATGCTATGCTATTGCTTAGTAAATTTCATAATAAATTATCATCTTAATCTTTTGTTTCAATCTCCTATTTCCTTTGCTAAATTTATCTTCAGTATCATAATGCGGATGAGTCTTGATGTTGAATATATATATATGTAGTGAGAGAAATGTTATATATGGTCAATTCTTTAGTGCGTCTCAAGTACAAATTTGACAATGTGCATTTACTTTGTAACTTAGCAAAGGAAAAAGCTATTTTGGTTAGCTAGACATGAGGAAATAATTGGCAGGAAGGTTCGGACAAGAATTATTCAACAACAGACAAGAATCTCATTAAAAATCTAATGCAGGAAGGTTCGGACAAGAATTATTCAACATCAGACAAGAATCTCATTAAAAATCTAATGCAGGAGGGTTCGGACAGGGATGAAGAACCTGTTGCTCAGAATTATTCAAGTGTGGCTAGATCACCGAGGATACATCAATCTGGCATCTTCCGAAATAATCCTAGAGGAATCCACTATCTGTTTTACGTCGAGCAATAGTAATTTCCAATACCATTTTGTGTAGTGGCTGCTCCACTAAACCTTTCGGTGAGGCAAGCAGCCAAGAAGAGTGCAACTCCCACAATGACACGTGCAGCTCAAGGTGGGCTTGATATTTATTTGCTTGAAGCAACAAGATTTAAAAGGGTTGTTTCTTATTTAAATAATATCACATGAACCTACTCCATCTTCTTTCTTGCTTTTATTTTGTTCCGTTAATTAATTCGGATCATTATTTCTAAATATCATCATAGAGTGTGTTACAAAATTTTCTGCACATTTTATGCCTCGCTAGTTGATGTGCCACTGCTATGACTCGCACTGCAAGTTTGCTGCCACCGAACGCCGGCAACTTCAACTGTAAGTCTCTCTTTGATACATAGATGGAGTTGCCGTTTCTCTGCTATTGGGAAGGTAAGAAGTGAAACAGAAGGTCGGCAACCTCTCTACTATATGAAAGTTACTCTATATATCAATTTTTTTCTAATGATTGTAAATCTTTCAAGTACTGAAGTCATTGAGAAATTCCAATGCAACAGGAAGTGGGATCTCTGCCTGCAAGGACTTATAATGGTCGTGCAGGCTGGTGGAATCAACCATCATCGATAAGCATTTGGTGTTTAATTATCAAGATGTTTAGAGTAATGAGGTGCTAAGCACATCGCCTTTCTGAAGGTTTATTCTTTTCCAATTTTGGATATTCTCAGTTTCATCACTAATATCTTCTAACCGTGGTTTCTTTTCTACAGGTGGCACCTTTAAGTCCATTGACAAACTCGAAAAAATAACTAATGAGGTGAAGCTTGAACAGTCACCAGGTGCAACTTCACCTGTAATGCAGACAACTTCAAATCCTCCAGCATCTATATCTACCACGGTGGCTGACAGTGCTGAGCAGCTAGTTGACACACACGTGATGAAAGAAAAAGAAGTGCAGGTGGATGAATTCGCCTGAAAATGCTGATGTATTGCGGTTGCAGCTAGCGATACATGTGTAAATAATCTAGCTGCTACTCTTGTTTTAGCGTTAGCACCTAGAATCTATTGCTCATAATTATTCAAATGTTGCTAGAACAGCACAGATACACAGAGACGAAGCCACACTTTGAAGTATATGAATTCTGAACTTTCCACTGAACTCATAACTCGTCTGGTTCACTATAAAATATTTATAGAATGAATTTTCTAATAAAACTACAGGGTCTAAGAAGAAGCTATCGGGCTCACCCGAACCTGTAGCTGATGCTCTAGCCCTGCCCCTGCACATATATCACACAGTCATCTTACTTTGAGCAAGTTGCCAAGAAGGTTGCAACTTCCATAAGACCCAAGATGCTGTGACAATGACCATGTGCAAATCCAGATGGGCTTCATATTTAACTAATTTGCTGAATGAAATATGCATGTTGAATCATTTGAGGTTCTTAAGAATTGGGACAGAAGTTAAATCTCTGTCTTCATGTTTATTGAATATTTGGGTCTTCTGTTTTCTTCTTTATCTTATAAACTACTATTCTTCTTTTTGGGTGCGTGTAAATTGACATTTTGGGATAAGTCTCACCACACTCTCACTCTCGATTTTTACCTCACACTTGGTTTCACAAGTGTTGAAAGTCGGCTTGTACTTCGTGAGTGATTGAGGGATGAGTCTATCTTTGCCCGGAATAGATTTTCGTTTGAGTTGACTCAAAGGAAAATTTGTTTGCGGACTTGAACCAACAAGACACAATGAATTCACACAAGAGAAAAGCACACAACAAACGCTTAACACGAATGAACAAACACAAAGACTAACTAACAATCTAGTAGATGAGTACTAGTTTGCCAATTAGTAATGGAACCAACGAAATTGAAACTAAGGAACAACAAAAGGAAACTAAGAAATCTGAAATTTGAACCAAAATTTGATGCATGAACAGTAACTTGATGACGTGGCAGCCACGTATTGGTTGCGGTTTCTACAATTTTTATTTTCCAAAGTGCTAGTCTAGACCAATTTTAATTTGGATTGGTGGAATTTGTTTTAAGGAGGAAAGAATAAGTCTTGGAGCCTTTTTTTTCAAGTTTCAAATTTCAAGACTTGACTTTTGTAGTACTTTTTCTTAAAACATGGCCCCTCGTTTCATGGGAAAGTGGTTAAGAAGTGATGTAAAGTCTTTTGGTGGTTGGGAGTCTTTCAAGACTAACAATTACTTAAACCTCTTTTCTTCACCTTTTAGGATCTATCATTCACTTGATGTTCTAACAATATATGAAGGAAGGTGAAGAAATTAAAGAACACCAAAAACCACACCAAGAACAGTAACAACAATCTTCAAGAACAACAACAATTCCAACGGCCAACTCCTATCCACAACAACAAACAGCGAAGTCTCTTTAGTGTTGTATCTTCGGTTTTAACAAGAGATGAAGGTTGTGAAGAACTTCAAGAACAACAACATTCACAACAACACTTCTTTCAACAACAACAACCAAACACACGGCCAATCAAGTTTCTCAACAACAATGTCTACCACAACAATATTCAACAACAATGGGCCAAGTTTATGTTCACAGTAACAACATCAAAATACAAGCTCAAATCAAGATATAGACTCAATGTGTTAGTGAGGAACAAAACTAACACTTATAGACAATAAAGACAAGTAAAAATCTCAGCCAAGATACAACAAAACACAATTTTTGACCAAGAACACAAAATGGACAGATTGTTCTTTTTCTAGAATTTCAGATTTTAATTTTTTTTTTTCAAGTGAGCTAGCCCAAGATTTGATCTTGGAGTAACAATATCAAGCCATTCTCGGATACCAAATGATACGAAAAAGACAACGGAAGCCACAAAACAAACACCAAATCAGTCCACTAGTTTGAAGAACCGTGGACTTATTTGGTAACCACTCTCGGATTCACTACAACAGCAACAAGAATGAAATATAAGGGTGTGTTTCAACCCCAAAACATCCACCAAACTAGATTTAACAACAAGAAGATGAAGAACAAGATGAACTTAACAATGGGAATAACAACAACAACACAAACAGGTACAATACAAGATACAAACGTTACAAGATTGCAAGAATAGAAAAGATAGATAAAGTGACATATACTATCTCATGAACTAAGAACCTAAGTGTATTAAAGCACCTAGACCCTTAATACAATGATAGTAGGAACACCTACTCTCTTCGGTGAGCACAAGAGAGACCTCAACCTTCTCTAGCACCAAACGTTCTAAGCAAGAATGCAACACTAGTGATTTCACCCTAGTTACAAGTTTTGAATTTGTGCCTCAAGGAGAGAGGACTTGTCTTTCAATGTTATACAACATTCATTATCATCAAAGTCTAATGAATGAAACCCTAAAAGGTTCTATTTATAGATATTAAAAAAATAGTGTGAAATGTTCATAATACCCCTCAAGGGTGAGGTTCCCATCAAGTGGAAGAAGTGGGCTGATTTTGTTGTGTTTAGGCCCTCTTTTACACTTCACTTGTGCACTTCCTTGGACGGATTCTTTACGCACTTATTCACGTCCATCCTCGTGGTCGTACTTGTATCAAGTTTCTGATGCATATGGTTAGTGATCCAAGTGGCCCATGTTATGAAAGCACAGTTCATGACAATGCTGATCTTACTTACAGGAAACCAGTCAAGAATATGAAAACAGACGTGTTACATACTATGAATTGCTTAGTAACTATGATCAATAACGATCATCTTAAAATTTTACTTATATCTCATATTTCCTTGGCTAAATTCATTCCAAGGTACAAATGAATATAGCCGCACAGGCTGCTACTCTTGGAAAAGCTACTAAAAATCTAATAATTCTGATCAATACACAAGAAGATCATTAAAAATTAAATGCAAGGCGGTTCGGACAGGGATGAAGAATCTGTTGTTCGAAATTGTTCAAGTGTGGCTAGAGCAGCGTGGATATCATCCGAACATCTGCCTAAATTATCCAAGGGGAATCCACTATCCGTTTTATGTCAAGCAATACAGGTGGAGTAACTCCCGATATAATAGTAAAAGCAGGATGTGTCTTAAGAGATTTGATATTTCTCCAAGAAGAGTTCAACTTCCATAAGATCCATCAGTGTCCAAGTCAAGTTCGGGTTCAAATTGGTGCTGCCATACAGTATTTGGCTTCATGTGCATATTAATACATCAATGCTGGATATGAATTGGTGCAAGAAAAATGTACTAAAGAATATCAACTTTCATGAAAGTTAAAGCATCCTATTAATTCCTTGTCATTTTAATATCTTCTAACCGTGGCTTCTTTTCTTCAGGCAGCCTTTGAGTCAATAGATGATCTTTGTTAGACAAATGTAAAAAAATAACTTAATGAGGTGAAGTTCGAGTGTCACCAGATTATAGTTCCAACTCTAAGCACATACTATGCGGAGGTGGATTTCAAGCTCAATGTAGAGTGTAGTGGAAGCCTGATGCATATGGTTAGTATTTTGAGAAAAATTCTGTCTGGCCTTTATTGAGTTGTTTCCAACTTTGTTATCTATCGTGTTTTGTAAGTGTTGCCTCTGGTTTGTCAATAATTATCATGCTCAGTTACTTTGATCAATAAATTATCATCTTAAACTTATGTTCATAATGTGGACTAATCATATTGGAGTCTTTTATGTTGAAAACATATATAGAATCAATGCAAGAGTAATTTCTGGTGCAACTTCACTTGTAATGCAGAAAACTCAAATCCTCCTGCCTCTATATCTACCGAGTGGTGTGGTGCATATTGAGCAACAAGTCGAGCTCAATTTGATAAATTCGCCAATATCGCTGCGCAGGCTGCTACTCCTGTTCCAACTGTTATCGTACCCTGAAGTTGATGCACCAGCCCTGGCCCCGAGGGATATATCGCTCGGGCATGTTCCTAAATCATCTAAGAGGAATAGGAAGGTTACAACTTCCACAAGATCCAGCAGGTTGTGATACTGACCACATATATTTAACTAATGTGCATAGGCAAAGAGCAAGATCATTAAGTTACTTTGAAGCTAACAAGATTTGTTAAAAATATGGTGTATACCCTATTATGATTGTAATATATCTGATTTTCTCTTATGTCAGTAAAACTCTTTGATGATTATAGCAAATGTGCTTTTCTTCTTGTTGATGTTTTTATAAGTTAGTGAATGGTTTGTCCCCTCACCAGGATTAACAAAAGTAACTAGTTGGTTGACAATTGTTTGGATTTAAAAAAAAATAGACTTTTTGATTTGTTTTTTAAAGATATCTAAAAGGGAAAATATAGCTTGAAATTTTATGACATAGAGCAGGCATATTCCTTGTTAAAAACGTGGTGCATATATACCTTTATCTTTAATTAATAGTGCATAAAACACTTTTTTTTTTTTTGAGAAAATTATCCCTATAGTATTATTAGATTTAAAATAACAAATTTTAGCAACACTTTTAGATAATTGCATTCATAGCAATTTAGTTATCAGTTATAGCAACTCATTAAAGATATATTATTTTAATTGTATTTTCAAAATTCATTTTTAATTATATAATTTAAAATCAGTTCCATATTTATAGGGTTGTAATCAATATTCCCCTTAAATTGTGTACTAATAATGATGATAAATATATATTCTCTTTCTTCATTCTAATACACAACCATTCAAAAAATTATTGAAAATTCTGATTTCATTAACTTACTCATATAATATTCATATTCTTTCCTTGAAAATACAAAATTGAAAAAAAAGTGAGTTTCATATAATATTCATCTTCTTCATTGAAAAAAGTGGGTTTAAGATAATATTCAGCTTTGTTTATGAAAAACATAAAATTGATATATTTGTTTTTCCATTCTCCATTGTGAATCATGTCTAAACCAAAATTCGATTTTACTCCTTCCGGTTGAAGTCCTAAGAATAAATAACAAACGATTTGTTCCATTGTGAATCATTATTCAACCAATGATTTGTTCTCCTTTCGTCAGAAATTCTCTTTCTTCTATTTTTCTTTTTATTCTTTAAAAATAATTTGGTATAAGGAGTATTGTCAATTTCTTTTATTATTAAACACTCATTGTATATAACAATAAAAGATATGTCAATGGGTATTAGAGAAAAATATTGAACAATCAGTTTGTGTTGTAACAACATAAAAAAAGAATTTAAATATATATCGTAATCTTTCATAAGAATAATATAGTTAAAATTATCTTGTATATATTTATTAAACTGTTTCGCGTATGAAGTTTGTATAAAATCAATATGCATGTTATCCTATATCTCAGTTTTTTGCATATCTTTCAAGAAATACATCATCACAAACAATGTGAAACCTCTGCAGGTTACCGAGAAAGCCCAGTGCTGTAAGAGTTTGAATTGTGATGCAGGGTGGTGGGATTTACGTCACCAGAATCAGCCACAGAATAGCATTTGGAGTTTGATAAGACAGTTGTTTTTAATGATCAAGATGTTGATGCTGCATTTTGGCCTCATGTGCAACAGTAAGTGTTTATCGATAGACAAATTGGTGCATATTTCCCTCCTGTTTCTAAGAAAAAGAAGTTTATCGATAGATTGCACTAGGTAATTGACCGATGAGCAATTACCCAACATGGCTATCGGCCCTCCTTCACTGATGAGCACTCTTCTCCTATTCATTTGTCAAGAACACTCGAGGTACCCATTGTTGATTCTCACAATTAGAAGTATTAAATCTTTCTGTGGTAATGGAGGTTCTAGGTTAATCGTCCTAGTTTTTTGTTTCCAATTTTGGCTTCTAACGGTGTCTTCTTTTCTGCTGGTTGGCACCTTTAAGTCCATTAATGAATAGAAGTTTGTTATCTAGCTTCCACTCAATTAGAAATGAAGCACCTTTTACTTAGATACACATCACAAAGTCTAATGCCGTAAGGTTTGGAAATGGAATGAAGAATCTATCACTCGGAGTTATTCAAGTGGTTAGAGTAGTTCAGATATATCACCCTGGAATCTGCTTAAATCATCCAAGAGGAATCCGACATCTGTTTTATGTCGAATAATATGTGGAGGAACTCTCGATATACCAGTAAAAGCAATTATATGCATGAATGAATTTTTGAAAGGATAATTTTCCTTTGGGAATTTTTGAACATTAATGTTGTACACCAAAGTACTATTTCGATCACTGCTTTCTTTACTTTTACTTAATAGTCATTTTTAGCAGAAAAGTGATACAGATGCATTGGTTCATGCTTTTGCTTTTGTTACAATAGTACAGTAGTATAGCAGAAAATTTTTTTTAATATTTGCATTCAGACTGATGGATGCAGGATTTGAATTATAGCAGTCCTTGCGCAAGTTAAATAGGACAGTAATTGAGTTCATAATCACATGTTATAGTTATTTATTCGACATCTTAATACATTTAAAGGATCTGGAGAAAACCTGTTACAATCACGTGAATCCATAAATTACGCTGTAGATTTGCCTTTGGCTGTCCAAACTTACTTGAAAGTCCCATCTTACGTGGTCAAAACAATTGTTTAACCTCGATTGAGGTACTGATTCACAACAAAGCTTTTGACACCTCTGTGTCACAAACCCAACAAACACTAATCACAAAAGCTAGATCATGAAGTGAAAAGGTTTGTGGATCGCATACACGCTCTCTCCTCAAACATTCAGCCAACTTGACCCAATAATAAGTGTTTGTTTGTCAACCTGACTCGCTGTAGAACACTAACATACCTTCTATAAGTTGAACAAATGGAATTCCAGTACTCAAATGAATGAGGGTTCACATAAATCATCAAAGAGAATTACAACTAATATTCAACCATACATGACCAAATGTACATTACAAATACCATTTCACCAGAAGAACAAGTCACTACAGAAAATTAAACTGATACATAATGATACGAACTAGGATACACAGTTGGACATGCCCCCCTCCCACCCAAAAAATACATAGTAGTCCTTGGTGATACAGAACAACATGAAGAGTTTAAACTCATTATTTGTGACTAATTGCTGCGAAGCCGCAAAAAAAAGAGGTAAAATCGATGGCTCACGAGCTTCAACCCCACCATAACGAGTATTGCAACTGCACAAGAAAAAAGATCAGCACGGAAACTAATACCTGAAGTCATTTCTAAGCAGAAGCCAGAGAGCAATACCCGTTACTATATGGAGTCGATGATGCATCTTCAGCAACAATCCAAACAAAACCAGGTGTGTCGAACCTCCTTCTTGTACACTGTCCTGTATATGTAAAGTTTCTCAATGGGGCAACTTTCTGGCCTCGTATCCGGATGACCCCTCTCGTCTATAACTTCAACATTAAGCTCTGGCAACTATCTGAGCTATAGCAGCTTACATGCTTCAAAACTTACTGAACAGTTGGACATCCAAAGGGATCGCATTGTCTCCAGCTTTTGCAGCATTGGCCAACAGAGCCTCATCGCCAAGGGGCAATCTCTGATCTCCAACTTGCGGAGGCTCTCACAACCAGAGAGCACGTAATGGAGGCCTAGATCTCTATCCCCTGCAAAAGCTAAGGAAAGAATCTCTAACTTCTTAGCGTGGACTCCGATGTACTCAAACACACGACCTGTAAGGAGGCCAGAAAGAGAAAGTTTCCGCAATTCCTTGCAGTGTTGCACAATGGCCCCCAAAACTAGCATCAAGTCGTTCAATGGTTGAGTAATCAGGTGTTTGAGGCTCTATAATACACAAACGAAATCGGATCATATTAGGACGGTTCCTTGCAATAGTAACCAATGCGTCATTTGTCATTTGGCGGTAGAAGTATAAAACTGACTGAAGTTTAGGGCAGCCCACTTATACGGCCACAAGGCCTTGCTCTGTCAAGGATAAATTCGGTCCAGGAGCAAAATAGATCAGAAGGGAACACCCTAAGCTCTTGAAGTTCCTTACAAGAGTTGGCAATCTCCTCAAGACCACTATCTTCAACATAATGTAGCACCTGCAATCACATCCATTTCAAGTGGCATAAACAATAATGCAAGAGATACATCCGTGCCACTGGACAAGAACTTAAAGACTTGTGGAAGCATCCCAACTCAGAGAGATAAAACGCCAATTGCCCAAAGTGTAGGAGCAGATCTTTAGTCCCAGATAACAACTATGCAACATTAAGTTATTCTCCATATGGTTGACCAGTAAATTATTCCAGAATTTAGTTGACATCAATCGTTTATCAACGTTATTTCAGTATACAACCAAGCTTATCAGAATCAGCGTTACAATTAGTAATAAGTTAGGATTATTGTTCTTTCGTTGGAAACTTCTGTATCTACAACTAGACAAAATGCTCAGAAGCTAATAGAATGATAACCATGATCAACTTTCTATTTTATCACAAGCACAGTTAATATATCAAGTCTTGACTGTTGAAAACATGCAAATTTAAACAAAAGTACAACACAAAATAGAACCTACCCACAACCTCTGTAAATTATGATAGTGGCTGATGAGCTTTCCAATATAAGGTACTTGAATGGTAGGGATAGCTTAAATTCAAAGATCTAATTTTGGAGTGGACTGATATATCGTTGGAAGTAGGCTGGCAACAGCCTCCCAAAACCACTCTAGCCTTTGAGTTTTATTGCAGCCTGAAAAAGGTTGAGATATATTTATGAAAACTTCAGAAACATCAGCCTGTATGTCATAGAGTTTGGGATATGGTTAAATTTTAACCAGGGTTTAGATGTCGACGAGGAGAGGGAGGCCTTGCGTGGGGTTAAAGTTGTGCTGGAAATTGTACCCTCTTACGTCACTTCAGTTTCTGCAGCCAGGTCATACAAGTCTATGATCTTGCTTCATGGCCCAGAAATAGAACCAAAGGACCAAGGCATTTTTCGCTATGGTGCTTCTTGATACTCTTTCCACCAAGTGCAATCGAAGACCATCCACGAAATTTTATTTGTCTGATTATATCTTCCCAGCTCCTCCTCCATGTTCAGTTTGTTGGGGGAATTGAAGTAAAGAGGAGAAATGTCTAAGAAGAAGAATATAGTTGCAGAGAACTTCACCTACTCTTTCATTCATACAACTGAACCAAGTTACGTAGGACTCTTTAAATAGGAATTTAAAAAACCTAACCACTTATGAAAAACATACCCACTTACTCGACACTAATATTGTCCTGCTTTGATTGAGTTTGAAAGCAACAGCTCTGACTTCGTTCGTGTCCGGGGAAAGGCTAGTAAGAAGTTGATGAAAGCATAAAGTCTGTCTTAAGTAGGGCTGGTAAGACTATCTCAATAGGAATCTCAACACCTTCCCTAACTGACATTCAAGAGGGGCTCGCACCTCCCTCTTAGGCAGACGAGGTTAAAAAGAAGGATGAAGAAGGGGACTAGGAATTTCATAGGAGGATTTGGCCACTAACCTAAATATTAGCAACTAACAGAAAATGCTTTAAACTAACTAGGACTCCTAACAAACGTGTTACTCTGCCAAATAACTAGGAAGCACTAACGACCTTTGAATCAATATTTAACACACCCCCTTGATTCAAAATTACAAAACTCCAAGTTTCTTCCCAGAAATGATCATGCTTGGATTGTGGGAAGTACCTTGGTGAAGACATCTGCATTTTGATCAATTGTACTGCACAACTTTAACTCTATATCATTTGCTGTCAGGTCACGAATGAAATGATAACGGATGTCAATGTGCTTTGTTCTGCTGTGAAAAATCCGGATTCTTTGTCATTGCAATTGTTGCCTTTGTTATCACAGAATCTTTCTATTATCTATACTTCCTGCCTATTCACTATCACTGTATCCTATCAAGCTGAAATCTGCAACTTTGGAGTACCAAATCCCGTAGTCAATAGTCCCAGCAACATAACGCAACACTCTTTTGGCTGCACCAAGATGTTGCTGTTAGGAAAATGCATATACCTAGACAACATACTCACAGAAAACATGATATTAGGAAGAGTATGTGTTAGGTAGTTCAAACCTCCAATCAAGCTTCTGCAGTGACTAGGATCCGCAAGATCTGTGCCATTCTTCAAGCTGAAACTTTTCATTTGCATTCATGGGTGTGGCAGCCACTTTACAATTATGCGTAACAAACTTGAACAAGAGGTCTTTTGCGTACTTCATTTGAGAAATAAAAAATTCATCCTCCCACCAGTTTCACTTGAAGACCAAGAAAGTATTACAAAATACCTAAATCTGACATTTCAAACTCCATCATGCAAGATTTAAATTCAGCACCTAAAGTTTAAGATGATCCCATATAAATCATGTCATCCACATAGAGACAAACAACCAAAAAATCACTCGTACCTTGTTCTCTTTACATACAACGTAGGCTCATTCTCACTCCTTTCAAATCCATACCTCAGAAAGTACGAGTCAATTTTATTGTACTATGTTCTCGGCCCTTGTTTTAGCCCATAAAGTGCCTTTTTGAGTTTGTTAACTGTGCTCTTATTGCCACTAATAACCAAAATCCTCAGGTTGGGGAAACATAAACTTCCTCTTCCAAATCCCCATTTAGGAATGCAGATTTAACATCAAATTGATAAACAGGCCAGCTCAATTTAGCGGCCAAATATAAGAGTATTCTAACCGTTTCAAAATGAGCAACAAGTGAAAATGATTCATCGTAATCAACACCTTGATGTGGTGCATATCCCTTAGCTGCGAGCCTGGCTTTGTATCTCTGTATGCTCCCGTCTGCATGATGGCTTGACTTTGAACTCCCATTTGAGTCGAATGGGTTCCTTTCCATTCGGTAGATTCTCACCAACTCCCATGTCTGGTTCTACTCAATTGCTAGCATCTCCCACGAAAAATTCTAACGGGACCATACTGAGACAATCCCCATCCTCCCTGGCATGCCCCGATCAATTTTGGCTCATAGCATGCTCGGACTCCGGGCCCACCCCCTGAAACCCTGAGCTATAGCACACCAATTTAGACCAAAAATGTCCAATTCGCCCTGTTTTGCCCGTTTATCCACACCAAATGGCCACAAAAATTTTAAACGGACCCACACTGGGATGATCCCCAACTTCCCTGGGCATGTCCGATCGATTTTCAGCCCGCAGCACACCCGGACCCCAGGCCCAAACCCGAAACTGTGTGCAATATAACACTGATTTGGCCCAAAAATGCCCCGTTCGCGCCGTTTCGCCCGTTTGTCCACCCAAATAGCCACAAAAAT
The DNA here is from genome assembly GCA_030864225.1 of Capsicum baccatum var. pendulum. NCBI lineage: Eukaryota > Viridiplantae > Streptophyta > Magnoliopsida > Solanales > Solanaceae > Capsicum > Capsicum baccatum. The sequence continues at coordinate 95,042 of JAQZCD010000409.1, read as the reverse complement.
TTAATCGAACCACACTAGAACCATTCCCAACCTCCATAGCACTCCCCAATAGATTTTTGCCCCACAGCACAACCAGACACCGGGCCTACCCCCGAAATCATGGGTTATAGCACACCAATTTGGCCCAAAAATGCCTCGTTTACGCCATTTCACCTGTTTGTCCACCTAATAGCCACTAAAATTTAAATAGACCACACTGGGATGATCCCCAATCTCCCTGACATGCCCGATCAATTTTTGGCCTATAGAATGTCTGGACCATGGGCCCACCCCCGAAACTGTGGGCTTTAGCACACTGATTTAGCAGGAAAATGACCCGTTCATGCCATTTTGCCCGTTTCTCCACCAAATGGCCACAAAAATTTAACGGACCATATTGAAATGATCCCCAATCTCCCTGGCACACCCTGGTCGATTTTTGGCCCATAGCACGCCCCGAACCTCGAGCCCCACCCCAAAAAACCGATGGGCTATAGCACACCGATTTGGCCCAAAAATGCCCTGTTTGCACCGTTTCGCCCGTTTGTCCACCCAAATAGCAAAACAAAATTTAAACAAACCATACTAGGACGATCCCAACCTCCCTGACATGCCCCGATCAATTTTTTGGCCTATAGGACGCTCGTACCTAGGGCCCCACCCCAAAATGTGGGCTATAGCACACCGATTTAGCTCGGAAAAATGCCCATTCCCACAGTTTCGTCCGTTTGCCCACCCAAATGACCAATAAAATTTAAATGAACCACACTAGGATAATCCCTAACTTCGCTGGCATGCCCCGATCAATTTTCAACCCACAGCACACCCAAACCCTGAGCCTACCCCCAAAACCCTGGTCTGTAGCACATCAATTTAGCCCAAAAATGGCCCTTGTTCATGCTGTTCGCCTATTCATCCACCCAAATAGCCACAAAAATTAAACGAACCACACTAGGATGATCTCAAACCTCCCCAGCAAGCCTTAATCAATTTTTGGCCCACAGCACGCCCGACTCCCGGGGTCCACCCCCTATACGGAGGGCTATAGCCACACCTATTTGGCCCAAAAATGCCCCGTTCGGGATGTTTTTGCCCGTTTGTCCACTCAAATGGCCACAAAAATTTAAACGGGACCACACTATGACGATTCCCAACCTTTCTAGAATGCTCAGGTCAAATTTCAGCCCACAACATGCCTGGACCCCCGGGCCCACCCCCAAAACTGTGGGCTATAACACACCGATTTGTCTTGAAAATGACCCATTCATTTCGTTTTGCCCGATTGTCCACCCAAATAGCCACAAAAATTTAAACGAACCATACTGGGATGACCTCCAGCCTCCCTGGCATGCCGCGATCGATTTTTGGCCCACAGCACGCCTGGACCCCGAGCCTATCTCCAAAACTATGGGATATAGCACATCAATTTGGCTCAAACATGCCCCGTTCGCGCACACCGATTTAGCCCGAAAATGCCCCGTTCGCATCGTTTTGCCTGTCTGTCCATCCAAATAGCCACAAAAATTTAAACGAATCATACTAGAACGATCCCCAACCTCTCTGGCATGCGCCGATCAATTTTTGACCTATAGCACGCTTGGACCCCCAGGCCCACCCCCAAAACCGTGGGCTATAGCACACCAATTTGGACTAAAAATGTCCCGTTTCCGCCGTTTCACCCATTTGTCCACCTAAATGTCCATGAAAATTGAAACGGACCACACTGGGATGAGCCCTAACCCCCTGGCACACCACGATCAATTTTTAGCCCACAGCACGCTCGGACCCTGGGCCCACCCTCAAAACCGTGGGCTATAGAATACCAATTTGGCCCGAAAACACCTCGTTCGCATCATTTTTCCCGTTTGTCTACCAAAATAGCCACAAAAATTAAATGGAACACACTAAGACGATCTCTAACCTCTCTGCCATGCCCTAGTAAATTTTTGGTCCATAGCACGCTCGAACCACCCCCATAAATGTAGGCTATAGCACACCGATTTTGGCCCAAAAATGCCCTCTTCTCACCGTTTCACCCATTTATCCACCAAAATGGCCACAAAATTTAAACAAACCCACACTGGGATGATCTACAACCTCCCAGGCACGCTCCGATCAATATTTGGACCACAGTACGCCCGGACCCCAAGACCACCACCAAAACTGTGGGCTATAGCACACTGATTTGGATCGAAAATGCTTCGTTCGTGCTATTTTGCCCGTTTGGTCCACCCAAATGGAACAAAAATTTAAAAGACCATACAGGGACGATCCCCAACTTCCCTGGCATTCCCTTGATCGATTTTTGACCCATAGCACGCCCCGAACCCCAGGCCACCCTCTAAAACGGTGGGCTATAGCACACCTATTTGGCCCAAAATTCCATGTTTGGGCCATTTTCACCCCATTTATCCACTTAAATGGCCACAAAAATTTAAACGAACCACACTGGGATGATCCCCAACTTCCCTAGAATGTCCGGGTCGATTTTTCGCTAACAGCACGCCCGAAACTTGGTCCCACCCCCAAAACTGTGGGTTATAGCACACCAATCTGTCCTGAAAATGACCCGTTCACGCCGTTTTGCCCATTTGTCAACACAAATGGCCACGAAAATTCAAACGAACCATATTTGGATGATCCCCAAACCTCCTTGGCATGTCCCAATCGATTTTTGACCCATAACACGCCCGGACCCCGGGCTCAAACCGGAAATTGTGCGCAATAGCACACCGATTTAGCCCAAAAATGCCCCGTTCGCACCGTTTCGCTCGTTTGTCCTCCTAAATGGCCACAAAAATTTAAACGAACCACACTGGAATGATCCACAACCTCCCTGACATGCTCCGATCAATTTTTGGACCACAGCACGCCCGGACCCCAAGCCCACCACCAAAACTTTGGGCTATAGCACACTGATTTGGCCCAAAAATGCCTCGTTCGTGCTATTTTGCCCGTTTGTCCACCCAAATGGAACAAAAGTTTAAACGGACCATACAGGGATGATCCCCAACCTCCCTGGCATGCCTTGGTCGATTTTCGGCCCACAGCATGCCCGAACCCCGAGCCCACCCCCAAAATGGTGGGCTATAGCACACCTATTTGGCCCAAAAATCCCCTGTTTGGGCCATTTTTGCCCATTTGTCCACTTAAATTGCCACCAAAAATTTAAACGAACCACACTAGGATGATCCCCCAACCTCCCTAGAATGCCCAGGTCGATTTTTGGCTAACAGCATGCCCCGAACCTTGGGCCCACCCCCAAAACCGTGGGTTATAGCACACTGATTTGTCCTAAAAATGACCCGTTCACTCTATTTTTCCCGTTTGTCCACCCAAATAGCCACAAATATTTAAGCAGACCACACTGGGGGACAATTCCCAACCTCCCTAACATGCCCCGATTGTCCCGAAAATTCCCTGTTCGGGCCATTTCGCCTATTTGTCCACTCAAATGGCCACAAAAATTTAAACGAACCACACTGGGATGATCCCCAACCTCCATAGAATGCTCGAGTCAATTATTGGATAACAGCACGCTCGAACCTTGGGCCCACCCCTAAAACCATGTGTTATGGCACACCGATTTGTCCCGAAAATGACCCGTTCGCGCCATTTTGTCTGTTTGTCCACCCAAATAGCCACAAATATTTAAGCAGACCACACTGGGACAATCCCCAACCTCCTTGACATGCCCCGATTGATTTTCGGCCTATAGAACGCCCCCTGGTCCCACACCCAAAATCGTGGGCTCTAGCATATCGATTTGGCCCAAAAATGCCCCATTTTGTGTTGTTTCGCCCATTTGTCCACCCAAATTGCCACGAAAATTTAAATGCACCACACTAAGATTATCACCAACCTCCCTAGAATGTGCCAGTCAATTTTTGGCATACAACATGCCTGGACCCTAGGCGTACCCCCAAAACTGTGGGATATAGCATATCAATTTGGCCCAAAAACACCCCCGTTCGCACCGTTTTGCCTATTTGTCTATTAAAATGGACACTAAAATTTAAACGGATCATACTGGAATGATCCTTAACCTCCTTGGCATGCCTCGATCAATTTTTGACCCATAGAACGCCTGGACCCTGGGACCACCCCCAAAAACCGTGGTCTGTAGAACACCGATTTGGCCCAAAAATGCCCCGTTCACACTGTTTTGCGCATTTGTCCACTAATATGGCCACGAAAATTTAACGGACCACACTAGAATGACCCAACCTCCCTAACATGCCTCGATTGATTCTCGGCCCATAGCACGCCTGGATCTTGGGCTAACCCCCAAAACCGTGGGCTATAGAACACCGATTTGGCCTGAAAATGCCCCGTTTGCACTGTTTTGCCTGTTTGTCCACACAAATGGCAGCAAAAATTTAAACAGACCACACTTGGATGATCTTTAAGCTTCCTGGCATGTCCCAGTCAATTTTTTCCCTACAGCACGCTCGGATCCCGGCCCACCGTCGAAATCGTGGGCTATAGCACATTGATTTGGCTCGAAAATGCCCCTTTCTCGCCGTTCCACCTATTTGTATACCTAAATGGCAATGAAAATTTAAACGGACCGAACAGGAATGATCCACAAACACCCTGGGACTTCTCGATCAATTTTCAACCCACAACATGCCTGTACCCCGAGCCTACCCCCAAAATTGGGGGCTATAGCACACCGATTTGGCTAAAAAATGCTCCGCTCAAACCATTTTGCCTGTTTGTCCACCTAAATGGCCACAAAAATTTAAATGAACCATACCGAGATGATACCCAACCTCCCTAGCATGCCCCGGTCAATTCTTACCCCATAACAAACTTGGAACCCAGGCCCACCCCTAAAATTGTGGGCTATGGCTCACCGATTTGGCCCAAAGATGCCTCGTTCGCGCCGTTTCACACCCATTTATCCACCCAAATAGTGACAAAAATTTAAAAAAAATCACACTAGGAAGATCCCCAACCTCCCTGGGACGCCCTGGTTTATTTTCAGCCTATAGCACAATCGAACCCTGGGCCTACTCCCAAAATCATGGGCTATGGCTCACCGATTTGGGTCGAAGATGTTTCTCTCATTTGTCCACCAAAATGGCTACAAAAATTTAAACTGATCACACTGGGATGATCCCCAACCTCTCTGGTATTCCCCAATCGATTTTCATCCCACAGCACGCCCAAATCCCAAGCCCACCCCCCAAAATCGTGGGCTATAGCACATCTATTAGGCCCGAAAATACCTTATTTGGGTTGTTTCGCACGTTTGTCAACCTAAATGGCCATAAAAATAAAAATGGACCAGAATGTGACGATCCTCAACCTCCCTAGCACGCCCCAATCGATTTTTGGCCCACATCACGCTCGAAACCCCGGGCACACCCCCAATATCGTGGTCTATTGCACACCGATTTGGGATGAAACACTCCGCTAGTGCCGTTTCGCCTGTTTGTCCACCCAAATAGCCACAAAAATTTAAATAGACCATACTAGGATGATCCCCAACCTCCCTGGCAATGCTCGGATCAATTTTCGGCCTACAACAAGCTTGGAACCTAGGCCCACCCTCGAAATCGTAGGCTATAGCACACCGATTTAGGTCGAAAATGCCATATTCATGCCGTTTCGCCCATTTTTCCACCAAAATGGCAACAAAAATTTAAACAGACCACACTAGGATGATCCCGAACCTCCTTGCCATGACTCAATCAATTTTTGGCCTGCATCACGCCTGGATCCCTGGCCCACCCCCAAAAATCATGGGCTATAGCACACCGATTTTTGCTCCAAAATGCCCCGTTCATGTAGTTTCGCCCGTTTGTCCACCCAAATTGCCACAAAAATTTAAACAAACCATACTGGGATGATCCCCAACATTTCTGGCGCCCCGATCAATTTTGGACCAATAACACGCTCGCACCCCGAGCCCACCCCTAAAACTGTAGGCTATAGTACGCTGATTTGGCCTGAAAATATACCATTCGCACCATTTCGCCCGTTTGTCCACCCAAATGGATACGAATATTTAAACGGACAACACTGGATGATCCCCAGCCTCTCTTGCACGCTTCGATCATTTTTCAGCCCACAAAATGCCTGTACCCCCAGGTCCACCTAAATGGCCACAAAAATTTTAACAGACCATACTAGGATGATCCGCAACCTCCCTGGCATGCTCCAATTGATTTTCATCCCTCAGCACGCCCAAACCTTGGTCCCGCCCCTAAAATCGAGGGCTACCATACACCAATTTGGGCCGAAAATACCCCTTTCGCATCATTTCGCCTGTTTATCCACCCAAATGGCTACAAAAATTTAAACAGACCACACTGGGATGATCCACAACCTCCCTGGCACTCCTCGATCAAATTTTGGCCCACAACATGCCCAAACCCTGGGATCGTGGGCTATAGCATACCGATTTGGCCCAAAAATGCCCCATTCATCCCATTTTACCTGTTTGTCCACCCAAATTGCCATAAAAATTTAAACGGAACATACTTGGATCATCCTAACCTCCCTAGCATGCCCCGATCGATTTTTCGCCGACAGCACTCCTAGACACCAGGACCACCCTTGAAACTGTGGTCTATAGCACATCGATTTGGCTCGAAATTGCCCCATTTGCATCGTTTTGCAGGTTTGTCCGCCCAAATGGCTACGAATATTTAAACAGACCATACTGGGATGATCCCCAACTTCCCCTGGCATACCCCGGTCAATTTTTGACCCACAAAACGCCCTGACCCTGGGCCCACCCCCAAAACCGTGGGCTATAGCACACCGATTTAGCCCAAATATGCCTCATTCGCGCTGTTTCACCTATTTGTCCACCCAAATTGCCATGAAAATTTACATGAACTGCACTGGGATGATTCCCAACCTTCCTATCATGCACCGATTGATGTTTGGCCCACAGCATGCTCGGGCCCTGGGCCCACCCCCAACACTGTGGGCTGTAGCACACCGATTTGGCCCAAAAATACCCCGTTCGTGCCTTTCGCCCGTTTGTCCACCCAAATGGCTATGAAAATTTAAACGGACCATACTGGGATGATCCTCAACCTCCTTGCCAGGCCTGGTCAATTTTCGACCCCCAACACTTCCGTACCCCAGGCTCAAATCGAAAACTATGCGCAATAGCACACCGATTTGGCCCAAAAATGCCCCGTTCTCACCGTTTCGCTCGTTTGTCCTCCCAAATGGCCACAAAAATTTAAACGGACCACACTGGAATGATCCCTACCTCCCTGGCACGCCCCTATCAATTTTTTGATCCACAGTACGCCCGAACCCCATGCCCACCCCTAAAACCATGGGATATAGCACACCGATTTGGCCCAAAAATACCCCGTTCGCGTCATTTTGCCTGTTTGTCCACCCAAATAGTGAAAACAATTTAAATGAACCATACTAGGACGATCCCAAACCTCCCTGGCATGCCCCCGATCAATTTTTGGCCTACAACACGCCCGAACCCTGGGCCCACCCTCAAAACCATAGGTTATAGCACATCAATTTGGCCCAAAAATGCCCCGTTTGTGCCATTTCGCCCGTTTGTCCACCTAAATAGCCACAAAAATTTAAACACACCATACTGGGCTGATCCCCAACCTCTCTGACATGCCTCAATCAATTTTTGGCCCATAGCCCACCCCCGAAACCGAAAGCTATAGCATACTAATTTGGACAAAAAATGACCCGTTCTTGCCGTTTTGCCCGTTTGTCCACCGAAATGGCCACGAAAATTTTAATGAACCATACTGGGATGATACCCAATATACCTGGCATGCCCCAGTCGATTTTTAGCTCATAGAATGCCCGAACCCCGAGCCCACCCCTGAAATCGTGGGTTATAGCACACCGATTTGGCTCGAAAATGCTCCCTTCTCGCCGTTTCACTCATTTGTATACCTAAATGGCAATAAAAATTTAAACGGGCCATATTTAGATGATCTACAACCTCCTTGGTATGCCCCAATCGATTTTTGGCCCACAGCACGCTCGGACCCCAGGCTTACCCTCGAAACCGTGGGCTATTGCACACCAATTTGGGATGAAAACTCCGCTAATGATGTTTTGACCGTTTGTCCAGACAAATGGAAACGAAAATTTAAATAGACCATACTGGGATGATCCCCAACATTCCTGTCATGCTCAGATCAATTTTTGACCCACAACATGCTTGGACCCCAGGCCCACCCCGAATTCGTAGGCTATAGCACACCGATTTAGGTCAAAAATGCCCAGTTCATGTCGTTTCGCTTGTCTTTCCACTAAAATGGCAACAAAAATTTAAATAGACCACACTAGAATGATCCCGAACCTCCTTGGCACACCCCGATCAATTTTTGTCCCGCAACACGCCTGGATCCCTGGCCCACCCCCAAAATCGTGGGCTATAGCACACCAATTTTGCTCCAAAATGCCCCATTCACGTAGTTTCGCCTGTTTGACACCCAAATTGCCATAAAAGTTTAAACAGAATACACTGGGATGATTCCTAACATTTCTGGCATGCCCCGATCAATTTTTGACCACCAGCACGCTCGCACTCCGAGCCCACCCCCAAAACCGTAGGCTATAGTACGCCGATTTGGCCTGAAAATATCTCATTCGCATCGTTTCGCCCGTTTGTCTACCCAAATGGATACGAATATTTAAATAGAAAGCACTGGGATGATCCCCAGCTTCCCTTGCATGCTTCGATCATTTTTTGGGCCACAAAATGCCTATACCCAAGGCCCACCCCTAAATTCATAGGCCATAGCACACCGATTTGGCTAAAAATGACCCGCTCGCGCCGTTTCGCCCATTTGTCCACCTAAATAACCACAAAAATTTTAACAGACCATACTAGGACAATCCGCAACCTTCTTGGCATGCTCCAATCGATTTTCATCCCTCAGCATGCTCGAACCTCGGGCCCGCCCCCAAAATCGTGGGCTATAATACACCAATTTAGGCCAAAAATACCCCCGTTTGCATCGTTTCACTTTTTTGTCCATCCAAATAGCTACAAAAATTTAAACAGACCACATTGGGATGATCCGCAACCTCCCTGGAATGCCTCGATCAATTTTGGCCCACAGCACGCCCAAAACCTGGGCCCACCCCCAAAATCATGGGTTATAGCATACCGATTTACTTTCTATTCATCTATTCAATTCTTAATTTCCACAACAAGAGAAACGTTACTTTGCTAGGAATTCACATCTAACGCCTACCACACTATTACTACACGAAATCTTTATTACGGTATAATAACAATGTCAATTGTGATTTCCTTCGCATTCATGGGTAACTAAACTTCTCTGTTGGGGTTATGGAAGCCATATGAGATACTATCTATTGCTATGAGTTTGTGAGTTCGTGACACGTATGTTGCTTATATCACTATTCTCTTCATCTTAATCTAAATTCTTTGTGGTTTCAAACGCATAGAATAAGCCAGTATAGCATTAACTTGTTCGAAAGAAAAGTTATATGTTTGGAAAAGAGATAATGTCAAGGTAATAGGGTCCCATCCCCTATTAAAAAGCTAGTGCCGTAACTGGATTAACCTCTTGGAGAATTTGTACCGTTAGACACGCTTTAAGCTCGAAAGAGTTAAAGTGAAATAGTCCTTGTTTAGGTCGAAAGATGCTTGGATTTATCATCGAATACAATTCTCTATAAGCACATGCATGTCTGAATTCCGCACAACTCATAGCCAATAGAGACGTATAACTCATAAGGTGGACATAACCCCAACTCCTCAATTCTCATTGTTTACATCTTACTAAACATTCTTTCTTTTTACTTTGCTATTTTCCATTTTTACTTTTATATTTTGGTTACATTACTTGCACGCCAAGACTCCCCCCTTTTTACGAGACTTGCACTAAAAGTCTAGTAATCTTTGCTTACTTGTTGACCAAGCTATTCCCTGTGGGATCGATACCCAACCCAGTTGGGTTATATATTTGACAACGACCGCTTTACACTCCTACGAGAGCTGTAGATTGAGCGTTATCAGCCGACCCCCAAAACTGTGGGCTATAACACCCCAATTTGGCTCGAAAATGACCCATTCATGTCGTTTTGCCCGATTGTCCACCCAAATGGCCACAAGAATTCAAACAAACCATACTAGGATAATTTCCAGCCTCCCTGTCATGCCCCGATCAATTTTCGGCCCACAACACGCCTGGACCCTGGGCCTATCCCCAAAACTATGGGCTATAGCACATTGATTTGGCTCCAAAATGCCTCATTCATGCCATTTCGTCCATTTGTCCACCCAAATGGCCACAAAAATTTAATGGAACACTGGGATAATGCCTAACCTCCCTAGAATGCCCTGATCAATTTTAGCCCACAACACGCCTGAACCCTGGGCCTACCCCATAACCGTGGGCTATAACAATCGATTTGGCCCGAAAATGCCCCGTTCGCATTGTTTTGTCTGTTTGTCCACCAAAATAGCCACTAAAATTTAAACGGATCATACTAGAATGACCATCAACCTCCCTGGCACGTGCCGATCAATTTTTGACCCATAGCACGCCTGGACCCCAGGCCCACCCCCAAAACAATGGGCTATAGCACACTAATTTAGACTAAAAATGCCCTGTTCGCACCGTTACACCCGTTTGTCCACCTAAATGGCCATAAAAATTGAAACAGACCATAATGGGATGAGCCCTAACCCCCTGGCATGCCCCGATCAATTCTCGACCCACAACACAGCCGGAACCTGGTCCCACCTTTGAAACCGTAGGCTATAGTATATCGATTTAGACCAAAAACACCTCGTTCACACTATTTTCCCGTTTGTCCACCTAAATGGCCACAAAAATTGAAACGGACCATACTAGGATGAGCCCTAACACCCTGCCATGCCTCGATCAATTCTCGACCCACAACACAGCCGGACCCTGGCCCCACCTTTGAAACCGTAGGCTATAGTATATCGATTTAGACCAAAAACACCTCGTTCACAACTATTTTCTCGTTTGTCTAGCAAAATTGCCATAAAAATTTAAATGGAATACACTGGGACGACTCTAACCTCCCTGGAATGCCCTAATAAACTTTTGGCTCACAGCACGCTCGACCGATGTCCCACCCCCAAAATCGTGGGCTATAGTACACCGATTTGGTCCAAAAATGCCCCCTTCTCGCTGTTTCACCCATTTGTCCACCAAAATGGGCACGAAAATTTAAACGGACTACACTAGGATAATCCACAACCTCCCTTGCATGCTTCGATCGTTTTTTGGCCCACAGCACACCCGGACCCCAAGCCCATCACCAAAATTGTGGACTATAGGACACAGATTTGGCCCAAAAATGCCCCGTTCGTGCCATTTTACCCATTTGTCCACCCAAATGGAACAAAAAATTAAATGGACCATACAGGGATGATCCCCAATATCCCTGGCATACCTTAGTTGATTTTCGTCCCACAGCATTCCCCAACCCCAGGCCCACCCTCAAAACGGTGGGCTATAGCACACCTATTTGGCCCAAAAATTCCCTGTTCGGGCCATTTTCTCCCATTTATCCACCCAAATAGCCATAAAAATTGATACGAACCACACTGGGATGATCCCCAACCTCCCTAAAATGCTCGGTTCAATTTTTGGCTAACAGCACGCCCGAACCTTAGGGCCACCCCCAAAACCGTAGGTTATAGCACATTAATTTGTCTCAAAAATGACCCGTTCACGCCGTTTTGCTCGTTTGTCCACCCAAATGTCCACAAACATTTAAGCAAACCACATTGGGATAGTCCCCAACCTCCCTAACATGACCCAATCAATTTTTGCCCCAGAAGATGCCCGAACCCCAGGCCCATACCCAAAACCGTGGGCCATAGCATACTGATTTGGCCTAAAAATGCCCCGTTTGCACCATTTTGACCATTTGTCCACCTAAACAGCCACGAAAATTTAAATGGACCACACTAGGATTATCCCCAACCTCCCTAAAATGTGCCAGTTAATTTTTGGACAACAACACTCCTAGACCCTAGGCGTACCCCCGAAACTGTGGGCTATAGAATATCGATTTGGCCCAAAAACACCCCGTTCGCACCGTTTCGCCTGTTTGTCCACTAAACTGGACACCAAAATTTAAACGGATCGTACTAGAATGATCCTCGAACTCCTTGGCATGCCCCAATCAATTTTTGGCCCATAGAACGCCTGGACCCTGGGACCACCCCCAAAACCGTGGTCTATAGAACACCGATTTGGCCTAAAAATGCCCCGTTCACACTGTTTTGCATATTTGTCCACCAATATGGCAACAAAAATTTAAACGGACCACACTAGAATGACACAACCTCCCTAACATGCCTCGATTGATTCTCGACCCATAGCACACCTGGACCTTGGGCTAACCCCTAAAACCGTGAGCTATTGAACACCGATTTGGCCTGAAAATGCCCCGTTCGCACTGTTTTGCCCGTTTTTCCACACAAATGGCAGCAAAAATTTAAACAGACCACACTTGGATGATCTCTAAGCTTCTTGGCATGTCCTGATCAATTTTTGCCCTACAGCACGCTCGGACCCCGGCCCACTCTCGAAATCGTGGGCTGTAGCATATTGATTTAGCCCGAAAATGCCCCTTTCTCGCCGTTCCACCTATTTGTATACTTAAATGGCAATGAAAATTTAAACAGACCACACTGGGATGATCCATAACCTCCCTGGTATGCCTCAATTGATTTTCGACCCACAGCATACCCGTACCCCGAGCCTACCCCCAAAATTTGGGCTTATAGTACACCGATTTGGCCCGAAAATGCCCCATTCGCGCCATTTTGCCTCTTTATCTACCTAAATAGCAACAAAAATTTAAATCGACCATACTGGGATGATCCCCAACCTCCATATCATGCCCCGATCAATTTTTACCCTACAACAAACTCAAACCCCGATCCCACCCCCAAAACTGTGGGCTATGGCTCAGCGATTTGGCCCGAAGATGCCCCATTCGCACCGTTTCACCCATTTGTCCACCCAAATGGTGACAAAAATTTAAACAAACCACACTGGGATGATCCCCAACCTCCCTGTCATGCCTGGCGTATTTTCAGCCTATAGCACAGTCGGACCTCAGGCCCACCCTCAAAATCGTGGCCTATGGCTCACCGATTTGGCCTGAAGATGTTTCCCCCGTTTGTCCACCCAAATGGATACAAAAATTTAAATAGACAACACTGGGACGATTTCCAACCTCCCTGGCATGCTCCAGTCAATTTTAATCCCACCGCACGTCGAATCCCAAGCCTACACTCAAAATCGTGGGCTATAGCACATCGATTAGTCTTGAAAATGCCCTATTTGTCCCGTTTCGCATGTTTGTCCACCTAAATGGCCATAAAATTTTTAATGACTACAATGGGATGATCCTCAACCTCCCTATCATGCCCCAGTCAATTTTTGGCCCACAGCACGCTCGGACCCTGGGCCCACCCCCAAAACCATGGGTTATTGCACAATGATTTGGGATGAAAAACTCTAATTGTGTCGTTTCTCCCATTTTTCTACCCAAATGGCCACTAAAATTTAAATAGACTATATTGGGATGATCCCCAACCTCCTTGGCATGCTCCGATCGATTTTCAGTCCACAGCACGCTTTGACCCCAGCCTACCCCTAAAATCGTAGGCTATAGCATACCAATTTAGGCTGAAAATGCCCCGTTCATGTCATTTCGCCCGTTTTTCCATGAAAATAGCAACAAAAATTTAAACAGACCACACTAGGACGATACCGAACCTCCTTGGTATGCCTCAGTCAATTTTTGGCCTGCAGAATGCTTGGATCCCTCGTGCACCCCAAAATCGTGGGCTATAGCACATCGATTGTGCTCCTAAATTCCCAGTTCACGTAGTTTTGCCCGTTTGTCCACCCAAATTGCCACAAAAATTTAAATGGACCACATTGAGATGATCCTCAACATTTCTGGCATGCCCCAATCAATTTTTGGCCAACAGCACGCTCGCACCCCAAGCCCACCCCCGAAACCGTAGGCTATAGTACGTCGATTTGGTCTGAAAATGTCCCATTTGCGCTGTTTCGCCCCTTTGTCCACCCAAATGGATATAAATATTTAAACAGACAATACTGGGATGATCCCCAGCCTCCCTTGCACGGTTCGATCATTTTTCAGCCCACAAAATGCCCGTACCCCAGGCCCACCCCTAAATTCATAGGCCATAGCACATCGATTTGGATAAAAATGACCCGTTCGCGCTGTTTCGCCCATTTGTCCACCCAAATGGCCACAAAAATTTTAACAGACCATACTAGGATGATTCGGAACCTCCATGGCATGCTTCAATTAATTTTTACCCCTCAGCACGCCCGAACCTTGGGCCCCGCCCCCAAAACTGTGGGCTATAATACACCGATTTGGGTTGAAAATACCCCGTTCTCATCATTTCGCTCGTTTGTCCACCCAAATGGCTACGAAAATTTAAACAGACCACACTTGGATGATCCACAACCTCCCTGTCATGCCTCGATCAATTTTTTTCACACAGCATGCCCAAACCCTGGGCCCACCCCCAAAACCGTGGGCTATAGCATACCGATTTGGCCTAAAAATGCCCTGTTCACACTGTTCCGCCCGTTTGTCCACCTAAATTGAGATAAAAATTTAAACAGAACACACTGAGATGATCCTAACCTCCCTGGCATGCCCCGATTGATTTTTGGCCCGCAGCACTCCCCAAAACTGTGGGCTATAGCACACCGATTTGGCCCAAAATTGCCCAGTTTGCGCTGTTACGCCGGTTTGTCCGCCCAAATGGCTACGAATATTTAAATGGACCATACTGGGATGATCCCCAACCTTCCTGGCATACCCCAATCAATTTTTGATCTACAGTACGCCCCGACCCCGGGCCTACCCCCAAAACCGTAGGCTATAGCACACTGATTTGACCCAAAAATGCCCCATTCACGCTGTTTTGCTAGTTTGTCCACCCAAATTAGCACGAAAATTTACACGAACTGCACTAGGATGATTCCCAACCTTCCTAGTATATGCCGATGGATGTTTAGCCCACATCATGCCCGAGCCTCGGTCCCACCCCCGAAATTGTGGGCTATAGCACACCAATTTGGCCCGAAAATACCCCGTTCGTGTCATTTTGCCCGTTCATCCACCCAAATGGGTATGAATATTTAAACGAACGATACTAGGATGATCCCCAACCTCCCTGGCATGGTCTGATCAATTTTTGGCATACTACATACCAGGACCCCGGGCCCACCCCCGAATTCGTGGGCTATAGCACACCGATTTGGCCCAAAATGACCCGTTCGTGTTGTTTCACCCGTTTGTCTTTCCAAATGGCCAAGAAAATTTAAACGGACCACACTGGGATGATCCCAACCTCTCTGGCATTCCTCGATCGATTTTTAGCCCACAGTACGCTCGAAACCCAGGCCCACCCCCAAAACCATAGGGTATAGCACATCAATTGGGCCCGAAAATGCCTTGTTTGCATCGTTTGTCCACCTAAATAGCCACATAAATATAAATGAACCACACTGGGATGATCTCCAACCTCCCTGGAATGCCCGATCGATTTTTAGCCCACAGTACATCCGGATCTTGGGCCCACCCCCAAAACCCTAGGCTATAGCACACCCGATTTGGCCCGCAAATGCCCTGTTCGTGCCGTTTTGCTAGTTTGTCCACCCAAACGGCCACAACAATTTAAAAGGACCATACTTGGAGAATCCCCAATATCCTCGGCATGCCCTGGTTAATTTTTAGCCCGTGGCACGCCCGAACCCCGAGCTCACCCCTGAGATCGTGGGCTTTAGCACACCGATTTTGCCTGAAAATGCCCAAATAGCCATAAAGATTTAAACAAACCACACTGAGATGATCCCAAACTTTTATAGAATACCCAAGTTGATTTTTGGTCCATAGCACGCTCGAACACTAGGCCCACCCCTAAAATCGTAGGCTATAGCACACCGATTTGGCTCGAAAATGCATCATTCGCGTTGTTTTACCAGTTTGTCCACCCTAATGGCCATGAAAATTTAAACGAATTATAGTAGGACGATCCTCAACCTCCCTGGTATGCCCCGGTCAATTTTTAACCCTGTGCCCACCCCCGAAACCCTAGGCTATAGCACATTGATTTTGCCAGAAAATGCCCTGTTCGTGTTATTTCGCCTATTTGTCCACCCAAACGATCACAAAAATTTAAATGGACCACCGTAGGACAATACACAACCTCCCAAGCATGCCCCTATTAATTTTTAGCCCATAGCACACTCGAACCCCGAGCCCACACCCATAACCATGGGCTATAGCCCACTAATTTGGCCTTAAAATGCCTCGTTCGCGTCGTTTTGCCCTTTTGTCCAACCAAATGGCTACAAAAATTTGAATAGATCACACTTGTATGATCCCTAACTTCCCTGGCATACCACGGTCATTTTTTGGCCCACATCACGCCCGAACTCTAGGCCCACCCCCGAAAACCATGGGCTCTAGCACACCGATTTAGCCCGAATACACCCCATTTGTGCCGTTTCACCTGTTTGTCCACCCAAATAGCTATGAAAATATAAACGAACCATACTGGGATGATCCCCAACCTCCCTGACATACCCCGGTCAATTTTCAACCAATAGCACGCGTGGACCCCGAGCCCACCCCCAAACTGTGGGATATAACACACTAATTTGGCCTGAAAATGCCTCGTTCGTGCCCTTTTGTTGGTTTGTCTACCCAAATGGCCACGAAAATTTAAAAGGACCATACTGAGATGAGACCCAACCTTACTGGCACACTTCAATCGATTTTTGGGGCATAGAACGCCCGAACGCCGAGCCCACCCCCAAAAATCATGGGCTATAGCACACCGATTTAGCTCAAAAATGCCCCATTCGTGCCGTTTCACCCGTTTGTCCACCCAAATAGCCACAAAATTTTAAAAAAACCACAATGGGATGATCACCAACCTATCTGGAATTCCTCGATCGATTTTAGGCCCATAGCATGCTCGAAACCTAGGTCCACCCCTAAAACCGTGGGCTATAGCACACCGATTTGGCCTAAAAATTCACCGTTTGTGTCGTTTTGCCCATTTGTCCCCCCAAATAGCCACAAAAATTAAAACGGATCATACTCAGATGATTCCCAATCTTCGTGGCATGCGCCGATTGATTTTCAGCCTAAAGTACGCCCTGACCCTAAGCCCACCCCTAAAACAGTGGGCTATAGCATACCTATTTGGCCCGAAAATGCCCTGTTAGCGCAGTTTTGCCTGTTTGTCCAGCCAAATGGCCACAAAAATTTAAACAGATCACACCGAGATGATCCCAAACCTATATTTTAAGCCCGTGTTAATTTTTGTCCCACTACATGACCGGACCTCGGCCTACCTCCAAAACCGTGGGTTATAGCACACCAATTTAGCCCAAATTGCCCTGTTCACATCGTTTTGCCTGTTTTTCCACCCAAATGGCCAAAGAAATTTAAACAGACCATACTAGGATAATCCCCAACCACTCTGGCACACCCCGATCAATTTTTGGTCCAAAGGACACCCAGACCCCGGGCCCACCCCCAAAACTTTGGGCTATAGCACATCGATTTGGCTCGAAAATGCCCCGTTCATGCCGTTTTACCTGTGGCCACCCAAATGGCCACAAAAATTTAAACAGACCATAAAGGGATGATCCACATCTTATCTGTCTCTCCCCGATCAATTTTTCGCCCAAAGCACGCCCGAACCCCGGGCCCATCCTCAAAACCATGGGCTATAGCACACTAATTTTGCCTAAAAACGTCCCCTTCTCACCGTTTCTCCTATTTGTCCACCCAAATAGCCACAAAAATTAAAACGGACCACATTGGGATGATCCCCAACCTCCCTGACACACCCTGGTTGATTTTTAGCCCACAGTACACTCAGATTCTGGGCTCAGCCTAAAAATCGTGGGCTATAGCACACTAATTTGGTCCAAAAACGTCCTGTTCATGACATTTCACCACTTTGTCTAACTAAATGCCCACGAAAATTTAAACAAACCATAATGAGATGATCCCCAACCCTCTGGCATGAGCCGATCGATTTTTTCCCTACAGCACGGTCGAACCCCAGGCTCGCCCGCCCCTTTCCCACCGTTTTACCCGTTTGTCCTCCCAAAGCACCATAAAAATTTAAACAAACAACACTAGGATGATCTCTAACATCCCTGGCATTCCTCAGTCAATTTTAGGCCCACTGCATGCAAGAACAACAAGCCCACCCCTAAAACCATGGGATATAGCACACCGATTTGACCCAAAAATGCCCTGTTTGCGCCGTTTCGCTCGTTTATCCACCCAAATGGGCACAAAAATTTAAACAAACAATACTAAGATGATCACCAACCTCCCTAGAATACCCCGATATATTTTTGGCCCATATCATGCCTGGAGGCCGGGCCCACCCCCAAAACCGTGGGCTATAGCACATCGATTTGGCCCGAAAATGCCCCATTTGCGCCGTTTCACATGTTTGTCTACCCAAAGTTCCACAAAAATTTAAACGGACCATACTAGGATGATCCCCAACTTCCCTGGCATTCTTCGGTTAATTTTTATCCCACAGAACACCCGGACATCAGGCCCACCACCAAAACCGTGGGCTATAGCACACCTATTCGGCCCAAAAATACCCCCATTCCCGTTGTTACTCCCGTTTGTCCCCCAACATGGCCACAAAAATATAAACGGACCATATCGGGATGATCCCCTGCCTCCGTGGCATGCCCTGTTCAATTTTTAGCCTACCGCACGCTCGGACCCCATGTCCACCCCCAAAACTGTGGGCTACAACACACCGATTTGGCCCGAAAATGCCCCGTTCGCATCGTTTCACCCGTTTGTCTACCCAAATGGCCACGAAAATCTAAATGGACCACACTGGGATGATTCCAAACCTCCCTAGCTTGCCTCTGTCGATTTTAGGCATACAGCATGCCCAAACCCTAGGCCCACCCTCCAAACTGTAGTTTATTGCTCACTGATTTGGCTCAAAAATGTCCCGTTTGCTCCGTTTCACTCGTTCGTCCACCCAAATATCCATAAAAATTTAACTGGACCACCTGTGATGATATCCAAACTCCTTGGCTTACCCCAATTGATTTTCGACCCATGGCACGCCCGAACCCCGGGCACACCCCCAAAACTATGGCTATAGCACATCTATTTGGCCAGAAAATGTCCCATTCGTGCTGTTTTTCCTATTTGTCCGTCCAAATAGCCACGAAAATTTAAACGGACCATACTTGGATGATACCCAACCTCCCTGGCATGCCCCATTCGAATTTTAGTAAACATCACACTGAACCCCGAGCCTACCCCCAAAATCATGGGCTATAGCACATCGATTTTTCCTGAAAATTCTCCGTTTGCGTTGTTTCACTCGTTGTCCACCCAAATGGCCACAAAAATTTAAACGAACCACCCTGGGATGATCCCCAACCTCCTTGGCAAGCCTCAATAAATTTTGGATGCACAGCACGCCCGGACCATGGGCCCATCCCAGAAACCGTGGGCTATAGCACACAGATTATGCTAAAAATTGCCCCGTTCACGCCGTTTTGCCTGTTTGTCCACCCAAATAGCTACGAAAATTTAAACCGACCACACTGGTATGATGCCCAACCTCCGTGGCATAGCCCAGTTGATTTTTGGCCCACAGCACCCCTAAAAATGTGGGCTATAGCACACTGATTTGGCCTAAAAATGGCCCATTAGCACCATTTAGCCCGTTTGTCCACTAAAATGGCCACAAAAATTTAAACAGACCACACTGGGATGATATTCAACCTCCCTGACACACTCCAGTCAATGTTTGGCCCACAGCACACCCGGACCCCGGACCCACCCCCAAAACCATGGGCTTAGCACATTGATTTGGCCCAAAAATTCCCTGTTCATGTCGTTTTACCCATTTGTCCACCCGAATGGCCATAAAAGTTTACACGAACTATACTAGGATGATACGCAACTTTCCTGGCATGCCTCGATTGATTTTCAGCCTACAGCATGCCCAGACCCTGGGCCCACCCCCAAAACTGTGGGCTATAGCTCATTGATTTGGCCCAAAAATGCACCACTCGCTCCATTTCGCCCGTTTGTCCTCTAAAATGGCCACGACAATTTAAATGGACCATATTAGGATGATCCCCAACCTCCCTGCCATGCCCTAATTGATTTTCAGTCCACAACACGCCCGGACCCTGGTCACACTACCTCGTTCGCACTGTTCTGCCAGTTTGTCCCCCGAAATGGCAAGAAAAATTTAAATGGACTATACTAGGATGATCCCTAACCTCCCTGGCACACCCCGGTTAATTGTTGGCCCTCAACAAGCCCAAACTCAGGGCCCACCCCTAAAATTGTGTGCTATAACTAACCAATTTGGCCCAAAAATGCCCTGTTCGTGCTGTTTCACTCATTTATCAACCCAAATGGCCATAAAAAATTAAACGAACCATACTGGAACGATCCCTAACCTCTCTGGCATGCCCCAATAAATTTTTGGCCCACAGGACGCCCGGACCTCTGGACCACCCCCGAAACCACGGGCTATAGCACACTCGTTTGGCTTGAAAACACCCCGTTCACGTAATTTCGCCCGTTTGTCCACCCAAATAGCCACCAAAATTTAAATGAACCATATTGGGATGATCCTCAACCTAACAGGCATGCCCCGATTGATTTTTGGCCCATAGAACGCCCGGACCCCGGGCCCACCCCGAAACTATAGGCTACATAGCATATTAATTTGGATCAAAAATGCCCCATTCGTGCCATTTTGCCCATTTATCCACCAATATTGCCACGAAAAATTTAACGAACCACACTAGAATGGCCCCCAACCTCCCTGGCATGCCCCGGTCGATTTTTGGCCCATAGTACGCCCGGACCATGGGCCCACCCCGAAACCATGGGCTACATAGTACATCAATTTGGATCAAAAATGCCCCGTTCGTGCCTTTTTGCCCATTTGTCCACCCAAATGGCCACGAAAACTTTAACGGACCACACTAGAATGGCCCCCAACCTCCCCGGCATGCCCCAATCGATTTTTGGCCCATAGTACGCCTGGACCACGGGTCCACCCCCAAAATTGTGTGACATAGCACATCGATTTGGACCAAAAATGCACCATTCGCGCCATTTTGCCCCTTTGTCCACCCAAATGGCCATAAAAATTTAAACAAACCATACTGGGATAATCCCCAACCTCCCTGGGATGCCTCGATTAATTTTTGGCCCTCAGCATGCCCGAACCTCGAGCCCACCCCCAAAACTGTGGGCTATAGGTGATAACGCTCAATCTACAGCTCTCGTGGGAGTGTAAAGCGGTCGTTAGAAAATATAGAACCCAACCTGGGTTGGGTGTCGATCCCATAGGGAATAGCTTGGTCAACAAGTAAGCAAAATTAATAGACTTTTGGTGCAAGTCTCGTAAGAAGGGGGGATTGTAATAAGTAACCAAAGTAATGAAATAAAAGCTGAAAATAGCAAAGTAAAAGAGAAAGATTCTTACGTAGGTTGTAAACAATGAGAATTGAAGCGTTGGGGTTATGTCCACCTTCTGAGGTATACGTCTCTATTGGCTATGAGTGTGTAGAGTCTCGACATGCAATTGCTTATAGAGAATTGTAGTCGATGGTAAATCCAAGCGTCTCGCGACCTAAACAAGGACTATTTCACTTTAACTCTCACGGGCTTAAAGCATGTCTAACGGTACGAATTCTCCAAGAGGTTAGTCCAGTTACGGCACTAGCTTTTTAATAGGAAAGGGTGTCCTACTACCTTGATATTATCTCTTTTCCAGACAAATAACCTTTCTCGCAAACAAGTTAAATGTTAGACTGGCGTATTCTTGCGTTTACAACCGCAAAGAATGTAGATTAAGATGAAGAGAATAATGATATAAGCAATATACTTGTCTTGAACTCACAAACTCACAGCTATAGATAGTAACTCATTCGGCTTCCATAACCCCAACTAAGAGGTTTAGTTACCCATTAATGCGAAGGATATCACGATTTGCATGGTTGATGGCGTGAGAAGTAGGTGATAGGCGTGTAGTTTTGGTGATTCCCTAGCAAGTAACGATTCTCTTGCTGTGGAATAGATGAATAGAAGAGTAGATTAGAAGTGTTTGTGGTGGAAGATGAGAGGGATGGAAGAAAATTAATTGTTGAATTAAGTGAAGAATGAATAAAAATCTCTAACATGATAGGGTATTTATAATACTCCTATCCTATTCCTACTAAGCTAATGAAATAAATAACCAAATCCTAATATACTAATGAAATCCTTGACCCAAATGTACTAGGGTAAGGTTACAATATCATAATCCAAATAGAATAGTGAAATACATAACCTAATTGTACTAGGTTAATGTATCTTTGTAAAAATCCAGCTTTGTGTCTGTAAGTCCCCAAAGTCTTCAGAAATGTTGTTTTAGCCCAGGACAGATTTTCCATGCAGCAGATTTGGTCCTTAGGCGTCCAGCTCCCTTCTACTTCATTTGTGAGCTTTCTTTTGCGTCAAGTAAGCCGTAAAATGCTGTATTTTGCATCATTTATACCTGAAACTTTCCTAATCATGTTTGTTAGCTCACTTACAGGAAAAAGGACAAAAAGTGCATGAAATAGATAATTAGTTCTCAAAACTAGGCTAAAATATGGGCAAAATATATTGATATAAGCGTGTAAATCCGCCTATCATCAATAGGCCACTAATTTGGTCCGAAAATGCACTATTCGCGCAGTTTCGCCCATTAGTCCACATAAATGGCCAAAAGTATTTAAACGGTCCACACTTGGATGATCCCCAACCTCCGTGGCATGCCTCGGTCAATTTTAGTCCCACAACACACTCGAATTCTTTGCCCACCCTTGAAAACGTGGTCTATAGCACACCGATTTGGCCCGAAAATGTCCCATTGGCGTCAATCCACTCGTTTGCCCACCCAAATGGCCATGAAAATTTAAATGGACCACACTAGGATGATCCCCAACATCCTTGGTATGCTCCGATCAATTTTTCTCCCATAGCTTGCCTAGACCTCGGACCCACCCCCAAAATCGTGGGCTATAGCACACTGATTTGGCCCTAAAATGCTCAATCCGGGTTGTTTTGCCCATTTATCCACCCAAATGGCAAAAAAAATTTAAACAAAGCACACTGGGATGATTCCCAGCCTCCCTGGTATAGCCCAGTCAATTTCTAGCCCACAACATGCCTGGATCTTGGGCCCAACCCCAAAATTGTAGGCTATAGCACACCGATTTGGCCCAAAATATCTCATTCGCACTATTCCACTTATTTATCCACCCAAATGGACATGAAAATTTAAATGGACCATACTGGGACGATCCCCAACCTCCCTGGCATGCCCCAATCAATATTTGGTCCACAGTACGCCCGAATACGCCTCCGTTCACGCCGTTTTGCCCGTTTGTCCACCCAAACTGCAACAAAAATTAAACAAACCTCACAGGGAGAATCCCCTACCTTCCTAGCACTCCCAAGTCAATTTTTGGCCCACAACATGCCTGAACCCCAGGCCCACCCCTAAAACCATGGGCTATAGCACATAAATTTAGGTTAAAAATGTCCCGTTTACGCCGTTTGGCCCGTTTGCCACCCAAATAGTCACAAAAATTTAAACGGGCCAAACAGAGATGTTCTCCAACCTCCCTGGCACGCCCCGATCGATTTTTAGACCACAGCACACCTGGACCCCAGGCCCACCCTCAAAATTGTGGGCTATGGCACACCATCCTAGGATGATCTCTAGCCTCCCGGGCCTATCCCAAAAACAATGGGCTATAGCACATCGATTTGGCTCGAAAATGCCCCGTTCCTGCTATTTCGCCCATTTGTCCACCCAAATGGCCACAAATATTTAATGGAACATTGGGATGATCCCTAACCTCCCTAGAATGCCCCGATCTATTTTTGTCCCACAACACGCCTGAACCCTAGGCCTACCCCCAAAACTGTAGGCTATAACACACTGATTTGGCCCGAAAATGCCCCGTTCGCATCGTTTTGCCTGTCTTTCCACCCAAATAGCCATAAAAAATTAAAAGGATCATACTAGAACAATCCCCAACCTTCCTGGCACACGCCGATCAATTTTTGACCCATAGCATGCCTGGACCTCGAGCCCACCCCCAAAACCGTGGGCTATAGCACACCAATTTGGACTAAAAATGCCTCGTTCGTGCCATTTCACCCGTTTGTCCACATAAATAGACATGAAAATTGAAAAGGACCACACTGGGATGAGCCCTAACCCCTATAGCACGTCCCAATCAATATTTGGCCCAGAGAACGCCCGAACCCTGGTCCCACCCCAAATACTGTGGGCTATAGAATACCGATTTGGACGAAAACACCTTGTCGCATCATTTTTCCCGTTTGTCTACCAAAATGGCCATAAAAATTTAAACGGAACACACTGAAACGATCTCTAACCTCCCTGGCATGCTCCAGTAAAATTTTGTCCCACAGCACGCTCGAACGCCGGCCCACCCCCAAAATCGTAGGCTATAGCACACCGATTTTGGCTGAAAATGCCCCCTTCTCGCTGTTTCACCCATTTGTCTACCAAAATGGCCACAAAAATTTAAACGGACCATATTGGGATGACCCAAAACCTCCCTGGCATGCTCTGATTGATTTTTGTCCCACAGAATGCCCGGATCCCAAGCCAACCACAAAAACTGTGGGCTATAGCACACCGATTTAGCCCGAAAATACCCTGTTCGTCCCATTTTGCCCATTTGTCCACCCAAATGGAACAAAAATTTAAACGGACCATACAGGGACGATCCCCAACCTCCCTGGCATGCCTTGGTTGATTTTCAGCACACAACATACCCAAAACCCGGGGCCACCCCCAAAACGATGGGCTATAGCACACCTATTTGGCCCAAAAATTCCCTGTTCGAGCCGTTTTCACCCATTTGTCCATCCAAATCGCTACAAAAATTTAAACGAACCATACTGGGATAATCCCCAACTTCCCTAGAATGATCGAGTCAATTTTGGGCTAAAACCTTGGGCCCACCCCCAAAACCGTGAGTTATAGCACACCGATTTGTCCTGAAAATGACTCGCCCGCGCCGTTTTGCCCGTTTGTCCACTAAAATGGCCACAAACATTTAAGTAGAACACACTGGGACAATCACCAACCTCCCTGACATGCCCCGATAAATTTTTGAATCATAAGACGCCCTAACCCCGAGCCCACACCCAAAACCGTGGGCTATAGCATATCGATTTATCCCAAAAATATGTTGTTACGCACATTTGTCCACCTAAACATCCACAAAAATTTAACTGGACCACACTAGGATTATCCCCAACCTCCTTAGAACGCGCCAGTCAATTTTTGGCCTACAACACACCTGGACCCTAGGCCTACCCCCAAAACCGTGGGCTATTGAACACCGATTTGGCCCAAAAATGCCCCGTTTGTACTGTTTTCCCCATTTGTCCACCCAAATGGACACGAAAATTTAAACGGACCACACTAGGAAAATACCTAACCTCCCTAGAATGCCCGAGTCAATTTTTGGCTAACAGCACGCCAGAACCTTGGGCCCGTCCCCAAAACTGTGGGTTATAGCACACCGATTTGTCCCGAAAATGAACCGTCCACGCCGTTTTGCACGTTTGTCCACCCAAATGGCCACAAACATTTAAGTAGACCATACTGGGACAATTTCCAACCTCCCTGACATGCCTCAATCAATTTTCGAATTATAGGACGCCCGGACCCCGGGCCCACACCCAAATCGTGGGCTATAGCATATCGATTTGGCCCAAAAATGCGCCGTTTGCGTTGTTTCGCCCATTTGTCCACCCAAATGGTCATAAAAATTTAAATGGACCACACTAAGATTATCCCCAACCTCCCTAGAATGCGCCAGTCAATTTTTGGCCTACAACACTCCTAGACCCTAGGCCTGCCTTCGAAACCGTGGGCTATAGCATACTGATTTAGCCTGAAAATGCCCTGTGCGTGCCGTTTTGCCTGTTTGTCCACCCAAATGGACATCAAAATTAAACAGATCGTACTGGAATGATCCTCAACCTCTTTGGCATGCCCCGATAAATTTTTGGCCCATAGAACGCCTGGACCCCTGGACCATCCCCAAAATCATGGGCTATAGAACACCGATTTAGCCCAAAAATGCCCCGTTCGCACTGTTTTGCCTGTTTGTCCTCCCAAATGGCCACAAAAATTTAAAAACACCACACTAGAATGACCCAAACTCCCTGGCATGCCTCGATTGATTCTCGACCCACAGCACGCCTGGACCTTAGGCTCACCCCCAAAACTGTTGGCTATAGAACACCGATTTGGCCTGAAAAGACCTCGTTCACACCATTTTGCCCGTTTGTCCAGACAAATGGCAGCAAAAATTTAAACAGACCACACTTGGATGATCTCTAAGCTTCCTGGAATGCCCCAATAAATTTTTGGCCCATAATACACTCGGACCCCGGCGCACCCTCAAAATCGTGGGCTATAGCACATTAATCTGGCCTAAAAATGCCCCCTTCTCTCTGTTTCACCCGTTTTATACCTAAATGGCAATGAAAATTTAAACGGACCACACTAGGATGATCCACAACCTCCCTAGTACGTATCGATCGATTTTCTACCAACTGCATGCCCGTATCCAGAGCTTACCCCCAAAACTGGGGGCTATAGCACACCGATCGATATTTGGCCCACAACAGTCCTGGACCCCGTGTTCACTCCCGAAACTGTGGTCTATAGCACACTGATTTAGCCTGAAATTAACCATTTGCATCGTTTCATCGGTTTGTCCGCCCAAATGACAAGGAATATTTAAATGGACCATACTAGGACAATCCCCAACCTCCTTGGAATACCTCAATCAAATTTTGACTCACAACATGCCCCGACCCTGGGTCCACCCCCAAAACCATGGGCTATAGAACACCGTTTGGCCTAAAAATGCCCCGTTCGCGCTATTTCGTCCGTTTGTCAACCTAAATTGCCACAAAAATTATCATGAACCGCACTGGGATGATTCTCAACCTTCCTAGCATACGCCGATTAATGTTTGGACCATATCATGCCTATGCCCCGATCCCACCCCTGAAACTATGGGTTGTAGCACACAGATTTTGCCCAAAAATACCTCGTTCGTGCCGTTTTGCCCATTTGTCCACCCAAATGGCTATGAATATTTAAATGAACCACACTAGGATGATACCTAACCTCCCTGGCATGCCCCGGTCAATTGTTGACACACTACATACCCGTACCCCATGGCCACCCCCAAATTCGTGGGCTATAGTACACTGATTTGGCCCAAAAATGACCCGTTCGCACTATTTCGCCCGTTTATCCACCCAAATGGCCAAGAAAATTTAAACGGACCACACTGGGATGATCCTAACCTCTCTGACATGCCTCGATTGATTTTCAGCCCACAGTACGCCCGAAACCCAGATCCACCCCCAAAATGGTGGGGTATAGCACATCAATTTGGCCCGAAAATGCCCCGTTCTCATCGTTTGTCCACCCATAGCCACAAAAATTTAAACGGACTACACTGGGATAATCCTCAACGTCCCTGGCATACCCTATAGATTTGTGGCCCACAATACATCTGGATCCCGGGCCCACCCCCAAAACCCTAGGCTATAGCACACCCGATTTGGCCCGAAAATGCCCCATTTATGCCGTTTTGCCAGTTTGTCCACCCAAACGTCCACAACAAATTAAAAGGACCATATTGGGAGAATACCTAACATTCCTGGCATACACCGATCAATTTTTAGCCTATAGCACACCCGGACCCCGGGCCCAAATTGCCACAAAAATTTACACGGACCACACTGATCTGATCCACAACCTCCCTAATACACCCCAGTCGATTATCGGCCCACATCATTGACCCTGGACCCACCCCCAAAACCGTAGGCTATAGCACCTCAATTCAGCCCAAAAAGGCCCCATTCGCGCCATATCATCTATTTGTCCACCCAAATGGCCACAAAAATTTAAACGGACCATACTGAGATGATCCACAACCTCTCTGGCATACCCAGGTTGATTTTTGGTCCACAGCACACTCGAACCTCAGGCCCACCCCTAAAATCGTAGGCTATAGCACACCGATTTGGCTTGAAAATGCACCATTCGCGTTGTTTCACCCGTTGGTCCACCCTAATGGCCATGAAAATTTAAACGCATTACATTGAGACTATCTCCAACCTTCCTGGTATGACTCGATCAATATTTGTCCCATAGCACGATCGATCAATATTTTATATTAAATATTATTAAGTTTTGAATACTTAAATGACTTAAAATAATTAAATATGGGTAATTTAGTAAAACTACGATTGAAGTAGTTGAAATTGTCATGTCATAAATATTAATTTTAGTTTTTTATTAAACATTATTAATTTTTTAATGCGTAAATGACTTATAATAATTACTTAGAGGTAATATAGTAAAATCACGATTGATACAGTTGAGGCAGACATGTCGAACATGAGCAGCCTGCTTTAGTTACTTATTGCGACTTCTTATATAGGATACTAATAATATTATTTTTAATGCTTAAATAACCGTAATAAATAATTAGGGATGATATAGTAAAATCACGATTAGAGCCGTGAAGCTGACATGTATTAAAAGCGATCTAGCATAATAACTATAAAAACTACTTGTGAAAATAACCTAAGTGGCCTCATATAAAACATTAAGATAATTTAAAATATCAAGGGTTAATTTATTATTTTATGCCTACTTCATCTTTTTTATTAAATATTATTGATTTTTTAATACTTAGATGACTTATAAGAATTAATTAGGGGTGATATGGTAAAATTATGGTTGAAGCAGCTAAAACAGACATGTCAGAAATGTATATTTTACTTATTTGTACTAAATATTATTAATTTTATAATACGTAAATAACTTATAATAATTAATTAAAGGTAATACAGTAAAAACACGTTTGTAACAGCTGAAGCAGGCAGCTGAAATAGGCATGCCTAGTCAATTTTTGGCCCACAACATGCCTGGATATTGGGCCCAACCCCAAAATCATAGGCCATAGCACACCGATTTGGCCCGAAAATGCCTTATTCGCACCGTTCCACTTATTTATCCACCCAAATGGCCATGAAAATTTAAATATACCACACTGGGATGATCCCCAGCCTCCCTGGCATGCCCCAATCAATATTCGGTCCACAGTACGCCCGAATACGCCTCCATTCACGCCGTTTTGCCAGTTTGTCCACCCAAACTGCAACAAAAATTTAAACGGACCTCACAGGGAGAATCCCCGACCTCCCTAGCATTCCCAAGTAAATTTTTGGCCCACAACATGCCCGAACCCCGGGCCCACCCCTAAAACTATGGGCTATAGAACATAAATTTCAGTTAAAAATGTCCCGTTTACACCGTTTGGCCTATTTGCCACCCAACTAGTCACGAAAATTTAAACGGGCCAAACAAAGATGTTCCCCAACCTCTCTGGCCCTAAAACTATTGAATTTTGTCCCACAGCACGCCTAGACCCCCGGGCCCACCCCTAAAACCATAGGCTATACCCCATCGATTTGCTCTAAAAATGCCCCATTTGCATTGTTTCGCCTGTTTGTCAACCCAAAGTGCAACAAAAATTTAAACGGACCTTACTGGGATAATCCCCAACCTCGATAACATTCCCTGGTCAATTTTCGACCTACAGCACGCCCGTACCAAGGGCCCACCCCCAAAACAAAGGGCTATAGCACACGGATTTTGACCAAAAATGCCCCGTTCAAGCCGTTTCACTTGTTTGTCCACCCAAATGGCCACAAAAATTTAAACGGACCACATAGGGATGATCCCCAACCTCCCTGGTAGGCCTCGATTAATTTTTGGCCTACAGAACACCCAGACCCAAGGCCCATTCCCAAAATCGTGGGCTATAGCACACCGATTTGGCCTGAAAATGCATCATTTGCACCGTTTCGCCCGTTTATCCACCAAAATGGACAATAAAATTTAAACGGACCACACTGGGATGATCTTCAACCTCTATAACACGCTCCGGTCAATTTTCTGCACACCGCACGCCTGGACCTCTGACTCACCCCCGAAACCGTGGGCTATAGTACTTTGATTTGGCTCAAAAATTCCCCGTTCGTGCCATTTTGCCCGTTTGTCCATCCAAATGGCCACAAAAATTTACATGGACTACACTGGGATGATACCCAACCTCCCAGACATGCCTCGATCGAGTTTTAGCCCACAGCACGCCCGAACGCGGGGCCCACCCCCAAAATCATGGGCTATAGCACATCGATTTGGCCCGTAAATGCACCATTCCCTCCATTTCGCACATTTGTCCTCCTAAATGGCCACAACAATTTAAACGGACTATATTAGGACGATCCCCAACCTCCCTGCCATGCCCCGATTGATTTTCAATCCACAGCACGCTCGGACCCTTGTCACACTATAAAATCGTGGGCTATAGCACCTCGATTTGCCAGGAAAATACTTTGTTCGCACTGTTTTGCTTGTTTGCCCCCCTAAATGGCCACGAAAATTTAAATGGACTATACTGGGATGATTCCTTACCACCCTAGCATGCCTCGGTTAATTTTTGGCCCTCAACATGCCCAGACCTAAGGCCCACCCCCAAAATTGTGTGCTATAAATCACCGATTTGGCCCAAAAATGCCCTGTTCGTGCCGTTTCACCCAAATGGACACAAAAAATTAAACGAACAACACTGGAATGATCCCCAACCTCTCTGGCACACCCCAAAAAATTTATGGCCCACGGGATACCCAGACCTCCAAACCACCCCCGAAACCACGGGCTATAGCACACTCGTTTGGCCTGAAAATACCCCATTCATGCCATTCCGCCCGTTTGTCCACCCAAATGGCCACCAAAATTTAAACGAATGATACTGGATGATCCCCAACCTAACAGGCATGCCCCGGTCGATTTTTGGCCCACAGCACGCCCAGACCCCAGGCCTACCCCTGAAACCATGGGCTATATAGCACATCGATTTGGCTCGAAAATACCCCGTTCGTGCCATTTTGCCCATTTGTCCACCCAAATGGCCACGAAAAATTTAACGGACCACACTAGAATGGCCCCCAACCTCCCTGGCATGCCCCGACCAATTTTTAGCCCACAGAACGCCCGGACCACTGGCCCACTCCCGAAACTGTGGGATATAGCACATCGATTTGGAACAAAAATGCATCATTCACGTTGTTTCACTCATTTGTCCAGCCAACTAGCTATAAAAAATTCAACAAACCATACTGGGACGATCCCCAACCTCCCTGGGATGCCTCGATTAATTTTTGGCCCACAGCATGCCCGAACCTCGAGCCCACCCCCAAACCCATAGGCTATAGCCCACTAAATTTGGTCCAAAAATGCACTATTTGCATAGTTTCGCCCATTTGTCCATTAAAATGGCCAAAAAAAAATTAAACGATCTATACTGGGATGATCCCCAACCTCCCTGGCATGCCTCGATCAATTTTTGGGCCACAGCACAATCGAATTATGGGCCCACACCGAAATGGCCTTGAAAATTTAAACGGACCACACTAGGACGATCTCCAACCTCCTTAGTATACCCCAATCAATTTTTCGCCTATAGCATGCCCAGACCTCAGGCCCACCCCCAAAATCGTGGGCTATAGCACACTGATTTGGCCCAAAAATGCTCAATCCGGGCGGTTTTGCACATTTATCAACCCAAATAGCCACAAATATTTAAACAGACCATACTGGGATGATTCCCAACCTCCCTGGTATAGCTCGATCAATTTCTGGCCCACAACATGCCTGGATCCTGGGCGCACCCCCAAAGTCGTGGGTTATAGCACATCGATTTGGCCCGAAAAATGCCTCATTCGCACCGTTCCGCTCATTTGTCCACCCAAATAGACATGAAAATTTAAACGAACCACACTGGGATGATCCCCAATCTCCCTGGCATGCCCCGATCAATATTTGGTCCACAGTACGCCCGAATACGCCCCCGTTCACACCGTTTCGCCCGTTTGTCCACCCAAACTGCAACAAAAATATAACTAGACTTCACTGGGATAATCCCCGACCTCCTTAGCACTCCTAAATCAGTTTTTGGACCACAACACACCCGAGCCCCGAGCCCATACCCAAAACCGTAGGCTATAGAACATGGATTTTGGATAAACATATCCTGTTCACACAGTTTGGCCCGTTTGCCACCCAAATAGCCATGAAAATTTAAAAGGGCCACACCGAGATATTCCCAACCTCTCTGGCATGCCCCGATTAATTTTTAGCCCACAGCACACCCGAACCCTGGGCCCACCCCTAAAATTGTGGGCTATGGCACACCAATTTGGCCCAAAAATATCCCATTCATGCCTTTTCACCAATTTGTCTACCCAAATGGCCACGATAATTTAAACGGACCATATTGGGACTATCTGCAACTTCCCTGGCACGCTCTAGAAAATATTTGGCCAATAGCATGCCCAGATCCCAGGCCCACCCTCAAAACTGTGGGCTATAGCACACCAATTTGGCCCAAAAACACCTTATTCACGTCGTTTCATTTGTTTGTCCACACATATTGCCATAAAAATTAAAACGAACCACACTAGGGTGATCCCTAACATCCCAGGAATTCCTCTATTAATTTTTGGCCCACAGCATGCCTGAACTCAGGCCCATCCCTAAAATCGTGGGATATAGCACACCGATTTGGCCTGTAAATGCCTCATTCGTGTTGTTTCGCCCGTTTGTCCACCCAAATGGCAACAAAATTTTAAACGGACAACACTTGGATAATCCCCAACCTCTTTGGCATGCCCGAGTCAATTTTTGGCTCATAGAACCCTTGAACCCCGGCCTACCTCCAAAACTGTGGGCTATAGCAAATTGATTTGGCGCAAAATTACATAGTTCGCGTCGTTTCTCCCATTTGTCCACCCAAATGGCCACGAAAATTTAATCTCACCGCACTAAGATGATCCTCACCCCACCTAGCATGCCCCGATTGAATTTTGGGACACAGCATGCCCAAACCTCGGGCCCACCCCTAAAACTGTGGGCTATAGCCCACTAATTTGCTCTGAAAATGCCCCGTTCCTATTGTTTCGCCTGTTTGTCAACCCAAAGTGCAAAAATAATTTAAATGGACCTTACTGGGATGATACCCAACCTCCGTAGCATTCCCTAGTTGATTTTTAACATACACCATGCCCGGACCCTGGGCCCACCCCTAAAACAAAGGGCTATAGCACACAGATTTTGACCAAAAATGCCCCATTCATGCCGTTTTGCGTGTTTGTCCACCCAAATGGCCACAAAAATTCAAAGGGACCATACCGGAATTATCCCCAACCTCCCTAGCAGGCCTCAATCAATTTTTAGCCCACAACACACCCAGACCCCAGGCCCAGCCCCAAAATCGTAGGCTATAGTACACCGGACCATACTGGGATAATCCCTAACCTCCCTGGCATACCTCGGTCTATTTTGAGCTCACAGCACGTCCGGACCCCGTGCCTACCCCTAAAACGA
Organism: Capsicum baccatum var. pendulum; assembly: GCA_030864225.1. NCBI lineage: Eukaryota > Viridiplantae > Streptophyta > Magnoliopsida > Solanales > Solanaceae > Capsicum > Capsicum baccatum. Next base: position 61,414 of record JAQZCD010000409.1, on the reverse strand, counting down.
ACAACATTGGGATGATCCCCAACATCCCTCGCACGCCCTGGTCAATATTTGGCGAACAGCATACCCAAATCCCGAGCCCACCCCCAAAACCGTTGTCTACAGCACAACAATTTGGCCCAAAAATACCCCATTCGTCATTCGCCCGTTTGTCCACCCAAATTACTATAAAAATTTAAACAGACCACACTGGAATGATCCCCAAGCTCTCTGTCACACCTCGATTGATTTTTAGCCCACAACACGCCCGAACCCCTAGCCCACCCCCAAAATCATGGGATATAGCACAATGTTTGGTTCGAAAATGCACCGTTCGCGCCGTTTCACCCATTTGTCCATCTAAATGGCCGTGAAAATTCAAACGGACCATACTGGTACAATGCCCAACCTCCCTGGTGCGACCCAATTGAATTTTGGCCTACAGTAAGCCCGGACCCCGGGCTTACCCCCAAAACCATGGGCTAAAGCACACTGGTTTGGTCCAAAAAATGCCCAGTTCGTGCCGTTTTTTTCCATTTGTCCACCCAAATGGCCACAAAAATTTTAACTGACAATATTGGGATGATCCCCAACCTCCCTGATATGCCCCAGTCAAATTTTAATCCAGAGCATGCCCAAATCCAGGGCCCACCCCCAAAACTATGGGCTATAGCACACCGATTTGGATATGAAAATGGCCAAAAAAATTTAAACAGACCACAAAGGGATGATCCCCAACCTCTCTGGCATGCCCCGATTATGTTTTGGACTATACCACACCCAGACCCCAGGTCCACCCCTTAAATCGTGGGCTATAGCCTACCGATTTGGTCCGAAAATTCCCTATTTGCGCTGTTTTGCCCGTTTGTCCACCCAAAGTGTAACAAAAATTTAAACGAACCTCACAGGGATGATCCCCAACTGCCCTAGAACTCCCCAGTCAATTTTTGTCAGACTTCATGCCTAGACCTCAGGCCTACCCCCTAAACCGTTGGCTATAGCACATTGATTTTGCCCAAAAATGCCCCGTTCTCGCCGTTTGTCCCCCCAAATTGCCAAGAAAATTTAAATGGACCACACTGGGATGATCCCAACCTTTATTCCATGCCCTGGCCTATTTTTATCCCATTGAACACCCGTACCTCAGGCCCACCCATAAAATTGTAGGATAGAGCACACCGATTTGGCCCGAAAATGCCCCATTCGTACTGTTTTACTCGTTTGTCAACCCAAATTGCCATGATAATTTAAATGAAGCACACTGGTACAATCCCCAACCTCCTTGGAATGCTCCGATTAGTTTTTGGCCAATAGCACGCCCAAATCCCAGGTCCACCCCCAAAACTGTGGGCTATAGCGCACCGATTTGGCTCGAAAATGCCCCATTCGCACCGTTTTGCCCGTTTGTCAACCTAAACAGCAACAAAAATTTAAACGGACCACACTGGGATGATCCCCAACCTTCCTGGCATGCCTCTATTGATTTTTGCACCATAGAATATCTGAACCTTGTGCCCACGCCCAAAACTGTTGGCTATAGCACACCGATTTGGCCCGAAAATGTCCCGCTCACACTGTTTCACTCATTTATCCACCTAAATAACTACAAAAATTTTATCAGACCACACTAGGATAATCTCTAACCTCCTTGGCACACCTCAGTGGATTTTTGTCCCACAACACGCTCGGACCCCAGACCCACCCCCGAAACCCAGGCTATTGCACACCGATTTGGTTGGAAAAAACCCTGTTCACACTATTTTTCCTATTTGTACACCCAAATGGTCACGGAAATTTAAACTGACCATACTATGACAATCCCTAACCTCTCTGACACACCTCTATCAATTTTCAGCCCAAAGAACGCCTGAATCCCGGGCCAACCCCAAAAACCATGGGCTATAGCACACTCATTTAGCCCGAAAATACCCCATTCACACTGTTTTGCCCGTTTGTCTGGCGAAATAGCCTTAAAAATTTAAACGGATAATACTGGGATGATCCCCAACCTTCCTGTCATGCCCGAATAAATTTTTGGCCCACAGCACTCTCGAACCCCGGGCTCACCCCCAAAACTGCGGGCTATAACACACCAATTTTGCTCGAACAAGCCTCGTTCATGCCATTTCGCCCGTTTATGCACCCGATTGGCCATGAAAATTTAAACAAACCATACTAGGATGATCCCTAACCTACCTGTCATGCCCTGGTTGATTTTTGGCCCACCCCACAACCAGACCCTGGGCCCACCCCCGAAACCATGGGCTATAGCACATCGATTTAGCCAGAAAATGTCCCATTTGCGCCATTTCGCTTGTTTGTTCACCCAAATAGCCACAAAAATTTAAACGAACCATACTGGAATGATCCCCAACCTCTCTGGCATACCTCGGTCAATTTATCGCCTATATTATACAGGACCCCAAGCCTACCCCAGAAATCGTCGGCTATAACACTTTGATTTGACCCAAAAATTCCCTGTTTGTGCCGTTTTACCCGTTTATCCAACCAGATGGCCACAAAAATTTATACGGACCAAAATGGGATGATCACCAACGTCTCTGCCATGCCTCAATCAATTTTTGGCCCATAACATGCTCAGACCCCGAGCCCACCCACGAAACCGTGGGCTATAGCACATAGATTTGGCCAAAAACTGCTCAGTTTGAGCCGTTTCGCCAGTTTGTTCACCCAAATGGCTATGAAAATTTATACAGGACATACTTGGACAATCCCAAACCTCTCCAGCATGCCTCGATCAATTTTTTACCCGCAGCACGCTCGGATCCTTGGCCCACCCCTAAAACCATGGCTATAGCACACCGATTTGGCTAAAAAATGTCCTATTCGTGTCGTTTCAGCCGTTAGGCCACCCAAATGACCACAAAAACTTAAATGGACCACACTGGGATGATCCCCAACTTCCTTGGAATGATCCATTCGATTTTTGGCCCATAGTGTTCTCGAAACCTAGCCCACCCCCAAAACCGTGGGCAATAGCACATCGATTTGGCCCAAAATACCCCATTCGCGCCGTTTCGCTGTTTGCCCACACAAATAGCCACAAAAATTTAAACGGATCATAATGGGATGATTCCCAACCTCCCTACCATCCCCCGGTCATTTTACGACCAATAGCATGCCCAGATCCCGAGCCCACTCCCAAAACTATGGGCTATAGCACATCGATTAAGCCCGAAAATACCTTATTCGTGTCGTTATGCCTATTTGCCCACCCAAATAACCTAAATAATTTAAACAGACCACACTGGGACGATCCCCAACCACCTTGGCACACCCCGAATCCATAAATCCTATGACAATATGGCCCCCAACCTCCCTGGCATGCCCCGGCCAATTTTTAGCCCACAGAACGCCCGGACCACTGGCCCACTCCCGAAACTGTGGGATATAGCACACCGATTTGGACCAAAAATGCACCATTCACGTTGTTTCACTCGTTTGTCCAGCCAACTAGCTATAAAAAATTCAACAAACCATACTGGGACGATCCCCAACCTCCCTGGGATGCCTCGATCAATTTTTGGCCCACAGCATGCCCGAACCTCGAGCCCACCCCCAAACCCATAGGCTATAGCCCACTAAATTTGGTCCAAAAATGCACTATTTGCATAGTTTCGCCCATTTGTCCATTCAAATGGCCAAAAAAAATTAAACGGTCTATACTGGGATGATCCCCAACCTCCCTGGCATGCCTCGATCAATTTTTGGGCCACAGCACACTCGAATTATGGGCCCACACCGAAATGGCCTTGAAAATTTAAACGGACCACACTAGGATGATCTCCAACCTCCTTAGTATACCCCAATCAATTTTTCGCCTATAGCATGCCCAGACCTCAGGCCCACCCCCAAAATCGTGGGCTATAGCACACTGATTTGGCCCAAAAATGCTCAATTCGGGCGGTTTTGCCCATTTATCCACCCAAATAGCCACAAATATTTAAACAGACCATACTGGGATGATTCCCAACCTCCCTGGTATAGCTCGATCAATTTCTGGCCCACAACATGCCTGGATCCTGGGCGCACCCCCAAAGTCGTGGGTTATAGCACATCGATTTGGCCCGAAAAATGCCTCATTCGCACCGTTCCGCTCATTTGTCCACCCAAATAGACATGAAAATTTAAACGAACCACACTGGGATGATCCCCAACCTCCCTAGCATGCCCCGATCAATATATGGTCCACAGTACGCCCGAATACGCCCCCGTTCACACCGTTTCGCCCGTTTGTCCACCCAAACTGCAACAAAAATATAAATAGACTTCACTGGGATAATCCCCGACCTCCTTAGCACTCCCAAATCAGTTTTTGGACCACAACACACCCGAACCCCGAGCCCCTCCCCAAAACCGTAGGCTATAGAACATGGATTTTTGATAAACATATCCTGTTCACACCGTTTGGCCCGTTTGCCACCCAAATAGCCATGAAAATTTAAAAGGGCCACACCGAGATATTCCCAACCTCTCTGGCATGCCCCGATCAATTTTTAGCCCACAGCACACCCGAACCCTGGGCCCACCCCCAAAATTGTGGGCTATAGCACACCAATTTGGCCGAAAAATACCCCATTCATGCCTTTTCACCCATTTGTCTACCCAAATGGCCACGATAATTTAAACGGACCATATTGGGACTATCCCCAACTTCCCTGGCACGCTCCAGAAAATATTTGGCCAATAGCATGCCCAGATCCAAAGCCCACCCCCAAAACTGTGGGCTATAGCACACCAATTTGGCCCAAAAACACCTTATTCGCGTCGTTTCATTTGTTTGTCCACACAAATTGCCATAAAAATTTAAACGAACCACACTAGGGTGATCCCTAACATCCCAGGAATTCCCCTATTAATTTTTGGCCCACAGCATGCCTGAACTCAGGCCCATCCCTAAAATCGTGGGATATAGCACACCGATTTGGCCTGTAAATGCCTCATTCGCGTTGTTTCGCCCGTTTGTCCACCCAAATGGCCACAAAAATTTAAACAGACAACACTTGGATAATCCCCAACCTCTTTGGCATGCCTGAGTCAATTTTTCGCTCACAGAACGCTTGAACCCCGGCCTACCTCCAAAACTGTGGGCTATAGCAAATTGATTTGGCGCAAAATTACATAGTTCGCGCCGTTTCTCCCATTTGTCCACCCAAACGGCCACGAAAATTTAATCTGACCGCACTAAGATGATCCTCACCCCACCTAGCATGCCCCAATTGAATTTTGGCACACAGCATGCCCAAACCTCGGGCCCACCCCTAAAACTGTGGGCTATAGCCCACTAATTTGCTCTAAAAATGCCCCGTTCGTATTGTTTCGCCTGTTTGTCAACCCAAAGTGCAAAAATAATTTAAATGGACCTTACTGGGATGATACCCAACCTCCGTAGCATTCCCTAGTTGATTTTTAACATACACCATGCCCGGACCCTGGGCTCACCCCTAAAACAAAGGGCTATAGCACACAGATTTTGACCAAAAATGCCCCATTCATGCCGTTTTGCGTGTTTGTCCACCCAAATGGCCACAAAAATTCAAAGGGACCATACCGAAATTATCCCCAACCTCCCTAGCAGGCCTTGATCAATTTTTAACCCACAACACACCCAGACCCCAGGCCCAGCCCCAAAATCGTAGGCTATAGTACACCGGACCATACTGGGATAATCCCTAACCTCTCTGGCATACCTCGGTCTATTTTGAGCCCACAGCACGTCCGGACCCCGTGCCTACCCCTAAAACAAACAAAATTGGGATGATCCCCAACATCCCTCGCACGCCCTGGTCAATATTTGGCGAACAACATACCCAGATCCCGAGCCTACCCCCAAAACCGTTGTCTACAGCACAACAATTTGGCCCAAAAATACCCCATTCGTCTTTCGCCCGTTTCTCCACCCAAATTACTATAAAAATTTAAACAGACCACACTGGAACGATCCCCAAGCTCTCTGTCACACCCCGATTGATTTTTAGCCCACAGCACGCCCGAACCCCTAGCCCACCCCCAAAATCATGGGATATAGCACAATGTTTGGTTCGAAAATGCACCGTTCGCGCCGTTTCACCCATTTGTCCATCTAAATAGCCGTGAAAATTCAAACGGACCATACTGGTACAATCCCCAACATCCCTGGTGCGACCCAATTGAATTTTGGCCTACAGTACACCCGGACCCCGGGCTTACCCCCAAAACCATGGGCTAAAGCACACTGGTTTGGTCCAAAAATGCTAGTTCGTGCCGTTTTTTCCATTTGTCCACCCAAATGGCCATAAAAATTTTAACTGACAATATTGGAATGATCCCCAACCTCCCTGATATGCCCCAGTCAAATTTTAATCTAGAGCATGCCCAAATCTAGGGCCCAACCCCAAAACTATGGGCTATAGCACACCAATTTGGCCACGAAAATGGCCAAAAAAATTTAAACAGACCACAAAGGGATGATCCCCAACCTCTCTGGCATGCCCCAATTATGTTTTGGACTATACCACACCCAGACCCCAGGTCCACCCCTTAAATAGTGGGCTATAGCCTACCGATTTCGTCCGAAAATTTCCTATTTGCGCTGTTTTGCCCGTTTGTCCACCCAAAGTATAACAAAAATTTAAACGAACCTCACAGGGACGATCCCCAACTGCCCTAGAACTTCCAGTCAATTTTTGGCAAACTTCATGCCCAGACCTCAGGCCTACCCCCTAAACCGTTGGCTATAGCACATCGATTTTGCCCAAAAATGCCCCGTTCTCGCCGTTTGTCCCCCCAAATTGCCAAGAAAATTTAAATGGACCACACTGGGATGATCCCAACCTTTATTCCATGCCCTGGCCTATTTTTATCCCATTGAACACCCGTACCTCAGGCCCACCCATAAAATTGTAGGATAGAGCACACAGATTTGGCCCGAAAATGCCCCATTCGTACTGTTTTACTCGTTTGTCAACCCAAATTGCCATGATAATTTAAATGAAGCACACTGGTACAATCCCCAACCTCCCTGGAATGCTCCGATTAGTTTTTGGCCAATAGCACGCCCAAATCCCAGGTCCACCCCCAAAACCGTGGGCTATAGCGCACCGATTTGGCTTGAAAATGCCCCATTCGCACTGTTTTGCCTGTTTGTCAACTCAAACAGCAACAAAAATTTAAACGGACCACACTGGGATGATCCCCAACCTCCCTGGCATGCCCTGGTTGATTTTTGGCCCACAGCACAACCAGACCCTGGGCCCACCCCGAAACCATGGGCTATAGCACATCGATTTAGCCAGAAAATGTCCCATTTGCGCCATTTCGCTTGTTTGTTCACCCAAATAGCCACAAAAATTTAAACGAACCATACTGGAATGATCCCCAACCTCTCTGGCACACCCCGATCAATTTATCGCCTATATTACCCGGGACCCCAAGCCTACCCCAGAAATCGTCGGCTATAACACTTTGATTTGACCCAAAAATTCCCTGTTTGTGCCGTTTTACCCTTTTATCCAACCAGATGGCCACAAAAATTTATACGGACCAAATTGGGATGATAACCAACGTATCTTCCATGCCTCAATCAATTTTTGGCCTATAACATGCTCAGACCCCGAGCCCACCCACGAAACCGTGGGCTATAGCACATAGATTTGGCCAAAAACTGCTCAGTTTGAGCCGTTTCGCTAGTTTGTTCACCCAAATGGCTATGAAAATTTATACAGGACATACTTGGACAATCCCCAACCTCTCCAGCATGCCTCGATCAATTTTTGACCCGCAGCACGCTCGGATCTTTGGCCCACCCCTAAAACCATGGCTATAGCACACCGATTTGGCTCAAAAATGTCCTATTTGTGCCGTTTCAGCCGTTAGGCCACCCAAATGACCACAAAAACTTAAATGGACCACACTGGGATGATCCCCAACTTCCTTGGAATGACCCATTCGATTTTTGGCCCATAGTGTTCTCGAAACCTAGCCCACCCCCAAAACCATGGGCAATAGCACATCGATTTGGCCCAAAATACCCCATTCGCGCCGTTTCGCCGTTTGTCCACACAAATAGCCACAAAAATTTAAACGGATCATAATGGGATGATCCCCAACCTCCCTACCATCCCCCGGTCATTTTACGACCAATAGCATGCCCAGATCCCGGGCCCACTCCCAAAACTATGGGCTATAGCACATCGATTAAGCCCGAAAATACCTTATTCATGCCGTTATGCCTATTTGTCCACCCAAATAACCTAAATAATTTAAACAGACCACACTGGGACGATCCCCAACCTCCTTGGCACACCCCGATTGAGTTTTGGCCCATAGAACGCCCAAACCCCTAGCCCACCCTCAAAACCGTAGGCTATAGAACATCGAATGGGCCCAAAAATGCATTGTTTGTTCTGTTTTATCGTTTTGTCCACCCAAATGGCCATGAAAATATAAGCGGACCATACTGGGATAATCCCCAACCTCCCTGGCATACCTCGGTCTATTTTGAGCCCACAGCACGTCCGGACCCCGTGCCTACCCCTAAAACGAACAACATTGGGATGATCCCCAACTTCCCTCGCACGCCCTAGTCAATTTTTGGCGAACAGCATACCCAGATCCCAAGCCCACCCCCAAAACCATTGTCTATAGCACAACAATTTGGCCCAAAAATACCCATTCATCACGTTTCGCCTGTTTGTCCACCCAAATTGCTATAAAAATTTAAACAGACCACACTGGAATGATCCCCAAGCTCTCTGTCACACCCCGATTGATTTTAGCCCACAACACGCCTGAAACCTTAGCCCACCCCCAAAATCATGGGCTATAGCACAAAGTTTGGTTCAAAAATGCACCGTTCGCGCCGTTTAACCCATTTGTCCATCTAAATGGCCATGAAAAGTTAAACGGACTATACTGGTACAATCCCCAACCACCCTGGCGCGATCCAATTGAACTTTGGCCCACAGTACGCCCGGACCCCGGGCTTACCCCCAAAACCGTGTGCTATAGCACACTGGTTTGGTCCAAAAATGCCCAGTTCGTGCCGTTTTTTTCATTTGTCCACCCAAATAGCCACAAAAATTTTAACTGACAATATTGGGACGATCCCCAATCTCCCTGAAATGACCCGATCAATTTTTAATCCACATCATTCCCGTATCCAGGGTCCACCCCCAAAACTATGGGCTATAGCACACCGATTTGGCCACGAAAATGGCCAAAAAAGTTTAAACAAACCACAAAGGGATGATCCCCAACCTCTCTGGCATGCCCCGATTATGTTTTGGCCTACACCACACCCATACCTCGGGTCCACCCCTTAAACCGTGGGCTATAGCCTACCGATTTGGTCCGAAAATTCCCTATTCGCGCTGTTTTGCCCGTTTGTCCACCCAAAGTGTAACAAAAAGTTAAACGAACCTCACAGGGACGATCCCCAACTGCCCTAAAACTCCCCAGTCAATTTTTGGCAGACTTCATGCCCAGACCTCAGGCCTACCCCCTAAACCGTTGGCTATAGCACATCAATTTTGCCCAAAAATGCCACGTTCTCGCCGTTTGTTCCCCCAAATTGCCAAGAAAATTTAAATGGACCACACTGGGATGATTTCCAACCTTTCTTCCATGCCCTGGCCTATTTTTATCCCATTGAAAACCCATACCTCGGGCCCACCCATAAAATTGTGGGCTATAGCACATCGATTTGGCCCGAAAATGTCCCATTCGTACTGTTTTGCTCGTTTGTCAACCCAAATATCCATGATAATTTAAATGAAGCACACTGGTACAATCCCAACCTCCCTGGCATACTCCGATTAGGTTTTGGCCAATAGCACGCCCAAATCCAAGGTCCACCCCCAAAACCGTGGGTTATAGCGCACCGATTTGGATCGAAAATTTCCCATTCGCGCCGTTTCGCTCGTTTGTCAACCCAAACAGCAACAAAAATTTAAACGAACCATACTGGGATGATCTCCAACCTTCCTTGCATGCCCCGATTGATTTTTACCCCACAGAATGTCTGAACCCTATGCCCACGCCCTAAACTGTTGGCTATAGCACACCGATTTGGCCCGAAAATGCCCCGCTCATGCTGTTTCACTCATTTATCCACCTAAATAACAACAAAAATTTAATCAGACCATACTGGGATAATCTCTAACCTCCTTGGCACGCCTCAGTGGATTTTTGGCCCACAACACGCTCGGACCGCAGGCCCACCCCTGAAACCCAAGATATTGCACACCAATTTGGTTGGAAAAAACCCTGTTCGCACCATTTTTCATATTTGTACACCGAAATGATCACGGAAATTTAAACTGACCATACTGTGACAATCCCTAACCTCTCTGACACACCCCTATCAATTTTCGGCCTAAAGCACGCCTGGATCCTGGGCCAACCCCAGAAACCATGGCCTATAGCACACTGATTTAGCCCGAAAATGCCCCATTCACACTGTTTCGCCAGTTTGTCTGCCCAAATAGCCTGAAAAATTTAAACAAACAATACTGGGATGATCCCCAACCTTCCTGGCATGCCCGAATCAATTTTTGGCCCACAGCACTCTCGAACCTCAGGCTAACCCCCAAAACTGCGGGCTATAGCACACCGATTTTGCTCGAAGAAGCCTCGTTCATGCCATTTCGCCCATTTATCCACCCGATTGGCCATGAAAATTTAAACAGACCATACTGGGATGATCCCCAACCTCCCTGGCATGCCCTGGTTGATTTTTGGCCCACAGCACAACTGGACTCTAGGCCCACCCCCGAAACCATAGGCATAGCACATCGATTTGGCCCGAAAATGTCCCGTTTGCGCCATTTTGCTTGTTTGTTCACCCAAATAGCCACAAAAATTTAAATGAACCATACTGGAATGATCCCCAACCTCTATGGAACACCCCGGTCAATTTATCGCCCATATTACATCGGGACCCCAAGCCTACCCCAGAAATCGTGGGCTATAACACTTTGATTTGACTCGAAAATTCCCCGTTTGTGCCGTTTTACACGTTTATCCAACCAGATGGCCACAAAAATTTAAACGGACCAAACTGGATGATCACAAACCTATATTCCATGCCCCAATCAATTTTTGGCCCATAACATGCTCAGACCCCGAGCCCACCCACAAAACCGTGGGCTATAGAACATAGATTTGGCCAAAAACTGCTTAGTTCGAGCCGTTTTGCCAGTTCGTTCACCCAAATGGCTATGAAAATTTATACAAACCATACTGGGACGATCCCCAACCTCTCTAGCACGTCTTGATCAATTTTTGACCCGCAGCACGCTCGGATCCTTAGCCCACCCCTAAAACCATGGCTATAGCACACCGATTTGGCTCAAAAATGTCCTATTTGTGCCGTTTCACCCGTTAGGCCACCCAAATGACCACAAAAATTTAAATGGACCACACTGGGATGATCCCCAACTTTCTTGGAATGACCCATTCGATTTTTGGCCCATAGTGTGCCCGAAACCTGGCCCACCCCCAAAACCGTGGGCAATAGCACACCGATTTGGCCCAAAATACCCCATTCGCGCAGTTTCACCCGTTTTTCCACCCAAATAGCCACGAAAAATTTAAGCAGATCATAATGGGATGATCCCCAACCTCCCTACCATGCCCTGATCAATTTACAGCTAATAGCATGCCCATTTCCCGGGCCCACTCCCAAAACTATGGGCTATACCATATCGATTTAGCCCAAAAATACCCTATTCATGTCGTTACGTCTATTTGTCCACCCAAATAGCCTAAATAATTTAAACAGACCACACTGGGATGATCCCCAACCTCCTTGGCACACCCCGGTTGAGTTTTTCCCCATAGCATGCCCGAACACCTGGCCCACCCTCAAAACTATAGGCTATAGCACATCGGATGGGCCCAAAAATGCAGTGTTTGTTCTGTTTTGCCATTTTGTCCACCCAAATGGCCACGAAAATATAAACGGACCATACTAGGATAATCCCTAACCTCCCTGGCATACCTCGGTCTATTTTGAGCCCACAGCACGTCCCGACCCCTTGCCTACCTCTAAAACGAACAACATTGGGATGATCCCCAACTTCCCTCACATGCCCTGGTCAATTTTTGGCGAACAACATACCCAGATCCCGATCCCACCCCCAAAACCGTTGTCTATAGCACAAGAATTTGGCCCAAAAATACCCCATTCGTCACGTTTCACCTGTTTGTCCACCCAAATTGCTATAAAAATTTAAACAGACCATACTGGAACGATCCGCAAGCTCTCTGTCACACCCCGATTGATTTTTAGCCTATAGCACGCCCGAACCCCTGGCCCACACCCAAAATCATGGGCTATAGCATAAAGTTTGGTTTGAAAATGCACCGTCCGTGCCGTTTCACCCATTTGTCCATCTAAATGGCAATGAAAAGTTAAACGGACCATACTGGTACAATCCCCAACCTCCCTGGCGTGACCCAATTGAATTTTGGCCAACAGTACGCCCGGACCCTGAGCCTACCCCCAAAATGCCTCATTCATGCTGTTTCGCCCGTTTGTCAATCAAACAGCAACAAAAATTTAGACGAACCATACTGGGATGATCCCCAACCTTCCTGGCATACCCCGATTGATTTTTTCTCCACAGAACGTCTGAACCCTATGCCCACGCCCAAAACTATTGGCTATAGCACACCGATTTGGCCCGAAAATGCCCCGCTCACGCTGTTTCACTCATTTATCCACCTAAATAACTACAAAAATTTTATCAGACCATACTGGGATAATCCCTAACCTCTTTGTCACACCTCGGTTGATTTTTGGCCTACAACATGCTCGGACCCCAGGCCCACCCCCAAAACTCAGGCTATTGCACACCGATTTGGTTGGAAAAAACCCTGTTCGCACCATTTTTCCTATTTGTACACCCAAATGGTCACAGAAATTTAAACTGACCAAACTGTGACAATCCCTAACCTCTCTGACACACCCCTATCAATTTTCAGCCCAAAGCACGCCTGAATCCCGGGCCAACCCCAAAAACCATGGGCTATAGCACACTGATTTAGCCCGAAAATGCCCCATTCACATTGTTTCGCCCGTTTGTCTGCCCAAATAGCCTTAAAAATTTAAACAGACAATACTGGGATGATCCCCAACCTTCCTGGCACGCCCGAATCAATTTTTGGACCACAGCACTCTCGAACCCGAGGCTCAACCCTAAAACTGCGGGCTATAGCACACCGATTTTAATCGAACAAGCCTCGTTCATGCCATTTCGCCCGTTTATCCACCCGATTGGCCATGAAAATTTAAACAGACCATACTGGGGTGATCCCCAACCTCCCTGGCATGCCCTGGTTGATTTTTGGCCCACAGCACAATCGGACCCTGGGCCCACCCCCGAAACCATGGGCTATAGCACATCGATTTGGCCCGAAAATGTACCGTTTGCGCCATTTCTATTGTTTCTTCACCCAAATAGCCACAAAAATTTAAACGAACCATAATGGAATGATCCCCAACCTCTTTGGCACACCCCGATCAATTTATCGCCCATAGCACACCGGGACCCCAAGCCTACCCCAGAAATCGTGGGCTATAACACTTTGATTTGACCCAAAAATTCCCCGTTTGTGCCGTTTTACCCGTTTAGCCAACCAAATGGCCACAAAAATTTAAACAGACCAAACTAGATGATCAACAACCCCTCTGCCATGCCCCAATCAATTTTTGGCCCATAACATGCTCAAACCCCGAGCCCACCCACGAAACCGTGGGCTATAGAACATAGATTTGGCCAAAAACTGCTTAGTTCGAGCCGTTTCGCCAGTTTGTTCACCCAAATGTCTATGAAAATTTATACAAACCATACTGGGACGATCCCCAACCTCTCTAGCACGTCTTGATCAATTTTTGACCCGCAGCACGCTCGGATCCTTAGCCCACCCCTAAAACCATGGCTATAGCACACCGATTTGGCTCAAAAATGTCCTATTTGTGCCGTTTCACCCGTTAGGCCACCCAAATGACCACAAAAATTTAAATGGACCACACTGGGATGATCCCCAACTTTCTTGGAATGACCCATTCGATTTTTGGCCCATAGTGTGCCCGAAACCTGGCCCACCCCCAAAACCGTGGGCAATAGCACACCGATTTGGCCCAAAATACCCCATTCGCGCAGTTTCACCCGTTTGTCCACCCAAATAGCCACAAAAATTTAAACAAATCATAATGGGATGATCCCCAACCTCCCTACCATGCCCTGATCAATTTACAGCTAATAGCATGCCCATTTTCCGGGCCCACTCCCAAAACTATGGGCTATAGCATATCGATTTAGCCCGAAAATACCCTATTCGTGTCGTTACGTCTATTTGTCCACCCAAATAGCCTAAATAATTTAAACAGACCACACTGGGATGATCCCCAACCTCCTTGGCACACCTCGGTTGAGTTTTTCCCCATAGCATGCCCGAACACCTGGCCCACCCTCAAAATTATAGGCTATAGCACATCGGATGGGCCCAAAAATGCAGTGTTTGTTCTGTTTTGCCATTTTGTCCACCCAAATGGCCACGAAAATATAAACGGACCATACTGGGATAATCCCTAACCTCCCTGGCATACCTCGGTCTATTTTGAGCCCACAGCACGTCCCGATCCCTTGCCTACCTCTAAAACGAACAACATTAGGATGATCCCCAACTTCCCTCACACGCCCTGGTCAATTTTTGGCGAACAACATACCCAGATCCCGATCCCACCCCCAAAACCGTTGTCTATAGCACAAGAATTTGGCCCAAAAATACCCCATTCGTCACGTTTCACCTGTTTGTCCACCCAAATTGCTATAAAAATTTAAACAGACCATACTGGAACGATCCGCAAGCTCTCTGTCATACCCCAATTGATTTTTAGCCTATAGCACGCCCGAACCCCTGGCCCACACCCAAAATCATGGGCTATAGCACAAAGTTTGGTTTGAAAATGCAGCGTCCGTGCCGTTTCACCCATTTGTCCATCTAAATGGCAATGAAAAGTTAAACGGACCATACTGGTACAATCCCCAACCTCCCTGGGGTGACCCAATTGAATTTTGGCCCACAGTACGCCCGGACCCTGAGCCTACCCCCAAAATCGTGGGCTATAGCACACTGGTTTGGTCCAAAAATGCCCCGTTCGTGCCATTTTTTTTATTTGTCCACCCAAATAGCCACAAAAATTTTAACTGACAATATTAGGACGATCCCCAACCTCCCTGACATGCCCCAGTCAATTTTTAATCCACAGCATGCCCGAATCCAGGGCCCACCCCCAAAACTATGGGCTATAGCACACCGATTTGGCCACGAAAATAGCCAAACAAATTTAAACAGACCACAGAGGGATGATCCCCAACCTCTCTGGCATGCCCCAATTAAGTTTTGGCCTACACCACACCCAGACCCCAGGTCAACCCCTTAAACCGTGGGCTATGGCCTACCGATTTGGTCCGAAAATTCCCTATTCGCGCTGTTTTGCCCGTTTGTCCACCCAAAGTGTAACAAAAATTTAAACGGACCTCACAGGGACGATCCCCAACTACCCTAGAACTCCAAAGTCAAGTTTTGGCAAACTTCATGCCTAGACCTCAGGCCTACACCCTAAACCGTTGGCTATAGCACATCGATTTTGCCCAAAAATGCCCCGTTCTCGCTGTTTGTCCCTCCAAATTGCCAAGAAAATTTAAATGAACCACACTGGGATGATCCCAACCTTTCTTCCATGCCCTGGCCAATTTTTGTCCTACTGAACACCCATACCTCGGTCCCACCCGTAAAATTGTGGGCTATAGCACACCGATTTGGCCCGAAAATGCCCCATTCGTACTGTTTTGCTCGTTTGTCAACCCAAATTGCCATGATAATTCAAAAGAAGCACACTGGTATAATCTCCAACCTCTCTGTCATGCTTCGATCAGTGTTTGGCCAATAACACATCCAATTCCCAGGTCCACCCCCAAAACCGTGGGCTATAGCGCACCGATTTGGCTCGAAAATGCCCCATTCATGCTGTTTCGCCCGTTTGTCAATCAAACAGCAACAAAAATTTAGACGAACCATACTGGGATGATCCCCAACCTTCCTGGCATACCCCGATTGATTTTTTCTCCACAGAACGTCTGAATCCTATGCCCACGCCCAAAACTATTGGCTATAGCACACCGATTTGGCCCGAAAATGCCCCGCTCACGCTGTTTCACTCATTTATCCACCTAAATAACTACAAAAATTTTATCAGACCACACTGGGATAATCCCTAACCTCTTTGTCACACCTCAGTTGATTTTTGGCCTACAACATGCTCGGACCCCAGGCCCACCCCCAAAACTCAGGCTATTGCACACCGATTTGGTTGGAAAAAACCCTGTTCGCACCATTTTTCCTATTTGTACACCCAAATGGTCACAGAAATTTAAATTGACCAAACTGTGACAATCCCTAACCTCTCTGACACACCCCTATCAATTTTCAGCCCAAAGCACGCCTGAATCCCGGGCCAACCCCAAAAACCATGGGCTATAGCACACTGATTTAGCCCGAAAATGCCCCATTCACATTGTTTCGCCCGTTTGTCTGCCCAAATAGCCTTAAAAATTTAAACAGACAATACTGGGATGATCCCCAACCTTCCTGGCACGCCCGAATCAATTTTTGGACCACAGCACTCTCGAACCCGAGGCTCAACCCTAAAACTGCGGGCTATAGCACACCGATTTTAATCGAACAAGCCTCGTTCATGCCATTTCGCCCGTTTATCCACCCGATTGGCCATGAAAATTTAAACAGACCATACTGGGATGATCCCCAACCTCCCTGGCATGCCCTGGTTGATTTTTGGCCCACAGCACAATCGGACCCTGGGCCCACCCCCGAAACCATGGGCTATAGCACATCGATTTGGCCCGAAAATGTACCGTTTGCGCCATTTCTATTATTTCTTCACCCAAATAGCCACCAAAATTTAAACGAACCATAATGGAATGATCCCCAACCTCTTTGGCACACCCCGATCAATTTATCGCCCATAGCACACCGGGACCCCAAGCCTACCCCAGAAATCGTGGGCTATAATACTTTGATTTGACCCGAAAATTCCCCGTTTGTGCCGTTTTACCCGTTTAGCCAACCAAATGGCCACAAAAATTTAAACAGACCAAACTAGATGATCAACAACCCCTCTGCCATGCCCCAATTAATTTTTGGCCCACAACATGCTCAGACTCCCAGCCCACCCACAAAACCGTGGGCTATAGCACATAGATTTGGCCAAAAATTGCTCAGTTCGAGCCGTTTCGCCAGTTTTTTAACCCAAATGGCTATGAAAATTTATACAAACCATACTGGGACGATACCCAACCTCTTTATCATGCCTCGATCAATTTTTGACCCGCAGCACACTTGGATCCTTGGCCCACCCCTAAAACCATGGCTATAGCACACCGATTTGGCTCAAAAATGTCCTATTCGTGCCGTTTCACCCGTTAGGCCAGCCAAATGACCACAAAAATTTAAAGGGACCACACTGGGATCATCCCCAACTTCCTTGGAATGACCCATTCGATTTTTGGCCCATAGTATGCCCGAAACCTGGCCCAGCCCCAAATCCGTGGGCAATAGCACACCGATTTAGACCAAAAATGCCCCCTTCGCACTGTTTTGCCTGTTTGTCCACCCAAATGGCCACAAAAATTTAAATGGACCACAAGAGAATGGTCCTTAACCTATCTGGCACACCTCAGTCTATTTTTGGCCCACATCATGCTGGGACCCTAGGCGCACACCTTAAATCATGGGTTATAGCACACCGATTTGCCCAAAAACGCCTCGTTCGTGCCATTTTGCCCGTTTATCCACCCAAATGGCCATGAAAATTTAAACGGACCATACTAGGATAATCCTAAACCTCCCTGGCATGCCCTGGTTTATTTTTGGACCACGACACGCCCAGACCCTGGGCCCACCCCAAAATCATGGGCTATAGCACACTAATTTGGCCCAAAAAGGCACCATTCGTGTCGTATCGCCTGTTTGTCCACCCAAATGACCATGGAAAATTAAATGGACCACACTGGGATGATCCCCAACCTTCATGGCACACCCTGGTCAATATTTGGCCCACAGCACGTCCGGATCCATGGCTTGCCCCTGAAACTGTGGGCTATTACACACCGATTGGCCCAAAAATTCCTCGTTCGCGCTGATTCACCCGTTTGTCCACTCAAATAGCCATAAAAATTTAAACAGACCACACTGGGATGATTCTCAACCTCCCTGGAATGCCTCGATCAATTTTCAACCCATAGCACGCCCAGACCCCGAGCCTACCCCCAAAATCGTGGGCAATAGCCCACCAATTTGGCCCAAAAATACCCCGTTCATGCTATTCTGCCCGTTTGACCACCCAAAGTGACACAAAAATTTAAACGGACCTCACTGGGATAATACCCAACCTTCCTGGCACTCCCCGATCAATTTTCGACCAATAAAAAATCTGAATCCCGGGCTTACCCCCAAAACTGTGGGCTATAGCACACCGATTTGGCCCAAAAATGCCTCGTTCATGCTGTTTTGCCCGTTTATCCACCAAATGGCCACGAAAATTTAAACGGACCACAATAGGATGATCCCCAACCTCCATGGAATGCCTCGGTTGATTTTTCGCCCACAGCACGCTCGGACCCTAACCCACCCCTAAAACTATGGGTTATAGCACACTGATTTTGGGCAAAAATAACCAGTTTGCGCAGTTACACCCGTTTGTTCACCGAAATGGCCATAAAAATTTAAACAGACCACACAAGTATGATACATACCCTCCTTGACACACCCCGGTCACTTTTTAGCCCTCAAAATACAGTTATGCTGGGCCTAGCCCTGAAACCGTGGGCTAAAGCTCACATATTTGGCCTAAAAATGCCCCAATCACGCCGTTTAGTCTGTTTGTCTACCTACATATCCACAAAAATATAAAAGAACAACACTGGGACGATCCTCAGCCTCCATGGCATGTCCTGATCGATTTTCGGCCCACAACACACTCGTACCCTGGGCCCACCCATAAAATCATGGGCTGTAGCCTACAAATTTTACCCAAAAATGCCCCATTCATGCCGTTTTGCCCGTTTGTCCACCCAAAGTGCCAAAAAAATTTAAACGGACCACACTGGGACGATCTCCAACCTCCTTGGCACACCGTTCGCACACTTTTGCATGTTTCTCCATCCAAATAACCACAAAAATTTAAACAGACCACACTAGGACGATCACCAACCTATATGGCATGCCCCAGATGATTTTTGGCCTACATCATGCCCAAAATCGTGGGCTATAGCACACTGATTTGTCCCGAAAATGCCCCGTTCGTGCCGTTTCGCCCATTTGTCCACCCAAATAGCCACAAAAATTTAAACGGATCACATTGGAATGATCCCTAACCTCCCTGTCATGCCCCAGTCAATTTTTGGCCCACAATACGGTCGTACCCTGGCCCACCCCCAAAATCGTGGGCTATATAGCACACTAATTTAGACCAAAATTCTACGTTCGTGTTGTTTCGCCCGTTTGTCCACCCAAATGGCCACGATAATTTAAACGGACCATACAGGGATGATCCCCAACCTCCCTAGCATGTCCCAGTCAATTTTTAGCCAACAGCACGCCCAGATCCCGGGCCCTCCCCCAAAACCGTGGGCTATAGCACACAGATTTAGCCCGAAAATGCCTCATTCGCGTCGTTTCACCAGTTTCCCACCCAAATTGCCACAAAAATTTAAACGAACCACACAGGTATTATCTACAACCTCCCTGGAATGTCTCAATTAATTTTTGGGCCACACTTCAATCCCAAGCACACGCTCAAAATAGTGGGCTATAGCACACCGATTTGGCCCAAAAATGCCCCGTTCACGTCGTTTTACCCGTTTGTCCACCCAAATGGCCAGGAAAATTTAAACGAACCATACTGGGATGATCCGTAACCTCCCTGTAACGCTTGAATTAATTTTTGGCCCACAACACATTCGGACCACGGGCCCATCCCTAAAACCCTGGGCTATAGCACACCGATTTAGCTCGAAAATGCCCCATTCGCACCGTTTTGCCTGTTTTTCCACCCAAATGGCCACGAAAATTTAAACAGACCACACTGGGATAATTCCCAACCTCCCTGGCATGCCCCGATTAATTTTTGGCCCATAGCATGCCCGGACCCAAGGCCCACACCCAAAATTATAGGCTATAGCAATCGATTTGGACAAAAATTTCCCCGTTCTCTTCGATTCGCCCGTTTGTCCACCCAAATGGCCACAAAAATTTAAACGTACCAAAAAGAGATAATCCCCAACCACCCTGGTACAGCCGTATCAATATTTGGCCCATAGAATGCCCAAACCCCAGGCCCACCCCTGGAACCGTTGGCTATAAGCACACTGATTTGGCCAAAAAACTCCGCGTTCGTGCCGTTTTACCCGTTTGTCCAGCCAAATGACCACAAAAATTTAAATGAACCTTACTTGGATGATCCCCAACCTCCCTGACATGTACCGATATATTTTTGGCCTGCGACACACCCGAACCCTGCGACAACCCCCAAAACCGCCTGCCATAGCACACCGATTTGGTCCGAAAATGCTTTGTTCGTGCTGTTTTGCCCGTTTATCCACCCAAATGGCCATGAAAATTTAAACGGACATTATTATGATGATCCCAACTTCCCTGGCATGGCCAATCAATATTTTGGTCACAGTAAGCCAGGACCCCCCCCCCCCCCCCGAAACCATGGGCTATAGCATATCGATTTGACCCGAAAATACCTCGTTCATGCCGTTTTGCCTGTTTATCCAACCAAATGAAAACGAAAATTCAAATGGACCATACTGGGATGATCCTAAACCTCCCTGGAATGCACCAGTCAATTTTTGGCCCACAGTACGCCCGTACCCCTGGCGCACCCCTAAACAGTGGGCTATAGCACACCGATTGGGCCTGAAAATGCCTTGTTCGCGCTGTTTCTCCCGTTTCTCCACCCAAATGGCCACAAAAATTTAAACGGACCACACTGGGATGATCCCCAACCTTCCTGGCATATCCCAGTTGATTTTTGGCGCTCAGCACGTCCAGACCCCGGGCCCACCCACAAACTCGTGGACTATAGCACATCGATTTAGCTTGAAAATGCTCCATTCACGTCGTTTCGCCCGTTTGTCCACCCAAATGGCAAATAAAATTAAATGGACTACACTGGGATAATCCCTAACCTCCTTGGTACGCTCCAGACAATTTTTGGCGCATAAACCCCTAACTGATAATTCCACAATCTCTTTTCTCAATGTTCAAAAATTTAAAGAAATTAAAGCGGTCTCGGGGGTCATTTCGAAGGAACAATGGGAATCAATTACAAAAATTCTCTCACAAGATAAGTTGGAGCGTAATGAATCCATTCCAACCGGTGGAATTACTAACAGTTTCGTTAATCCTCACATGGATATTGATGAGTTCGATCAAAATTTGGGGACTATTTCGCCCAAATCGGCAATCTTATTTGAACAAAATCAACGCAGTTCTGGGCAAAGGAATGCAGATGCAATGTTAGAGATGGATAGAGGAGGTCAAAGCGCCTCTAATAGCCAAAAATTAGCGCAAATGGTGATGTTTGAAACGACCAGAAAATTGCACAATTCCGGCGACCAGATTCTCTCCAATGAAATCGTGCAAATTCAACATCAAATTGTTGTTGAGGAGCTCCAATGGGGTATCACGAGTGCGGAAACACGGAAATCCCCTTCTCAAATTGAGCCCATATCGACAAATTGTAACATTGACAATTCGGTCTCACCTAGTTTGGCCGGAAATGGTGATAAGGTGATTGAGAATCGGATTGGTCAAGGAAAGTCGACTGTAAAGGATATGGAAATGCTGATTGCTGGAAAAGCCCCATTGAATCATCACAAAGGGTCGTCCAAATTGAATTTTACAATTCCGGGAACTGATGTTACTGTTCATAATTTGGAGAACGAAGATTCTGAATTTTCTGATCATGATAATCCTGATAATGGGGATATTAGTTCTAGTTTGAAAGATTGTTCTGGTGAGTCCATCAATTCCAAGTTTTCTACTGATTCTAGCAATGATAATGTGGTTAAACAGAATGATCCTAAAGGAAAAAAGCATGCTGATGTTGCTGAGGCCCTTGATCAAAATGGTGTTAATTTGCTGAATTCTAAAGCTACTACATCTGGTAAGGCTACTTCGGTTAAGACGACTAATCAAATTCAGAATATTGCTCATGATAAAAGTAGAAATGACAAGAATATGCAGAATAATGCCGAAAATGCTCAAAAAAATACTCCGACTCCTTATGTTCCTAACAATAAACCTATGGAAATTTCCAACAATTTTTATAAATCTACTCATATGACGCAAAAGGTGAATGAGGCCACAGCAGCAAAGGAGTTATATGCTCAGACAAGTAGGCAGGAAGGTGATCAATCGGGTAAACTTGACGAGAAAGAGGTGCATCAAAAGTCTGATGATAGAAGCAAGTCTCCAAATAATGCTTGGAACAATAAAATTCCGGGTCCTAATGCTCCAGTTATTTCATATGAGTTGGTGACGAAGTTGAGAGCTCAAGAAGCTTTGAAAGTGACTGTTATTGATATCTCCCCTCCTAAGATTACGACCAACTAGGGGACACCAGCGGTGGTATTTAAACCTGAGGATTTTACCAAGAAGTTAGCAGAAAGGTGCAAATACACATTGATTGGTAAGTTTTCTAACACTATGCCTAAAATGGAGATTATTCGAAAACAATTTATTTTGCAGACGGAGCTAAGGGGTGGTGTAAGGCTATTGCATTTCAATGCTAGGCATCTTTATATTGATCTGGATAATGAATATGATCATTCTACTGTGTGGTCGAAAGGAAAAATGTTTATTCAAGGACAAATGACGAGACTTCAATTATGAACACCTACCTTTATTCCTAAAGTTGAAACACCTTTGGTACCTATTTGGGTTGTTCTACCAGAATTACCATGGCATTGTTATTGCATGGAAGTTATTGCTCCCTTATTATCTCCGATTGGTAAAGCATTATTTTTAGATCTAGCAACTTATAGGAAGACCAGAGGTAGCATGGCTAAGGTTAAACTTCAGGTGGATCTTACAAAACAAAGACCTTCTCATGTATGGCTTGGGTATGATGAAGATGAAAATGGGGAAGGTAGATGGCAGAACATTCAGTACGAAGATGTACCTAAATATTGTTCTTACTATAAACACCAACGTCACACTCCTGTGACATGTCCTGTCAAAAGAAGAGATGATGAAACAAAAAGGAAGAAAGAGCTGGATGAGGCAGAAAAACAAGATCCTGATCAGATGCATGTTAACACTGAAAACAAGAATAATGAACATGTGCAAAAGCAGCAGTATTATAACATGCATCCAGGGCCACATTACAACAAGGAATATGGAAGTTCTCACCTGCAAAATGATGGTAACAACAACAATAGACAAAGAATTGAAACTGAAAATTCAACCCCTGTAAGTTCAAAAGAAAGTGATCAAAGTCAGGAATACAATGAAGGTCAAGCTCCAAATCAGTGGCAGGTTCAAAAGAGAAGACATAGGAAAAAGGCCCAACCAAATCAGCAACAACAACAAAATCATATGAACAGGGGCAATAAACAACAGATTTTTATATCGAGATCACCTCAAAATAATGAAGTAAATCAGCAATGGCAGCAGCAACATCAAACAGGTACACATTCTCACTTCAATTAAAAGTTTAATGGCAAAGACCCCAAGGAATGTAATGCTGATTCTGGAGTCCAGAATCAGCAATCACAACCCCATGAGACTACTATTATTCATGATAATCCCATCCCTGAAAGTCCCAAAAATAAAGGCAACAATCAGACTAGCAAAAAACAAAGAATCATGGCTGAAAAAAGTCCTGAAATATTTGGAGATAAGGCTAAGGATCAAGGTGCTGAGGCTACATCAGCTCAAGTATATATAAATATTGAAAATATCTCAAAAAAAAGAAGCATAACTGATAAGGTTGATGTTGAAAAAACTCAATCCCAAACCACTTCAACTGTTGCAGATGTTTCTAAAAGGAATTCAGGTATTGACTCAATGCTCCATGAATCCCACCCCGATAATTTTTCTGCTTTTGCTGGGACTACTGTTGATGTTAATGGGGGTGAGGATGGAAGTCAGGAGAAGACTACTAATTTACAGGAAGGAGTGCCCAAGGGTGGGGGGTTAAACTCCAATACTCCTGCTACCACTATGAAGAAACAACTTGGTTCTCAGAATTTAGAACTTGTTCAAGCTAATAATTCGGGCCAAAAAAAGTTTGTATTGGTACAACAACAAGCTGGTCTCGATATTCAGCCTATATCGCATGAAAGTCCTATCACAGATTACACTCTCAACTCAGTTCCTGTGAGGTCCATGACAACTGAATATGATTATAGAGTAATACATTCGAAAGATGAGTCGGATCAGGATACTAAATCTATTAGGGACGATAATGATGAAACTAGTGAACACTTTATCAATGCTTCTGAATCGGCTGTAGATGCTGATTTGAATAAGGACATTCAACGTGCTATTGACAATCAAGGCCTTTCTCCAAGAAGTCATAAAAGGAAGGTCCCAACTACCAAAAAAGCTACTCAAACTAGTAAGTCGGTCATTCAGGCCAGAAGACTCATTAGATCCCAAAGCCAGAATTTACAATGATAAGTGCTCTTATCTGGAATGCTAGAAGTATTCATACCAAAGGTGCTATGGAAAGAATTCAAAATCTTTCTACTGTTCATAAGTTGTCTATAATTGCAATTCTTGAACCTTTTACAGACAACTCCCAGATCAACATTAGTAGAATGCATCTCAAGATGAATGAGGCTACCTGTAATCCCAATGGAAAGATTTGGATTTTTTGGACTCAAGATGTCAGCTGTAGAGTCTTGGAATTTGATGACCAACAGATTACATATGAATTCAAACACGTGGAACATCCTTCTACCTTTCTTATGACCTTCATTTACGCCAAATGTAGAGATCATTAAGAAGGCCTTTGTGGGATAAGTTACTGCAACTCGCTGATACTGAACTTCCTTGGTGTATAGTGGGTGATTTTAATGTGATTACTAATCCGGATGAGAAGTATGGAGGCATCCCTTACAACATGAATAAAAGTTTTGATTTTATTGGAGTTATAGAGGCTTGTGGTCTTCTGGATATTGGTTTTCATGGACAGAAATATACTTGGTGTAATCAAAGATCTATCACTGATAGAATTTGGAAAAGACTTGACAGAGCTATGGTTAATGATAAGTGGTTAGAGTGCATGCCGGTCACTTATAATACTCATCTATCTTTCGTGGAGTCTGATCACACGCCTTTACTTCTGAAAATGAAAGTTAGACAAGAGAATATCACCAGATACTTCAAATTTTTAAATTGTTGGGTTGAAAATAGCTCGTTTCTTCAGACTGTTAGTAACTGCCGGAACAGGGAGTGTCAGGGAAATCCTATATGGAGATTCCATATGAAAATGAAGAGACTTTCTTCAACCCTTAGCGCGTGGTCTAAAACTGAGTATGGTGATATTTTTGCCACGGTTAAAGAGTATGAAGAAAAGATAATAAGTGCAGAAGAGTAACTGCTTATCAATAACACTGATGAAAATAGAGTTGCATTACACGGTTTGAATGCTACGTACATCAGATACATGAAGCTTGAAGAGTCAATTCTTAAGCAAAAAACTCAACTTCACTGGCTCAAAGAAGGGGATGCCAATTCTAGATACTTTTATGCTCTTATGAGAGGTAGAAGGAGGAGATTATTTATTCATAAAATTTGCAATGATCAAGCTAAATTTCTGGAAAGAGATGAAGTTATAGCGAGTGCAGCATGCAAACATTTCCAAAAAATTTTTACAGGGGAGGACAAACGGATTAATGAAGAGGCCCTCAATTGTATACCTAGAATGCTTACTGAAGAACATAATAGGATCTTGCAAGCTATGCCTACAATAGAGGAACTCAAGCATGTGGTTTTCTCTATGAGTCCTAATTCAGCTGCAGGGCCAGATGGTATGAATGGAAAATTCTTCCAAGCCTGCTGGGATATCATTTGCAATGATTTTCTTGAAGTAGTCCGGTATTTTTGTTGTGGTCATAGCATGCCCAAATATTTTTCTCATGCGTGTTTAGTCCTACTCCCAAAAGTGGATCATCCTAATAAGCTATCTGAATTTAGACCCATCAGTCTTAGCAACTTTACGAACAAAATTATCTCCAAGCTTATTTGTATCAGACTTGCTCCCATTCTTCCTCATCTCATTTCAGACAATCAGTCAGGGTTTGTAAAAGGGAGAAGTATTACAGAGAACATCATGTTAGCACAAGAGATTATTCATAACATCAACAGGCCTAATGAGGGGGATAATGTTGTTATTAAGCTGGATATGGCTAAGGCCTACGACAGAGTTTCCTGGTCCTTCATTTGTCTAGTTCTGAGGAGAATGGGATTCGGTGAACTGATTATCGACATGATTTGGCGGATTATGGCCAACAACTGGTATTCGGTGATCGTTAATGGTTCGAGATATGGTTTTTTTCATTCTACTAGAGGACTCAAACAAGGTGATCTGCTTTCCCCGGCTCTATTCATTTTAGGAGCTGAAGTTTTGTCTAGAATGATGAATAATCTGCATAATCATCATCTTTATCATGGTTTTCACATGCAACAGAAGGGACCTCAGATTAACCACTTGAGTTTTGCGGATGACGTGATCATTTTTTCTTCGGTTAAAGATACTACCTTGCAGCTCATCATGGGGGTCTTAAAAGACTACGAGATAGTTTCTAATCAGCTTATCAACAAAGATAAGAGCCATTTTATGATCCCTGACAAGACGCCACAGGATATCATTGATTCGATTAGGGCGATCACAGGATTTTCTCAGAAAAATAGTCCCATCACTTATCTGGGATGCCCGCTCTATATTGGTAGACGGAGGGTCATTTATTTCTCTGACATGGTGGCTAAAGTTGTGGCAAAAATCAGAGGTTGGAAAGCTAGAATCTTGAGTTTTGGAGGAAGAGCTACATTGATCAAGTCCGTTCTACAGTCTCTTCATATTCACATACTCTCTGCTATCTCTCCGACTAAGACTACGCTCAAACAGATAAAAGCTTTTACGACTGATTTCTTTTGGGGTTGGGATAACGAAAAAAAGAAATACCATTGGGCATCATGGGAGACTCTTAGTTATCCATATGATGAAGGAGGTATTGGTGTGAGATTACTTTTTGATGTGTGCCTTTCATTGCAATATAAACAGTGGTGGATTTTCAAAACTAAAAATACTCTTTAGGGTCGTTTTTTAAGGGCAAAGTATTGTCAAAGAGCTAACCCGGTAATCAAAAAATGGGACACAGGTCAATCCTTGGTCTGGAAGCATATGATGACAAACAAGATTGACGCTGAGACTCATATCAAATGGATTATTTGCTCAGGAACTTGCTGCTTTTGGTGGGATGACTGGTTAGGTGTTGGTCCACTGGCTAATCACAGAATTACTGTTACACGACCCAATAACATTAAGATTTCGGAATTCTTAACTAATGGAAATTGGAATGAAGACATGGTGAGACAAATTGCACCTCCATTGCTGATTCCTACGATCCTCAACACTAACTTTCAGTTTCAACAAGGGATTTCGGATCGACCAGTGTGGAAACCAAATGCTAATGGACACTTTACCTGCTCTTCGGCTTGGGATCTGGTTAGGCAAAAAAAGAACAAAGCTATGTCTGATTCTTTTACGTGGCATAAGCATATACCTTTCAAAATTTCTTTTTTTCTTTGGAGAGCTCTTAAAGGTAAGCTTCCGACTAACGAAAGGATCATTACCTTTGGTTCGGCACCAGCGGATTGTTCTTGTTGTTATAGACCTGGACCTGACACCATTGATCACATTTTTATGTCTGGGAACTTTGCTAAACATATCTGGAAAATATTTTCTGATTCTCTGAGTATTCAATATAGCTCCATTTCTTTGAAAAACTTTCTGATAAAGTGGTGGTTTTTGGAGTATAAAAATGAGGTGCACAAGCTTATTATGCAAGCTACTCCTATAATTATTTGTTGGAACCTTTGGAAGAATAGATGTGCTAAGAAGTATGGCGACAAACAGTCCAACATTTCTAGAGTTATTTATTCCATCTCCAATGACATAACTCATCTCCTGATTACTGCCTTTCCCCAAATAAAATGGCCGGTTAGATGGACTGATTTGATGTCCATGGTTGAGCATTGCAAGCATGAGATCAAGGTTACTAAAGTTTGCTGGACTAAACCTTCAGCTCCATGGGTTAAGCTTAATACTGATTGAAGCGCCCTTGAGAACCCGAGTAACATTGGTGCAGGCGGGGGCTTAGAGATCACCGAGGCAATTTCATCTATGCTTTTGCCATTCCATTGGGGATTGGTACCAATAATCAAGCTGAAGTTCGGGCAACTATTTGTGGTCTTACTTGGTGCATTCAGAATGGGTAGAATGGGTACAACAGGATTATTCTTGAAGTAGATTCTGAACTTCTTACCAAATGGCTGGCCCACAACATAAATCCTCCGTGGAGCGTCCATGAAGACATTGCTGCTCTTTAGAACTTAACTAACATTTTAGAGAGTTTTTGTTGCACACATGTCTACAGGGAAGCTAATTATGTTGAAGATGTCTTATCTAAGCATAGCCACAGTCTGGATAACATCCATCTTTTTTTTTATCATCATCACTTACCTGAAGAAGCAAGGGGACACTTCAGAATGGACAAGTTAGGGATGCCACATTTCAGAAGAAGAAAATTGAAGCGAATACAGCTTTCTTGAAGACTCCTTGTTTATATTTACATTTTTTCTCTTACTTTGTAAGGGGAGAGTCTCCCTTATTTATATCTTCCTAGTATACTTTGTATCGAGAGGAGTCCTCTCTTTTAGGTGCATAGACCTAGGTTTCTTTTTTAGTATCGGGGATGAGTCGACCGGCCTTAGTAGGATAGTTGACTCGGAACCACCATAGGATCGGAGGTCAGGTTTATGTCCCCCTCCTTGTACTTTCTTTTCTGCTTTTATTTATTAATAATAAGGCTTGGGGGTGCATGGCTCAACCCCTGATCATCTCGGGAGGGAGAACCCACAAAATCTCAATCCTCGGATGATAATTTATCATTAAAAAAAAAAATAAAAAAAATAAGCACACCAATTTGGCCTAAAAATTCCCCGTTTATGCCGTTTTGCCCATTTATCCACCAAAATGGCAACGAAAATTTAAACGGACCACACTGGGATGATCCCCAACCTCCCTGACATGCTTCAGTAAATTTTTAGCCCACAACACGCCCGAATCTCGAGTCCACCCCAAAAACCATGGGGTATAGCACACTAATTTGGCTCGAAAATGCCTCTTTCTCGCTGTTTCACACGTTTGTCCACAATGGCCATTAAAATTTAAACGGACCACACTAGGACGATCCCGAACCTCCCTGGCATTCCCCGATCAATTTTTGACCACAGCGCACCCAGACATTGAGCCCACCCCTAAAACCACGGGCTATAGCACACCAATCCCCAATCACGTCGTTTCGCTCGTTTGTCTACCTAAATAGCCACAAATATTTAAACGAACCACACTGGGTCGATCCTCAACTCTCCTGGTATGCCCCAGTAGATTTTTGTCCCACAGTAATCCCGAACCCTAAGCCCACCCCCGAAATCGTGGGCTATAGCACACCGATTTGCCTTGAAATTGCCTCATTCGCGCAGTCTCGCCTGTTTGTCCACCCATATGGACACAAAAATTTAAATGGACCACACTAGGATAATTTTGAACCTTCTAGCATATCTCGATTGATTTTTGGCCCACATCATGTCCGGACCCCGATCCCACCCCCAAAACCCTGTGCTATAGCACACTAATTAAGCCCGAAAATGCCACTGTTCGCATTGTTTCGCCCGGTTGTCCACCTAAATGGCCATGAAAATTTAAACAAACCATACTGGGACAATCCTAAACCTCCCTAGCATACTCTGATAAATTTGTGGCCCACAACACGCTTGAACCCCGATCCTACCCCCGAAACTGTGGGATATAGCACACTGATTTGGCCCAAAAAATCCCATTCATACTTTTTCACCCGTTCGTCCACCCAAATGGCCATCAAAATTTAAATGGACCATGCTGGGATGATCCATAACTTCCATGGTATGGCCCGATAGATTTTTTGCCTACACCACACCCGAACACAAAGCCCACCCCCAAAATAGTGGACCATAACACACCGATTTGGCCAAAAAATGCCTCATTCACATCGTTTCGCCCGTTTATCCAACCAAATAGCCACAAAAATTTAAATGGACCACAAAGGGACTATCCCCAACCTCCCTGGTATGCCCCGATCAATTTTGGCCCACAGCACGCTGGACCCCGAGCCCAACTCCGAAACTGTAGGCTATAGCACAACAATTTGGCTCGAAAATGCCCCGTTCATACCGTTTTGCTTGTTTATCCACCCAAATAGCCACAAAAATTTAAACGGACTACACTGATTCGATCCCCAACCTCCCTAACATGCCTCAGTAGATTTTTGTCCCACATCAAGCCCGGATCCCGAGCCTATCCACAAAATCATGGGACATAGCACATCGATTTGCCTTGAAAATGCCCCATTTGCTCCGTTTTGCTTGTTTGTCAACCCAAATGGCCACAAAAATTTAAATAGACCACACTGGGATAATCCCCAACCTTTCTGGCATGCCCCGGCCAATTTTTGGCAGATAGCATGCCCGAACCCCCGGGCCCACCCCCGAAATCGTGGGCTATAGCACACCAATTTTGCCCAAAAATGCCCTATTCACGCTATTTCGCCCGTTTGTCCACCCAAATAGCCATGAAATTTAAATGGACCATACTGGGAGGAGCCCCAACCTCCCTGGCATGCGCCAATTGATTTTTGGCCCGTTCACACCGTTTTACCTAGTTGTCCATCCAAATGGCCACGAAAATTTAAACAAACTATACTGGGACTATCCCCAACCTTCTTGGAAGGCCTCGGTCCATTTTTTGCATATAGAACGCTCGGACCCTAGGCCCACCCTCGAAACCGTGGGCTATAGCATACTTATTTGGCCTGAAAAAAACCTCATTCGTGCTTTTTCGCCTGTTTGCCCACCCAAATGGCCACAAAATTTAAACGGACCACACTGGGATGATCCCCAACTTCTGACCTGATTGATTTTAAGCCCACAGCATGCCCGAAACCCGAGCCCACCCCCAAAACCGTAGGCTATAGCACACCGGTTTGACCAAAAAATGCTCCGTTCGCATCGTTTTGACTGTTTGTCCACCCAAATGGACATGATAATTTAAACGAATCATATTAGGATGATCTCCAACCGCTCTAGCATGTACCAATCGATTTTTGGACCACAACACTCCCAGACCCTAGCCCACCCTCAAAATTGTGGGCAATAACACACCGATTTGGCCCAAAAATGCCTTGGTCATCATTTCGATTGTTTGTCCATCCAAATGGCCACGAAAATTTAAAAGAACCTCACTAGGTTGATACCCAACCTCCCTGGCATGCCTCGGTCAATTTTAAACCCACAGCAAGCCCGGACTCGGGCCCACCCCTGATACCCTGGGCTATAGCTTACTGATTTTGTCCAAAAATGCCCTGTTCGCGCCATTTTGCCCCTTTGTCTACCTAAATGGCCATGAAAATTTAAACGGAACACACTGAGATGATCCCCAACCTCCCTGGCATGCTCGATAAACTTTTTGGCCCACAGCAAGCCCGGAACTTGAGCCCACCCCAAAAACTATGGGCTATAGCACACTAATTCGGATGAAAAATGCCCTGTTCGCACCGTTTCTCCAATTTGTTCACCTAAATGGCTACAAAAATTTAAACGGACCACACTGGGAGGATCCTAAACCTCCCAGGAACGTCTCGATCGATTTTTGGCTTACAGCACACTCAGACCTCGAGCCAACCACCAAAATAGTGGGCTATAGCACATCAATTTAGCCTGAAAATGCCCCACTCGCGATGTTACGCCCGTTTGTCCACCCAAATAGCCACAAAAATTTAAACGGACTACACTGGGATGATCCTCAACCTCCCTGGAATGCCCTGGTTAATTTTTCGCCCATAGCATGCCTGGCCCCGATTCCATCATCAAAACTGTGGGCTATAGCACACCGATTTAGCTCGAAAATACCCCATTTGCGTTGTTTCACCCATTTGTCCATGCAAATGACCACGAAAATTTAAATAGACCACACTGACATGATCGCGAACCTCCCTAACACACCCTGGTTGATTTTTGGCCCACAACACGCCCGGACCCGGGCCCAACCATGAAACCTAAAGCTATAGCACACCGATTTTGCCTGAAAAAGCCCCGTTTGTGCTATTTCGCCCTTTTGTCCACTTAAATAGCCACAAAAATTTAAACAAACCATAATGGGATAATCCTAACCTCCTTAGCATACCCCGATCGATTCTCGTCCCACAGCACGGTCGGACCTCGGGCCCCACCCTCAAAACCGTGGGCTATAGCACACCGATTAGGTCTGAAAATGCCTCATTCGCACCGTTTCGTCCATTTATCCATCCAAATTGCCCAAAAAATTTAAAGGGACAACACTAGGAAGACCCCAACCTCCCTGACACGCCCAAATTGATTTTTGGCCAACAACATGCCCGGACCCCCGGCCCACCATCCCACCCTTAAAATAGTGGGTTATAGAATAGCGATTTGGTCCGAGAATAATCCATTCGTGCTGTTTTGCCCATTTGTCCACCCCTAATGGCCATGAAAATTTAAACGAACAATACTGGGATGATTTACAACCTTCCTGGCATGCCCCGATCAATTTTTGGCCCACAACACACCCAGACCCCGAGCCCAACCCCAAAATCATAAGCTATAGCACACCGATTTGGCCAGAAAATGCCCCATTCGCGCCATTTTGCCCCTTTCTCCACCTAAATGGCCACAAAAATTTAAATGGATCACACAGGGACTATCTCAACCTCCCAACCACGCCTCGATCGATTTTCAATCCACAGCATGCCTGGACCCCGAGCCCACCTCTGAAACCATGGGCTATAGCACACTGATTTGGCCCGAAAATGCCTCGTTCACGCCATTTTGCCTGTTTGTCTACCCAAATGGCTATGAAAATTTAAATGAAGCATACTAAAATGATCAACAACCTCCATGGCATGCCTCGGATGATTTTAGGCCCATAGCATGCTCGAACCTCGGGCCCACCCCTAAAACCGTGGGCTATAGCATACCAATTCTGATAAAAAATGCCCCATTCACCTCGTTTTACCCATTTGTCCACTCAAATGGGCACGAATATTTAAACAGACCATGGTGGGACGATCCCCAACCTTTCTGGCATGCCTCAGTAGATTTTTAACCCAAAACATGCCCGGACACAGGCCCACCCCTAAAATCGTAGGCTATAGCACTCCAAATTAACCCAAAAATTGCCCCGTTTGCGCCGTATAGTACATTTGTCTACCCAAATGGCCACGAATATTTAAATGGACCACACTGGGATAATCTCCAACCTCAAAACCGTGGGCAATAGCACACCCATTTGGCTCGAAAATACTTCATTTGCGCTGTTTCGCCCGTTTGTCCACCCAAATGGCCACGAAAATTTAAACGGACCACACTGGGATGATCCCCAACCTCCCTGGCACACCCAGATCGATTTTTGGCTCAAATCACACCTGGACCTCGATCCCACCCCTAAAATCGTGAGCTATAACATACCGATTTTGCCTAAAATGCTCTGTTCACGCCGTTTCACCCGTTTGTCTACCCAAATGGCCACAAAAATTTAAACGTACCACACTGGGATGATCTTTAACCTCCCTGACATGCATAGGTCAATTTTCAGGCCACAACATGCCCGGACCCAGAGCTCACGCCTAAAAACGTGGGCTATAGCACACCAATTTGGCCTGAAAATTCCCCGTTCACGTCGTTTTGCCTTTTGTCCACCCAAATGGCCACAAAATTTTAAACAGACCATACATCCCCAACTTCCCTGACACGCCTCGATCAATTTTTGGGTCACAGCATGCCCGAACCCCAGTCCCACTCCAAAAATAGTGGGCTATAGCACACCAATTTGTCCCGAAAATACCCCGTTCATGCCGTTTCGCCCGTTTGTCTACCCAAATAGCCACGAAAATTTAAACGAACCATACTAGGACACTTCCCAACCTCCCTGGAACACCCAAGTTGATTTATGGCCCACAGCATGCCCGAAGCCCGGGCCTACCCCCAAAATCATAGGCTATAGCATACCAATTCAACCCGAAAATGCCCCATTCATGCCGTTTTGCCCGTTTGTCCACCCGAATGGCAACGAAAATTTAAACGGACCACACTGAGAAAATCCCCAACCTCCCTGGCATGACCTGACTAATTTTTGGCCCACAACACGTTTGGACCTCGGACCCACCCCTAAAACTGTGGGCAATAACACACTGATTTGGCCTAAAAAATCCCCGTTCGTACCATTTCATCTGTTTCTCCACACAAATAGCCATGAAAATTTAAACGGACCCCACTGCGATGATCCTCAACCTCCCTGGCATGTCCTGGTCGATTTTTGACCCACTGCACGCCTGGACCCCAGCCCACCACTAAAACTGTAGGCAATAGCACACTGATTTGGCTCGAAAATTCCTTGTTCTTGCCGTTTTGCTCGTTTATCACCCAAATCTCCACAAAAATTTAAAATGACTATACTGAGATGATACCCAACCTTCTTGGTATGCTCCGATTAATTTTCAGCCCATTGGACACCCGGACCCTAGCCCACCCCCCAAAATAGTAGGCCATAGCACATCGATTTGGATCGAAAATGTCTTGTTCGTGCCATTTCCCCTGTTTGACCACACAAATGGCCACGAAAATTTAAATGGACCACACTTGGACGATCCCCATCCTCCCTGGCCTACCTCGATCAATTTTTGGCCCACAGCACGCCCAGAACCCAGACCCACCCCTGAAATCGTGGGCTATAGCAAACTAATTGGGCCCAAAAATGCCCTGTTCGCGCTGTTTTGCTCGTTTGTCCACCCAAATGGCCATAAAAATTTAAACAGACCACACTGGGAGGATCCCCAATCTCCCAACCATGACCCGATCGATTTTTGTCACACAACACACCCAGACCCGGGCTGACCCCCGAAACTAGCACACTGATTTGGCCAAAAAATAGCTCGTTCGCATCATTTCGCCCATTTGTCCACCTAAATGGCCACAAAAATTTAAACGGACACACTGGGAAGATCCCCAACCTCCCTGGCTTACCTCGTTCAATTTTCAGCCAATAGCACACCCGGGCCCCGTGCCCAACCTCAAAATCATGGGCTATAACATACTGATTTGGCCCGAAAATGCCCTGCTTGGGCTATTTCGCCCCTTTGTCTACCCAAATGCCACGAAAATCTAAAAAGACCAAATTGGGATGATCCTCAACCTTCCTACCATGCCTCGATCGATTTTCAGCCTACAGTAATCCTGGGCCGCAGGCCCACCCCTGAAACCCTGGGCTATAGCACACGGATTTGGTCCAAAAATGCCCCGTTTGCCCCATTTCGCTCGTTTGTCCACCCAAATAGATACGAAAATTTAAACGGACCACACTGGGATGATCCCAACATCCTTGGCATACCCCGATAAAATTTCGGCCCATAGCACACCCAGAACCCGGGCCACTCCTGAAACCGTGGGATATAGCACACCGATTCTGCCTAAAAATGCCCCATTCGAGCCGTTTTGCCCGTTTGCCCACCCAAATGATTATAAAAATTTTAACAGACCATAATGGGATGATCCCCAACCTCCTTGGCATACCCTGGTTGATTTTTGGACGATATCACGCTCGGAACCTAAAGCCACCCCCAAAATCATGGGCTATAGCACATCATTTTAGCCCAAAAATGTCCCATTCACAGCGTTTCGTCCGTTTGTCCACCCAAATAGCCACGAAAATTAAAACAGAAAATAATGGGATGATCCCTAACTTCCCTGGCATGCCTAAGTCGATTTTTGGCCCACAGAACACCCGAACCCCAGGGCCACCCCCAAAACCGTAGGCTATAGCACACCGACTTGGCCCAAAAATGCCCCATTCGCGTTCTTTCGCCCGTTTGAAGACCCAAATGGAAATAAAATTTTAAACGGACTAAATAGGGATGACACCAAACATCCCTGGCATGCCCTAGCTAATTTTCGCCACAGCACCCTCAGACCCCGAGCCCAACCCCAAAACCATGGGCTATAGTACACCGATTTTGCACTAAAATTACCCATTTGGGTCGTTTTGCCCGTTTGTCCACCCAAATGGCCACAAAAATTTAAACTAACCACACCGTGAATATCCCCAACCTCTTTGGCATACCTCAATCGATTTTCGGCCCACCACACGCCCCGGACCCCAGCCCAACCCAAAATCGTAGGCAATAGCACACTGTTTTGCCTATTTGTCTACTCAAATAGGCCTAAAAATTGAAATAGACCATAGTGGGATGATCCCCATCCTTCCTGGAATGCCTCGGTTAATTTTTGGCCCATATCATGCCTGGACCCCGAGCCTTCCTCCAAAAACGTGGGCTATAGCACACCTATTTAGCTCAAAAATGCGTTGTTCGTACCGTTTCTCTTGTTTGTCCAACCAAATAGCCACAAAAATTTAAACGGACCACACTGGGAGGATACTCAACCTCCCAGGACTGCCCTGATCAATTTTTAACCCACAGAATGCCCGATCCCGAGCCCACCCATAAAACCGTGGGCTTTAGCACACTGATTTGTTCTAAAAATGCCCCGTTCACGCTATTTCACCCACTTGTCCACCCAAATAGCCACAAAAATTTAAATGGACTACAGTGGGATGATCCCTAACCTCCCAGGAACACCCAAATCAATTTTTGGCCTATAGCACGTCGAACCCCATTCCCCCTCAAAACTGTGGGCTATAGCACACTGATTTGGCTCAAAAATGCCTAATTAGCGTTGTTTCACCCTTTTGTCCACCCAAATAGCCACAAAAATTTAAACAGACCTCACTGGGACGATCCCCAACCCCTTGGAATTCCTCAGTCAATTTTTAACCCACAACACACCAGAACCCCGGCCCCACCCCTAAAACCGTGGGCTATAGCACATCGATTTCGCCTGAAAATGTTGCGTTTGTGCTGTTTCGCCCTTTTGTCCACCCAAATGGCCACAAAAATTTAAATGTACTATATTGGGGACGATCCCAGCCTCCCTAGGATGCGTCGATCAATTTTCAGCCAACAGAATGCCCGGAACTTGAGCAAACACCCAAAACCATAAGCTATAGCATAACGAATTGGCCTGAAAGTGCCCCGTTCGCATTGTTTTGCCCGTTTATCCACCCAAATTGCCTCAAAAATTTAAACGGACAACACTGGGATGATCCTCATTCTCCCTGTCATGCCTCAGTTAATATTTGGCCTACAACATGCCCGGACCCTGGGCCCACCTATGAAAACATAGGATATAGCACATCCATTTAGCCTAAAATGCCCCGTTCGTATAAATTCTCCCGATTGTCCACCCAAATTTCCACGAAAATTTAAACGGACCACACTAGAAGGATCCCCAACATCCCAAGCATGCCCCGATCAATTTTTGGCCCATATCACGCCCGGACCCCAGGCCCACCCCCAAAACCGTGGCTACAGCATGCCTATTTGGCTCGAAAGTGCCCCCGTTCGAACTGTTTCGCCCAGTTGTCCACCCAAATAGCCACAAAAATTTAAACGAACTACACTAGGATAATCCCCAACCTCCCTAGAATAGTTCGGTCGATTTTTGGCCCACAGCACACCGGACCCCAGTTCCACCCTCGAAACCATGGGCAATAGCACACCCATTTGGCTCGAAAATGCCTTATTCACACTGTTTCAACCGTTTGTCCACCCAAATGGCCACAAAAATTTAAACAAACCACACTAGGATATCCACAACATCCCTGGCATACTCTGGTTGATATTTGTCCCATAGCACACCTGGACTTCGATCCCACACCAGAAACCATGGGCTATAGCATACCGATTTGGTCATAAATGCCTCATTCGCACTGTTTCACCCGTTTGTCTACCCAAATGGACAAAAAAATTTAAATGGACTACACTGGAATGATACCAGACCTCTCTGGCATACCTCAAATGATTTTTGGCCCACATCATGCTCGAACCCAGGGCCCCACCCCCAATATCGTGGGCTATAGCACAACGATTTGGCTAAAAAATGCCCTATTTTGCCCGTTTATCCACCCAAATGGCCATGATAATTTAAACGGACCATGCTGGGATAATCCCTGACCGCCTTGGTATGCCTTAGTCCGTTTTTAGCCCAAAACACGCCTGAACCCAGGCCCACCCCCGCAAATGGTGGGCTATAGCACACCAATTTGGCCCAAAAATACCCCTTACATGCCATATAGTCCATTTATCTACCAAATAGCCACGAAACTTTAAACAGACCACACTGGGATGATCCCCAACCTCCCTAGAATTCTTGGTAAATTTTCGGCCCACAGAAAGCCTGGACCCCGAGCCCATCCCAAAATCGTGGGCTATAGCACATCGATTTGGCCTAAAAATGTCCTGTTCGCATCGTTTTGCCCGTTTGTCCAGCCTAATGGCCACAAAAATTTAAACGGACCACACTGGGACAATTCCTAACCTCACTGGCATGCCTCGGTTGATTTTTGGCCCACAGTACACCAGAACCCCAGTCCCACCACCGAAATTTATAGCACACCGATTTGGCTTGAAAAAGCCCCGTTCGCGCCGTATCGACCTTTTGTCTATCCAAATGTCCAGGATAATTTAAATAGACCACAATGGGATGATACTCAGCCTCTCTGGCACACTCAGTTGATATTTTATCTGCAGCACGCCCGGACCCCGAGCCCACCCCCAAAACCATAGGTTATAGTACACTGATTTAGATTTCAAATATTCTGTTCGCGTCGTTTCTCCCGTTTGTCCAGCCACATGGCCACAAAATTTAAACGGAACAAACGGGATGATCCCCAACCTCCCTGGCTCTCCCTGATCGGTTTTTGACCCACAGCACGCCCGGACCCCGGACCCACCCCTGGAACTGTGGGCTATAGTACACCGATTTGGCCCAAAAATGCCCCATTTGTGCTATTTTGCCCATTTGTCCACCCAAATGGCCACAAAAATTTAAACGGTCACACTGGGATGATCCCCAACCTCCCTGGCATACCACAGTCATTTTTTTTCCCACAACATGCTCGGACACCAGGCCCAACCCCAAAATTGTGGGATATAGCACACCAATTTGGCCCGAAAAGTCCCCATTCGTATCGTTTCTCCCGTTTGTCCAACCAAAATTCCATTAAAATTTAAACGGAGCACACTGGGATGATCCCCAACAACCCTGGCATGCCCTAGTCAATTTTTGGCCCACAAGATGCCCATACCCTGGGCCCACCCACAAAAACCCTGGACTATAGCACACCGATTTGGCCCGAAAATGCCCTGTTTGCGCCGTTTTGCCAGTTTGTCCATCCAAATGGCTATTAAAATTTAAACAGACCATACTGCGACTATCCTCAACCTCCTTGGCATACCTCAGTCAATTTTTGGCCCACAGCACGCCTGAACCCCACCCCCAAAATTGTGGGCTTTAGCACACTAATTTGGCTCAAAAATGCCCCATTCACATCGTTTCGCCCGTTTACTCAACCAAATAGCCATAAAATTTTAAATGGAACACACTGGGGTGATCCCCAACCTCCTTGGAATACACCGATCAATTTTTGACCAACAGCATTCCTGGACCCTGGGCCCACCCCCGAAACCGTGAGAAATAGCATACCGATTTAGTCTAAAAATACCCCGTTTGCATCATTTCACCCGTTTGTCCACCCAAATAGCCACCAAAATTTAAACGGACAACACTAGGTCGATCCCCAACCTCCCTGGCATGCCAGAATAGATTTTTGACCTACAGCACACCTGGACCCTGGGCCCACCTCCAAAATTATGGATTATAGCACACCAAATTGGACCAAAAATGCCCCGTTCGCGCCGTTTTGACCGTTTGTCCACCCAAATGGCCACAAAAGTTTAAACAAACCACACTGGGATGATGACCAACCTCCCTGGCATACACCGACCTATTTTTTGGCCCACTTCACGCCCAGACCCCATCCCACCCCCCAAAACCGTAGGCTATCGTTCGATCCCTTTCGCCTGTTTGTCCACCCAAGTGCCACAAAAAATAAAACAGACCACACTGGGATGATCTCCATCCTTCTTGACACATCTCGATCGATTTTTTTCCCACAACACGCCCGTACCCCGAGCCCACATCAAAAATCGTGGGCTATAGCACACCCATTTGGCCCAAAAATGTCCCATTCGTGTAGTTTCCCCCATTATCCACCCCAAATAGCCACAGAAATTTAAACAGACCACACTGGGAGGATCCCTAACCTCCCAAGCACACCTCAATCAATTTTTGGTCCACAGAACGCCCGGACCCCAGGCCCACCCCCCAAACCGTAGGCTATAGCACATAGATTTGGCCCAAAAGTGCCGCGTTTGCCCCATTTTACACACTTGTCCACCCAAATGGCCACCAAAATTTTAATGGACTACACTGGGACAATCCCCAACCTCCCTGAAATATCTCGATTGATTTTTGAACCACAGCACGCTGGACCCCCGATTCCACCCTCAAAACCGAAGGCTACAGCACACCTATTTGGCCCGAAATGCCCCGTTCACGTCGTTTCACCCCATTTGTCCACACAAATAGCCACAAAAATTTAAATGGACCACACTCAAATGATACCCAACCTCCCTGGCACACTCCGATTGATTTGCGGCCAACAGCACACCTGGACCCCGATCCCACCCCTAAAACTGTGGGATATAGCATACCGATTGGGCCAAAAATACCCTGTTCGCACCGTTTCTCCTGTTTGTCTACCCAAATGGCCACAAAAATTTAAACAGACCATATTAGGATGATCTCCAACCTTCCTGGCATGCCTCAATTGATTTTTAGCCCACAACACGCCCAGACCACGAGCCCACCCCCAATACCATGGGCTATAGCACACCAATTTGGGCCAAAAATGCCCGTTAGCGTCGTTTCGCCTGGTTGTCCACCTAAAGGCCACGAAAATTTAAACAGACCACACTGGATACTCCCAACTTCCTTGGCACGCCCTGGTCAATTTTCGAACCACAACATACCTGGACCCTGGTCCCACCCCAAAAACTGTGGGTTATAGCACACCGATTTGACCCCGAAAATGCCACGTTCACATCATTTCGCCTGTTTGTCTACCCAAATGGCCACAAAAATTTAAATGAACCATACTGGGATGCTCCCCAACAACCTTGACATACCCAGGTCAATATTTGGCCCTCAGCATGCCCGGACCCCGAGCTTACCCCCAAAATCGTAGGCTATAGCACACCAATTCGGCCTGAAAATGCCCTATTCGCGTCGTATTACCGGTTTGTCCACCCAAATGGCCACGAAAATTTAAAAGGACCATACTGGGATGATCCCTAACCTCCCCATCAAGCCCCGACCAATTTTTGGACCACAGCACGCTCGGACCCTAGGCCCACCTCCAAAACTGTGGGCTATAGCACACCGATTTGGCTAAAAAATGAACCGTTCGTGCCATTTCGCCCGTTTGTCCACCCAAAATCATCATGAAAATTTAACCTGACCATACTGAGATGATCCTTAACCTCCGTGGGATGACTCGATTGATTTTTGATCCACTGCACGCTCGGACCCCAACCCATCCCAAAAATCGTAGGCTATAGTACATCGATTTGGCCCGAAAATGCCCCGCTTGCCCCGTTTCACCTGTCTGTCCTCCCATATGGCCACGATAATTTAAATGGACCACACAAGGATGATCTGCATCCTCCCTAGCGTGCCCCAGTCAATTTTTGGCCCACAGAAATCTCAAAATCTAGCCCCACCTCCAAAACCGTGGGCTGTAGCACACTGATTTGGCCCAAAAATGCCTTGTTCTCGCTATTTCACCCGTTGTCCACCCAAATGGCAACAAAAATTTAAACGGACCACACTGGTACAATCCCCATCCTCCCTGGCATACCTCAGTCGATTCTTGGCCCACAGAACGCCCGAACCCAAGGCCAACCTCCGAAACCGTGGTCTACAACATACCGCCCGAAAATGCCCCCTTCGCGCCGTTTTTTCCCGTTTGTCCACCCAAATGACCATGAAAATTTAAAAAGACCACACTGGGAGGATACCCAACCTCCCAGGCATGCCCTAGTCGATTTTTGGCACACAACACACTCGGACCCCGAGCCCACCCCCAAAATCGTGGGCTATAGCACACTTATTTGGCCCGAAAATAGCTCGTTCGTGCCGTTGCTCCCATTTGTCCACCGAAATGGCGACAAAAATTTAAACGAACACATTGGGATGATCTCTAACCTCCCTGGAATACCTCGGTCGATTTTTGGCCCACAGCACGCCTGAACCCCAAACCCACCCCTAAAACCCCAGGCTATAGCACACCAATTTGGCCCAAAAATGCCCCGTTCGCACCGTTTCACCCGTTTGTCCACCCAAATAGCTATGAAAATCAAAACAAACAATTCTGGGCCTATCTCCAACCTCTCTGGCGTGCCCCTGTCAATATTTGCCAATAGCACACCGAACCCCTAGCCAACCCCCAAAATGGTGGGCTATAGCACACCGAATTAGCCCGAAAATGCCCCGTTCGAGTCATTTATCTCGTTTGTCCATCCAAATGGCCACAAAAATTTTAAATAGACCACACAGGGACGATCCCCAGCCTACCTAGCACGCCTCGATCAATTTTTGGCCCACAACATGCCCGAACCCCAGGCAAACCTCCAAAAATGTGGGTTATACAATACCCATTTGGCCCAAAATTCCCGTTCGCACTATTTCTCCCGTGTTTCTACCCAAATGGACCCAAAAATTTAAACAGACCATACTGGGAGGAAACTCAACCTCCCTGGCATGCCTCGATCAATTTTTGGACCACAGCACGCCCTGACCCCAAGCCCACCCCTAAAACCCTGAGCTAAAGCACACTGATTTGGCCCAAAAATGTCATGTTCGCGCTATTTATCCCGTTTGGCCACCCAAATGGCAACAAAAATTTAAACGGACTACATTGGGATGATTCCCAACCTCCCTAGAATGCCTTGATTGATTTTTTTGCCCACAGCACGCCGGACCCCGATTCCATCCTCGAAACTGTGGGTTATATAGCATACCGATTTGGCCTGAAAATACCCCATTCGCTCTATTTTGCCCGTTTGTCTAACCAAATAGCCACGAAAAATTTAAATGAACCATACTGGGACGATCCCTAACCTCTCTAGCATACCTTAAAAAAAAATTATCCCACAGCACACCCGGACCTCGAGCCCACCCCCAAAATCGTGGGCTATAGCACACCGAATAGGCCCGAAAATGCCTCGTTCGTGCTGTTTCGCTCGTTTATCCTCACAAATAGCCATGAAAATTTAAACAGACCACACTGGGATGATCTTCAACCTCCCTAGCATGCCTCGGACAATTTTTGACCCACAGCACGTCCAAGCCCACCCCCAAAATTGTATGCTATAGCACAACAATTTGGTGCGAAAATGCCAATTCGCGCCATTTTGCCCGTTTGTCCACCCAAATGGCTATGAAAATTCAAACTGACTACACTGGAACGATCCCTACCTTCCTTGGAATGGTTCGATCTATTTTTAGCCCACTGCACGCTCGGGCCCCATCCCACCCCCAAAATCGTAGGCTATAACACATCGATTTGGCACGAAAATACCCCATTCGCGCTGTTTCACCCGTTTGTCCACCCAAATGGCCACAATAATTTAAACTGACCACACTGGGATGATCCTCATGCTCCCTGGAATGCCTCGGTCGATTTTTTGTCTATAGCATGCCTGGACCCCCGGTCCCACCTCCAAAAAATGTGGGTTATAGCACACCCTTTTGGCCCAAAAATGCCCTGTTTGTGAAGTTTCTCTCGTTTATCCATCCAAATAACCACCAAAATTAAAATGGACCACACTGGGATGATCCCCTAAACCGTGGGATATAGCACACTGATTTA
Source organism: Capsicum baccatum var. pendulum (assembly GCA_030864225.1). Lineage (NCBI taxonomy): Eukaryota > Viridiplantae > Streptophyta > Magnoliopsida > Solanales > Solanaceae > Capsicum > Capsicum baccatum. Next base: position 17,112 of record JAQZCD010000409.1, on the reverse strand, counting down.
GCTCGAAAATGCCTCGTTTCGTGCCGTTTTGCATGTTTGTCTACCCAAATAGCCATGAAAATTTAAACAAATCCATGCTGGGATGATCTATAACCTCCCTGTCACACCCTCGATCAATTTTTAAACCATAAAACTCCTGAACGCTGAGCCCACCCCCGAAATTGTGGGCTATAGAACAACGATTTGGCCCGAACATGCCCCATTCATGCCGTTTGGCCCATTTGTCCACCCAAATGGCCACGAAAATTTAAACGGACCATACTGGGATGATCCCCAACCTCCCTGGCATACCCCGGTCAATATTTGTCCCACAAAACGCCTGGACCACGATTCCACCCCCAAAATCATGAGCTATAGTACACCGATTTTGCCCGAAAATACCCCGTTTGAGTTGTTTTGCCTATTTGTCCACCCAAATAGCTACGAAAATCTAAATGAACTACACTAGGATGATCCCCAATATTTCTTGGCATGCGTCGGTCGATTTTTAGCCCATTGCACGCTCAGACTCTGGGCCAACCCCCAAAACTGTGGGCTATAGCACACTAATTTTGCCTAAAAATGCCCCGTTTGTGCTGTAATGCCACAAAAATCTAAACGAACCACACTGGGATGATCCCCATTCTTGATGGCATGCCTCGATCGATTTTTAGCCGACAACACGCCTGGATCCCGAGCACACCTCCAAAAACATGGGTAATAGCATACTCATTTGGCTAGAAAATACCCCGTTCTCATCGTTTCTCCCGTTTGTCCACCTAAATGGCCATGAAAATTTAAACAGACCACACTGAGAGGATCCCCAAACTCCTAGGCACGCCCTGATCAAAGTTTGTCCCATAGCACGCTCGGACATCGGGCCCACCCCCAAAACTGTGGGCTATAACACTGATATGGCCCAAAAATGCCCCGTTCACGCCGGTTTTTACCCGTTTGTCCACCCAAATAGCCACCAAAATTTAAACGGACTACATTGTAATGATGCCCAACCTTCATGGAACATCCCGATCGATTTTTGGCCTTTATCACACTGGTCCTTGGTTCCATCCTCGAAACCGTGGGGTATAGCACACCGATTTGGCCCAAAAATGCCCCTATTTGTGCTGTTTCGCCCATTTTTCCACACAAATAGCCACAAAACTTTAAACAAACCATACTGGGATGATCCCCAACCTCCCTGTATGCCTCGGTTGATTTTTTTGCCCAGATCACACCCGAAACCCCAGGCCCACACCCAAAACCGTGGGATATAGCACACCCATTTAGCCCAAATATGCCCCATTCATTTCGTTTTGGCCGTTGGTCTACCCAAACAGCCATAAAAATTTAAACGGACAACACCCGCGACAATCTCTAACCTCCTTGGCATACCTGAAATCCTGGGCTATTGCACACTGACTTGGCTCGAAAATACCCCGTTTGCGCTGTTTCACCCATTTGTCCACCCAAATGGCCACAAAAAATTTAAACGGACCAAAACTAGGATGATCCCCAACATCTCTGGTATACTTCGATTGATTTTTGTCCTGCAGCACGCCCGGACCCCCTGATCCCACCCCCAAAACCATGGGCTATTGCACAAAGATTTGGCATGGCAATGCCCCGTTTGCACTGTTTCTCCTGTTTGTCTATCCAACTAGCATGCCTCGATCAATTTTTGGCCCACAACATGCTCGAACCCCGAGCCCACCTCCAAAAATATGGGTTATAGAATACCCATTTGGCCGAAAAATTCCCGTTCGTGCTATTTCTCCGTGCTTCCACCACCCACATGGCCCCAAAAATTTAAACGGACCATACTAGGAGGAAACCCAACCTCCCTGGTATGCCCCGATTTATTTTCGGCCCATAGCACGCCCTGACCCCGAACCCCACCCCCAAAACCCTGAGCTAAAGCACACCGATTTGGCCCAAAAATACCATGTTCGCGTCGTTTTGCCCGTTTGGCCACCCAAATGGAAAGAAAAATTTAAACGGACTACATTGGAATGATTCCCAACCTCTCTGGAATACCCCGGTGATTTTTTGCCCACAGTACACCGGACCCCGATTCCATCCTAAAAATCTGGGCTATAACACATCGATTTGGCTCGAAAATACCTCATTCGCTCTATTTTGCCCATTTGTCTAACCAAATGCCCACGAAAATTTAAATGAACCATACTGGGATGATCCCCAATCTCTCTGGCACACCCTTGAAAATTTTTATCCTACAGCACACCCGGTCCTCAGGCCCACACCCAAAATCGTGGGCTATAGCACACCAAATAGGCCCAAAAATGACTCGTTCGCGCTGTTTCGCTCGTTTATCCTCACAAATAGCCATGAAAATTTAAACAAACCACACTGGGACGGTCCCCAACCTCCCTAGCATGCCTTGGCAAATTTTTGGCCCACAGCACATCCGAGCCCACCCGCAAATATGTGCTCTAGCACAATAATTTGGTGAGAAAAATGCCCCGTTCGCACTGTTTTGCCCGTTTGCTAACCCAAATGGCTATGAAAATTTTAAAATGACCACACTGGAACGATCCCCAACCTCCCTGGAATGACTCGATCTATTTTAAGCCCACTGCACGCTCGGGCCCCAGCCAACCCCCAAAATCGTAGGCTATAACACACCGATTTGGCATGAAAATACCCCTGTTCACACCGTTTTACACCGTTTGTCCACCCAAATGGCCACAATAATTTAAACTGACCACACTGGGGACGATCCTCATCCTCCTTGGCATGCCTCGATCGATTTTTGACCTATAGCATGTCCGGACCCCCGGTCCCTACCCTCTAAAAACATGGGCTATAGCATATCCTTTTGGCCAAAAAATGCTCCGTTTGCGCAATTTCTGCCATTTGTCCACCCAAATAGCCACCAAAAATTCAAACGGAACCACACTGGGATGATCCCCCATCCTCCCTGGAATGGCTCGATCAATTATTTACCTATACCATGCCCAAACCCTTGGCCCACCTCCAAAAACATGGGCTATATCACACCCATATAGCCTGAAAATTCCCCGTTCATGTCGTTTCTCCCGTTTGTCCATCGAAATGGCCACAAAAATTTAAACCGGACCATACTGGGAGGATTCCCAACCACCCTAAAATTCCCCAATCGGATTTTTGGCCCACTGCATGCCGAACCCCAGTTCCACCCTCGAAACCGTGGGCTATAGCACACCAATTCGACCGAAAATACCCCTTTCGCGCTGTTTCGCCTATTTGCCAAGCCAAATGGCCACAAATATTTAAAAGAACCATACTGGGATGATCCTCAAACACCCTAGTATGTGTCGGGTTGATTTTCGACCCACAGCATGCCCGTACCCTGCGGCCCACCCCCAAAAATCGGGTGGGCTATAACACATCGATTTGGCTCAAAAATGCCCCATTTGTGCCATTTTGCCCGTTTGTCTACCTAAATGGCCACAAAAAATTTAAATGGACCATACTGGGATGATTCCCAACCTCCCTGGCATACCCAATTGATTTTTGGCCCACAACACGCTCGAACCCCAAGCCCACCCCCGAAAATCGTGGGTCTATAGTACACTGATGTGGCTTGAAAATGCCCCATTCGCGCCGTTTTGGCCCGTTTATCCACCCAAATAGCCATGAAAAATTAAACCACACTGGGACAATCCCCTACCTCTCTAGCATGCCGTTGGTCAATTTTTAGCGCACAATGCACTGGACCCTCTGGCCCACCCGTCGAAGCCCGTGGGCTATAGTAACACCAATTTTGTCCGAAAATGCCCTTTGTGCGCTGTTCGCCAGTTTGTCCACACAAATGGGCCACAAAAATTTAAAAAGGGACCACACTAAGAGGGTCCCCCAACCTCCCTGACATGCCCTGGATTGATTTTTAGACTATAGCACGCCTGGAACCGAGCCCACCCCTGAAACAGTGGGTTATAGCAAACCGATTTGGTTCGAAAATGCCCCGTTCGTGCTGTTTCGCCTTTTTGTCCATCCAAATGGCCCCAAAAATTTAATCGAACCATACTGGGATGCGCCCAACCTCCTTGGCATGCCCCGTTCTATTTTCTACCCACAGCACATCCCTGAAATCGTTGGCTATAGCACATCGATTTGGCAAAAATACTCCGTTCTCACCGTTTGCCCTCCTAATGGCCACGAAAATTTAAATGAACCATAATAGGATGATCCTAAAACTCCCTGACCTCGCCCGCTGGGCCAATTTTTGGCCCACAGAACGCCCAGACCCCAGGCCCACCTCTAAAACTGTGTGCTATAGCACACCGATTTGACCCAAATATGCCCCGTTCGCGTCGTTTCTCCGTTTTTGTCAAACCAAAGGCCATGAAAATTTAAACTTACCACACTACGATAATAAACCTCCCTGGCATGCCCTGATTGATTTTTGGACCATTGCATGCCCGGACCCTAGCCCACCCCCAAAACCGTAAGCTATAATAGCATAACCAATTTGGGCCCTAAAATTGCCCCATTCGCACTGTTTTGGCCCGTTTGTCCTCCTAAATGGCCATGGCAATTTAAACAGACTACACTGGGATGATACCCATCCTCCCTGGCATTCCTCGGTTAATTTTTATTGCACAACACACCCGAACCCTGATCCCACCTCTAAAAACGTGGGCTATAGCACACCCATTTGGCTCGAAAATGCCCCATTCACACAGTTTTCTCCCATTTGTCCACCCAAATAGCCATGAAAATTTAAACGAACCACAATGGGAAGATCCCCAACCTCCCATGCATACCCCGATCAATTTCGGCCCTATCACACTCGAATCTCGGGCCTACCCTCAAAACTGTGGGGCTTAGCACACCGATTTGGCCTAAAAATGCCTCGTTCGTGCTGTTTTTGCCCGTTTGTCCACCCCAATAGCCACAAAAATTTAAACAGACTATACTAGACGATCCCCAACCTCCCTGAAATAGCTCGGTTAATTTTTGGCCCACAGCACGTCGGACCTCGGTTCCACCCTCAAAACCGTGGGCTATAGCACATTGATTAGGCCCAAAAATACACCGTTCATGCTTTTTCGCTCATTTTTCCACTCAAATGGCCATGATAAATTTAAACGGACCATACTAGGATGATACCCAACCTTTCTGGCATGCCCCTAGTCGATTTTCGACCCACAGCATGCTCGTAACTTGGGCCCACCCCCAAAACCGTGGGCTATAGCACACTGATTTAGCCCAAAAATTGCCTCGTTCATGTCGTTTTGCACGTTTGTCTACCCAAATAGCCACGAAAATTTTAAACAAACCATGCTGGGGATGATATCTATCCTCCCTGTCACACCTCGATCAATTTTTGAACCATAAAACACCTGAACGCTGAGCCCACCCCCGAAATTGTGGGCTATAGAACAACGATTTGGCCCGAACATGCCCCATTCATGCCGTTTGGCCCGTTTGTCCACCCAAATGGGCCACGAAAATTTAAACGGACCATACTGGGATGATCCCCAACCTCCCTGGCATACCCCGTCAATATTTGTCCCACAACACGCCTGGACCACGATTCCACCCCCAAACTCATGAGCTATAGTACACCGTTGCCCGAAAATACCCCGTTCGCGCTGTTTCGCCTATTTGTCCATCCAAATAGACACGACAATTTAAACGGATACACTGAAATGATCCCCAACCTCCTTGGGCATGCCCCGATCAATTTTCGGCCTACAGCACGCCTGGGCCCCTGGCCCAACCCCAAAATCGTGGGCTATAGCTCACTGAATTTGGCCCGAAAATGCCTAACTCGTGCCTTTTTGCCCATTTGTCCACCCAAATGGCAACAATAATTTAAATGGACTGCACTGGGATGATCCCCAATCTCTCTGCCATGCCCCGGCTCGATTTTTCGGCCCTCCAACACGCCCGGACTTCGGATCCACCCCTAAAACCCTGGGCTATAGCACACCGATTGGCCCGAAAATGCCCTGTTTGAGCTGTTTTGCCTATTTGTCCACCCAAATGGCTACGAAAATTTAAACGGACTACACTGGGATGATCCCCAACATTCTTGGCACGCCTCGCTCGATTTTTACCCTATTGCACTTTGGACCCTAGGCTACCCCCGAAACCGTGGGCTATAGCACACTAATTTTGCCTAAAAATGCCCCGTTTGCACTGTTTTGCCTGTTTTTCCACACAAATGTCACAAAAATCTAAACGAACCACACTGGGATGATCCCCATCCTCGCTGGGCAGCACCTCGATTGATTTTTAGCTGACAATAGGCCTGGACCCCGGGTGAACCACCAAAAATGTAGGCAATAGCATACGCATTTGGCTCGAGAAATACCCGTTCACACCGTTTCTCCCGTTTGTCCACCTAAATGGCCATGAAAATTTAAATGGACCACACTAGGAGGAATCCCTAACCTCCTAGGCATGCCCCGATCAGAGTTTGGCCCATAGCACGCCTGGACACCGAGCCCACCCTTAAACTCGTGGGCTATAACACACTGATTTGCCCAAAAATGCCCTAATTTTTGGCCCATAGTACGCCCAGACCCCGAACCCAGCCCCAAAACCCTGAGGTAAAGCACACCGATTTAGCCCAAAAATGCTATGTTCATGCTGTTTTGCTCGTTTGGGCACCCAAATGGCAACAAAAATTTAAACGAACTACTTTGGGTATGATTCCCAACCTCTCTGGAATGCCCCGATCAATTTTTCTCCCACGGCACCCGCCGGATCCCAGTTGCATCCTCGAAACCGTGGGCTATAGCACACCGATTTAGCCCAAAAATACCCCATTCGCTCTATTTTGCCCGTTTGTCTAACCAAATGGCCACAAAAATTTAAATGAACCATACTGGGACGATCCCCAACCTCTCTGGCACACCCTGGAAATTTTTTATCCCAAGCACACCTGGACCTCGGGCCCACCCCCAAAATCGTGGGCTATAGGCACACCGAATAGGCCTGAAAATGCCTCGATTGCGCTATTTCGCTTGTTTCTCCTCACAAATAGCCATAAAAATTTAGACGGATCACACCGGGGACAATACACAACCTCCCTAGCTTGCCTCGGCCAATTTTTTAGCCCACAGCACATCCGAGCCCACCCCCAAAAATGGTGTGCTATAGCACAACAATTTGGTGCATAAAATGCCTCGTTCGCGCCGTTTTGGCCCGTTCTTCTTCTCCACCCAAATGGCTACGAAAATTTAAACTGACCACATTAGAAGAATCTCCAACCTCCCTGGGCATGGCTCGATCGATTTTCAGTCCACTGCAAACGCTCGGGCTCCCCAGCCCACCCCCCAAAATTGTAGGCTATAACACATACCGATTTGGCACAAAAATACACCGTTCACTGCCGTTTCGCCCGTTTGTCCACCCAAAATGGCCACAATAATTTAAACTGACCACACTGGGATGATCCTCATTCTCTCTGGCACACCTCGGGTCGATTTTTGGCCTACAGTATGCCCGGACCCCGGTCCCAGTGATAACGCTCAAGTCTACAGCTCTTGTAGGAGTGTAAAGCGGTCATTAGCAAATATAGAACCCAACCTGGTTGGGTATCGATCCACAGAGAATATCTTGGTCAACAAGTAGGCAACGATTAACTAGATTTTTAGTGCAAGTCTCGTAAGAAGGGGGTATTGTAATGTGTAACCAAAACAATAAAGTAAAAGCTGAAAATAGCAAAGTAAAAAGAGAAGAATGTTACGTAAGTTGTAAACAATGAGAATTGAGGCGTTGGGGTTATGTCCACCTTCTGAGGTATACGTCTCTATTGGCTATGAGTGTGTAGAGTTTTGACATGTAACTGCTTATAGAGAATTGTATTTGATGGTAAATCCAAGCGTCTTTCGACCTCAACAAGGACTATTTCACTTTAACTCTTTCGAGCTTAAAGCGTGTCTAACGGTACGAATTCTCCAAGAGGTTAGTCCAGTTACGGCACTAGCTTTTTAGTAGGAAAGGGTGTCCTACTACCTTGACACTATCTCTTTTCCAGACAAATAACCTTTCTTTCGAACAAGTTAAATGTTAGACTGGCGTATTCTTGCGTTTGCAACCGCAAAGAATGTAGATTAAGATGAAGAGAATAATGATATAAGCAATATACGTGTCACGAACTCATATACTCACAGCAATAGATAGTAGCTCATACGGCTTCCATAACCCCAACAGAGAAGTTTAGTTACCCATGAATGCGAAGGAAATCACAATTTGCATTGTTGTGATTATACCACAAGATTGATGATTTTCGTGTAGCACAAGTGGTAGGCGTGAGGCGTGAATTCCTTAGCAAAAGTAACGATTCTCTTGTTGCGGATTTTAAGAATAGAAGAAAATAAGATTAATGGAAAGATTAGAAGAGTTGTAGAATTATTGTGGTGGAAGAAGAGAGGGATGGAAGAAGATTAATTGTTGAATAGAAGATTGTTCTCTCCACTAAGGGAGGAATGAATAAAAATCTCTAGCATGATAGGGTATTTATAATACCCATATCCTACTCCTACTACGATAATGAAACAAATAACCAAATCCTACTAGGCTAATGGAATACATAACCCAATTGTACTAGGTTAATGTATCATTGTCCAAATCCAGCTATGTGTCTGTAAGTCCCCAAAGTCTTCAGAAATGCTGTTTTAGCCCGGGACAAATTTTCCATGCAGCAGTTTTGGTCCTTAGGCGTGTACACTCCTTTTCCTTTCTTCGTGAGTTTTCTTTTGCGTCAAGTAAGCCATAAAATAATGAATTTTGCATCATTTATACCTGAAACTTTACTAATCATGTTCGTTAGCTCATTTACAGGAAAAAGGACTAAATATGCATGAAATATATAATTTGTTCTCAAAACTAGGCTAAATATGGGCAAAATATATTGATATAGGCGTGTAAATCCACCTATCATCACCCACCTCCAAAAACGTGGGCTATAGCACACCCTTTTGTCCCAAAAATGCCTCGTTCGCTCAGTTTCTCCCGTTTGTCCACCCAAATAGCCACCAAAATTAAAACAGACCACACTGGGATGATCTCCATCCTCCCTGGCACGCCTTGGTCAATTTTTTGCCTATAGCATGCCCGGACCCTCGGCCCACCTCCAAAAACATGGGCTATAGCACACCCATATAGCCCGAAAATTCCCCGTTCATGTCGTTTCTCCCGTTTGTCCACCGAAATGGCCACAAAAATTTAAACAGAGCACACTGGGAGGATCCCCAACCACCCTGAAACTCCCTAATCAATTTTTGGCCCACTGCACGCCGGACCCCGATTCCACCCTCGAAACCGTGGCTATAGCACACCAATTCAACCTGAAAATACCCCTTTCGCACTGTTTCACCTGTTTGCCAAGCCAAATGGCCATAAATATTTAAACGGACCACACTGGGATGATCTTGAAATACCCTGGTATGCCTCGGTCTATTTTTGACCTACAGCACGCCCGTACCCTAGGCCCACCCCCAAAACCGTGGGCTATAGCACACCGATTTGGCTAAAAAATGCCCCATTCATGCCGTTTCGCTCGTTTGTCTACCTAAATGGCCACGAAAATTTAAATGGACGATACTGGGATGATCCCCAACCTCCCTGGCATGCCCCGATGAATTTTATAACCACATCACACCCAGATCTCGGGCCCATCCCTGAAATCGTGGACTATAGCACATCGATTTGGCCAAAAATAGCCCATTTTCATCGTTTGCCCACCCAAATGGCACGAAAATTTAAACGAACCATAATGAGATGATCCCCAACCTCCCTGGCTCACCGAGGCCAATTTTTGGCCCACAGCACGCCCGGACCCCAGGCCCACCTCTAAAACTGTGTGCTATAGCACACCGATTTGGCCCTAAAATGCCCCGTTTGCGCCGTTTCTCCGGTTTGTCAACCCAAAGGCCACAAAAATTTAAACTGACCACACTGCGATAATCCCCAACCTCTCTGAATGCCCCAATTAATTTTTGGCCCATTGCACGCCCGGACCCTAGCCCACCCCCAAAATCGTAGGCTATAGCATACCGATTTGGTCTAAAATTGCCTTGTTCGCACTGTTTCATCCGTTTGTCCACCCAAATGGCCACGATAATTTAAACGGACCATATTAGGATGATCCCCATCCTCCCTGACATGCCTCGGTTGATTTTTATCCCATAACACACCCGAACCCTGAGCCCACCTAGCACACCCATTTGGCTCGAAAAATGCCTCATTCGCACAGTTACTCCCGTTTCTCCACCCAAATAGCCATGAAAATTTGAACGGACCACAATAGGAGGATCCCTAACCTCCCATGCATACCCGGTCAATTTTTGGCCCACAGCACGCCTGGACCACGGTTCCACCCCTAAAATCATGAGCTATAGTACACCAATTTTGCTCGAAAATACGCCGTTCGCGCCTTTTCGCCCATTTGTCCATCCAAATGGCCACAAAAATTTAAACGGATACACTGAAATGATCCCCAAACTCCCTGGTATACCTCGGTCAATTTTTGGCCTATAGCACATCCGGGCCCTTGGCCCAACCCCAAAATCGTGGGCTATAGCACACTAAATTGGCCCGAAAATGCCTAACTCGCACCATTTTGCCCATTAGTCCACCTAAATAGCGACAAAAATTTAAACGGACTGCACTGGGATGATCCCCAATCTCCCTGCCATGCCTCGATCGATTTTTGGCCCACAGCACGCCCGGACCCCGGACCCACCCCAAAACCCTGGGCTATAGCACACATTTGGCCCGAAAATGCCCTATTTGAGTTGTTTTGCCTATTTGTCCACCCAAATGGCTACGAAAATTTAAACGGACTACACTGGGATGATCCCCAACATTCCTGGCACACCTCGATCGATTTTTAGCCCATTGCACGCTCAGACCCTGGGGCTACCCTCGAAACCGTGGGCTATCGCACACTAATTTTGCCTAAAAATGTCCTATTTGCGTTGTTTTGCTCGTCTGTCCACCCAAATGCCACAAAAATCTAAACGAACCACATTGGGATGATCCCCATCCTCGCTGGCATGCCTCGATCGATTTTTAGCCGATAACACGCCTGGATACCGGGCACACCTCCAAAAACGTGGGCAATAGCATACCCATTTGGCTCGAAAATACCCTATTCGCACCGTTTTTCCCGTTTGTCCACCTAAATGGCCATGAAAATTTAAACGGACCATACTGGGAGGATCCCCAACCTCCTAGGCACGCCCTGATCAAAGTTTGGCCCACAACACCCCGGATATCAGGCCCACCCCTGAAACTATGAGCTATAACACACTGATTTGGCCCGAAAATGCCCCCTTCACACCGTTTTTCTTGTTTGTCCAGCCAAATAGCCACGAAAATTTAGACGGACTACACTGTGACGATCCCCAACCTTCATGGAACGTCCCGATCGATTTTTGGCCTTCAGCACGCCGAACCCCAATTCCATCCTCGAAACTGTGGGGTATAGCACAGCGATTTGGTCCAAAAATGCCCTGTTCGCATTGTTTCTCCCGTTTTTCACCCAAATAGCCACAAAAATTTAAACAGACCATACTGGGATGATCCCCAACCTCCCTGGCATGCCCCGATTGATTTTTGGCTCAGAGCACACCCGAACCACCCATTTAGCCCAAATATGCCCCATTCGTGTCGTTTTACCCGTTGGTCTACCCAAATAGCCACAAAAATTTAAACGGACCACACTGCGACAATCCCTAACCTCCCTTGCATGCCTGAAATCCTAAGCTATTGCACACTGACTTGGCTCAAAAACACCCTATTTGCGTCGTTTCGCCCGTCTGTCCACCCAAATGGCTACAAAAATTTAAACGGACCACACTAGGATGATCCCCAACCTATCTGGCATGCTCCGATCGATTTTTGTCCAACAGCACGCCCGGACCCTGGTCCCACCACCAAACCATGGGCTATTGCACACCGATTTGGCACGAAAATGCCCCGTTTGCGCCATTTCTCCCGTTTGTCTATCCAAATGGCCATAAAAATTTAAACGGACCACACTGGATGATCCCCAACCTCCTTGGCATGCCTCGATTGATTTTTGGACCACATCACTCTCGGACCCTGGGCCCACCCCTAAAATCGTGGGCTATAACACATCGATTTGGCCCAAAAATGCCCCGTTCGCACCGTTTCGAACGTTTGTCCACCCAAATAGCCACCAAATTTATCAAAGTAGAGGGTTAAATTTGATCATTTTCCCTTAAATTTCTTATGTTGACATATAATTTTGTATTTATTTTACCTTTTTGATGAAATATTTTTTGTAATGCTTAGATAATCATAATAATTAATTAGGAGTGATATAGTAAAATTACAATGAAAGCATTGAAGTAAACATTTATTAAATGACTTGTAACAACTAATTAGAAGCGATATACTATAAAAAATACTTGTGAAAAAAAATTCAAGTGGGAGTCCTCCAAATCTTTTGAATTAGGTGGGAGGGATAATTTTTTTTTTGAGTTTTTTTTTAAGTTTTTTCGTTCCAACAACTTGTTCCAGTTGTATAACAACTTTGGTAGTTTTTCAACAACTTTGCGAAGTTGTTCAACAACTACCAAAGTTGTTCAACAACTGCGCAAGTTGTTCGACAACTGTGCCTAGTTGTTGAACAACTGGGCGTAGTTATTCGACAACTGAGAGAAGTTGTTCAGACAACTAATGTAGTTGTCCAACAACTATCCCAGTTGTTCAAGGGACTTAGTATTTTTAAGGGACAAGTTTGTGGGACCCACTTGTCCCTTTTTTTAATTGAAAACTTGGAAGGCCTTCTGACTCATTTTTCTCTAAATTTAAGCTTTTTTTTTTTGGGGGGGGGGGGGGGGGGGGGGGGGGGAGAGGGGTGGTTTAAAAAGCCAAAATTGTTACTTATTTATGGGAGTAATAATGATAATGTCTATTTTGACCCTTTAAATATAATGTTTTGGTATATTTAGTTTTTTAATTAAAGGAAAAAAAGATTTAAAATATAACTAAACTTTTGGCGAAATTTGTTGTAACATGCCTCAATTTTGCAGGGGGTATGACCCCCTCGATCACTTATTATCATATTTTCATGGCATATATTTTTTCAGCTTAATCACTGCGTAAATACGCGTGCACTGGCACATAATTGGCAAAGTGGTCCAGCTGGGCAAATATATATCATAAAAATACGATAATAAATAATCGAGGGAGATCATAGGTCTCTCGCAAAATTGAGGCGTGCTACAGTAAATATCACCAAAGTTTAGACATATTTATGACTATTTTCGCTTTCTTAAATTTGCAAAAGTGGAGCGGTTTTGATCCAAGTAACAGAATGAACTTAAAAAATCTTATGATGATTACTAAAAGTACGATCAAAAGTTGATCAATTTTTAGATCATGTCGAAAGACGATTGATATTTTTTATTAGTGTTTATCGCAATTTTTAGTAATCGAAACAATTTTAAAATTCATTTGTTAGTGGAGCAAATGTGTTTCATTTTAAAAAAGTTATGGGATCAAAGATGCTTAAGGTTATATTTTAAGGAACAAATAATTTTGATTAAAAACTTAACATAGTGAATTAAAAATTAATGTTAAAAATTAAATAGAATAGGTCCAAGTATGACATTAATTAAACTATTAAAAATAGAATAAAAATATCCTCAATTTGATTTTAATCTAAAATATTACTGAACTATTATAAATTAGATAATTATATTCCTATTTTGTTAAAAGATAATTTTTTTTAAAAAAGAAAATCTTTAATGAGATGGGACTCCTAGGAAAAAAAATTCCCTGTATTTCATATAGAGAAAAGCGTCAAATTTATTTTTGATGTAATTGATATAAAAAAACTTTACCCGTTATTTTAGAATTATCTAATTCACGGCCTCTCGTCATCTAAATTGTTATTATTAGTTAGTGAAAATCGTTTTTCCTATTAATATTTTCTTTAAATGTCATATATTACGTCTTCAAGATTTTCAACAACCACATATGTACATATATATATATATATATATATATATATATATATATATATATATATATATATATATATATATATATATATATATATATATATATATATAGTCTCTCAACTTCTATAGTCTCAACTTCTCAAACATCCAGCTTCTCAGGCTCAACTTCTATAGTCTCTATCAAGTTACTATCGATATACATACATATATATATATATATATATATATCCAGCTTCTCCTGCTCAACCTCTATAGTCTCTATCAAGCTACTATTAACATCGCTGCTTTTCCTTTTTTAAAATTTTGTGAGTGATATAACTATATAATTCAACTTGTGTTTTTAAATCAAAATTAAAATTAATCAAGTAGATAAACAATTTGAAGCCACCTCACTCATGAATAATTTGAATTCTTAAATTAGTACATAGCTCTAACACAAATCATGTTTAGAATCTTATTCACTGAATGTTGAAAGATACACTCATGGATCATACACTTAGATCACAAATTAATTGTAATATACTTCAAAATTCAAATCCTTTCTTCTTTAACCTCCTCCCCTATTCTTTTATTCATTTGTAAATTCCATCTTTCCTCCCCACCCCTACGTTCCCAAAATTCAAATCGAATCATTTTTTGGGGTTCATTATTTTTTATTCTGAACTAAATCGTTGAATTTTTTATTCTTGAATTTTTTTTCCTCTATATTTAATTGGAGATGGTTGGTGGGTAGGAATGAAAAAAAGAAGAAGAAAATAATCATTGGATTTTGATTCTTGATAATATTTTGTTATATATTTGATTGAAGATAGTTGATGAGTAGAAGCGAAAAAAAAAAAAAGGAAAAGAAGGTTGGGGGGTAAGGAAGAAGAAAGAAAAATTGTAAAATTTAAAAGTGCGCCACTCTCTTTTTTTTTTCACTTTTTTTTTCATTGACGTGTTGAACTTTTTAAAATTTGTCATGTCAGTTGTTGGGGTGATATAAGATTCACTTGAAAGTTGTTTAGGGAAAAAATATTTATCTGTAGAGTTAAAATATTAAAGTAAGTTTTGTGAACAAGTTAAAGAGTGTTTGATGTATTTTTTCTATTAAAAAATTAAAATATTTAAAGATGGTACACAAAAATTGATTGAGTTTCTCAAATTTATTTGTATCATATAAATTACGCAAGATAAAAAATAGAATATGTTGGACCGTGACTCTTGTATTTAGTAGTACTAGATACCGATGACCTTTACTAACATGAGTTCAATATATGTTACTTTTTGTCTCAATTTATGTGACACAAATAAAATTTAGATAATCAAGCATTAAAATAATTTAAGTTTTAAATTATTGTGATTTATAATATTTTTTCTTCTATTCCAATTTAAGTGACATCGATATAATTTCGAGAGTCATCCAAATATTTTATATTTTTAAATATTTTAAATTGTTAATTATGTGATTTATAATATTTCTTTTACATAATTTTTCAATAAGATATGAATTCTCTCTCCGCCTCAATTTATGTGATACAAGTAAAATTTCAATAGTCAATCAAATTTATATATTATATATATATATATATATAATATATATATATATATATATATATATATGTATGTATGTATGTATGTATGTATGTATGTATGTATATTATGTTCTTAATTATTGTGATTTATCATTTTTTTTATCTCATTTTCATATAATATATATTACTTTATGTCTTTCTCTGTCCATCTCAATTTATGTGTATTGATATAATTTTGATGGTTGATTAAATTTTGGGGAAAAGGTCAAATTTACCCCTCTACTTTGAGAAATTGGCTAAATATACCCTTCGTCATATTTTATAGTCAAAATTTACCCTCGTTGTCATACTTTGGGGCTAAATTTACCCCTCTAATTTGAAAAATAGGCTAAATATACCCTTCGTCATACTTTGGAGTTAAATTTACCCTTGATGTCATACTTTGGGGGCAAATTTACCCTCATTGTTAAGAAACTTTTCATATGTACCCTTTCTTAATAAAAAAGCTCAAATCAACGTTAAATATCCAATTTTTTAAAAAATAAAATACACTTTAATCTAACTCGTCTGATCTGACTCAAGCCACAAAAAAGACACAAAAAATTAAATATACCCCTTTCAGTTCTGTTGGCCAATTTTCCAACGAGATTAAGCCACTAAATATTTATCAGGCATAACTCATGAAACATTATTTGAATCAGTGCAAATACAAAGAAATATATTCCTCTCTCAGTTCGTAGATCTGCATTAGTGCAGACCTCATGAAAAATGACACTTGACGATCTAATGCAGTAGATTAGGCCCCATTGGATATTTCTCTGGATGATTGTGTTAAGAGGGTCTTCATATGTGCCAATCGTGACATCTCTTCATTCATATATCTTTGTATGTAATTTAGATGTATGCAAATTTTTCATTATGTCATTTGCTCAGAAAATTTAGTTCATTGGTTTTAGAATTTTGATGCACATAGAATTGCATACCAAAATTTTGAAATTTTGAACATAATCGAAACAAGAACAAAGTTTGTAATAGACGTTTTCCTTAGTTTCATGCTTCTCCGTTTACACCATTCCGTTTTATGTTTTGTCATTTGTAATTAACCTACTAGTGTTGCACGGTGAAAGAGAAGTATTTTTGTTCGTTACAAAAATTCGACCACCAATACTGAGGGGAGGGGTATATTTGTTTTGTATATATTTTATGGGCCAGAACCGGCGAATTACATTAGGATGTAATTTATTTTAAAAAATTAATGTTGATTTGGGCTTTTCTATTAAAGGAAGGTTACAAATGAAAAAAGTTTCTTAACCATGAGGGTAAATATGGACCCAAAGTATGAAATTGAAGGTAAATTTGACCTCAAAGTAGGACAAAGAGTATATATAGCCAATTTTTTAAAGTAGAGGGGGTAAATTTTAGCCCCAAGAGTATGACAATGATGGGTAAATTTAAACTACAAAGTATGACAAAGGATATATTTAGCTAATTTATCAAAGTAAGAGGGTAAATTTGACTCTTTTCCCTTAAATTTTTTATGTTGACATATAATTTTCCATTTTATTTTACCTTTTTGATGAAATATTTTTTTTAATGCTTAGATAATCATATTAATTAATTAGGGGTGATATAGTAAAATTTATAATGAAAGCATCGAAGTAAAC
>JAQZCD010000408.1:0-25000 GCA_030864225.1 Capsicum baccatum var. pendulum | reverse complement strand
CCTAAATAACTACAAAAATTTTATCAGACCATACTGGGATAATCCCTAACCTCTTTGTCACACCTCGGTTGATTTTTGGCCTACAACATGCTCGGACCCCAGGCCCACCCCCAAAACTCAGGCTATTGCACACCGATTTGGTTGGAAAAAACCCTGTTCGCACCATTTTTCCTATTTGTACACCCAAATGGTCACAGAAATTTAAACTGACCAAACTGTGACAATCCCTAACCTCTCTGACACACCCCTATCAATTTTCAGCCCAAAGCACGCCTGAATCCCGGGCCAACCCCAAAAACCATGGGCTATAGCACACTGATTTAGCCCGAAAATGCCCCATTCACATTGTTTCGCCCGTTTGTCTGCCCAAATAGCCTTAAAAATTTAAACAGACAATACTGGGATGATCCCCAACCTTCCTGGCACGCCCGAATCAATTTTTGGACCACAGCACTCTCGAACCCGAGGCTCAACCCTAAAACTGCGGGCTATAGCACACCGATTTTAATCGAACAAGCCTCGTTCATGCCATTTCGCCCGTTTATCCACCCGATTGGCCATGAAAATTTAAACAGACCATACTGGGGTGATCCCCAACCTCCCTGGCATGCCCTGGTTGATTTTTGGCCCACAGCACAATCGGACCCTGGGCCCACCCCCGAAACCATGGGCTATAGCACATCGATTTGGCCCGAAAATGTACCGTTTGCGCCATTTCTATTGTTTCTTCACCCAAATAGCCACAAAAATTTAAACGAACCATAATGGAATGATCCCCAACCTCTTTGGCACACCCCGATCAATTTATCGCCCATAGCACACCGGGACCCCAAGCCTACCCCAGAAATCGTGGGCTATAACACTTTGATTTGACCCAAAAATTCCCCGTTTGTGCCGTTTTACCCGTTTAGCCAACCAAATGGCCACAAAAATTTAAACAGACCAAACTAGATGATCAACAACCCCTCTGCCATGCCCCAATCAATTTTTGGCCCATAACATGCTCAAACCCCGAGCCCACCCACGAAACCGTGGGCTATAGAACATAGATTTGGCCAAAAACTGCTTAGTTCGAGCCGTTTCGCCAGTTTGTTCACCCAAATGTCTATGAAAATTTATACAAACCATACTGGGACGATCCCCAACCTCTCTAGCACGTCTTGATCAATTTTTGACCCGCAGCACGCTCGGATCCTTAGCCCACCCCTAAAACCATGGCTATAGCACACCGATTTGGCTCAAAAATGTCCTATTTGTGCCGTTTCACCCGTTAGGCCACCCAAATGACCACAAAAATTTAAATGGACCACACTGGGATGATCCCCAACTTTCTTGGAATGACCCATTCGATTTTTGGCCCATAGTGTGCCCGAAACCTGGCCCACCCCCAAAACCGTGGGCAATAGCACACCGATTTGGCCCAAAATACCCCATTCGCGCAGTTTCACCCGTTTGTCCACCCAAATAGCCACAAAAATTTAAACAAATCATAATGGGATGATCCCCAACCTCCCTACCATGCCCTGATCAATTTACAGCTAATAGCATGCCCATTTTCCGGGCCCACTCCCAAAACTATGGGCTATAGCATATCGATTTAGCCCGAAAATACCCTATTCGTGTCGTTACGTCTATTTGTCCACCCAAATAGCCTAAATAATTTAAACAGACCACACTGGGATGATCCCCAACCTCCTTGGCACACCTCGGTTGAGTTTTTCCCCATAGCATGCCCGAACACCTGGCCCACCCTCAAAATTATAGGCTATAGCACATCGGATGGGCCCAAAAATGCAGTGTTTGTTCTGTTTTGCCATTTTGTCCACCCAAATGGCCACGAAAATATAAACGGACCATACTGGGATAATCCCTAACCTCCCTGGCATACCTCGGTCTATTTTGAGCCCACAGCACGTCCCGATCCCTTGCCTACCTCTAAAACGAACAACATTAGGATGATCCCCAACTTCCCTCACACGCCCTGGTCAATTTTTGGCGAACAACATACCCAGATCCCGATCCCACCCCCAAAACCGTTGTCTATAGCACAAGAATTTGGCCCAAAAATACCCCATTCGTCACGTTTCACCTGTTTGTCCACCCAAATTGCTATAAAAATTTAAACAGACCATACTGGAACGATCCGCAAGCTCTCTGTCATACCCCAATTGATTTTTAGCCTATAGCACGCCCGAACCCCTGGCCCACACCCAAAATCATGGGCTATAGCACAAAGTTTGGTTTGAAAATGCAGCGTCCGTGCCGTTTCACCCATTTGTCCATCTAAATGGCAATGAAAAGTTAAACGGACCATACTGGTACAATCCCCAACCTCCCTGGGGTGACCCAATTGAATTTTGGCCCACAGTACGCCCGGACCCTGAGCCTACCCCCAAAATCGTGGGCTATAGCACACTGGTTTGGTCCAAAAATGCCCCGTTCGTGCCATTTTTTTTATTTGTCCACCCAAATAGCCACAAAAATTTTAACTGACAATATTAGGACGATCCCCAACCTCCCTGACATGCCCCAGTCAATTTTTAATCCACAGCATGCCCGAATCCAGGGCCCACCCCCAAAACTATGGGCTATAGCACACCGATTTGGCCACGAAAATAGCCAAACAAATTTAAACAGACCACAGAGGGATGATCCCCAACCTCTCTGGCATGCCCCAATTAAGTTTTGGCCTACACCACACCCAGACCCCAGGTCAACCCCTTAAACCGTGGGCTATGGCCTACCGATTTGGTCCGAAAATTCCCTATTCGCGCTGTTTTGCCCGTTTGTCCACCCAAAGTGTAACAAAAATTTAAACGGACCTCACAGGGACGATCCCCAACTACCCTAGAACTCCAAAGTCAAGTTTTGGCAAACTTCATGCCTAGACCTCAGGCCTACACCCTAAACCGTTGGCTATAGCACATCGATTTTGCCCAAAAATGCCCCGTTCTCGCTGTTTGTCCCTCCAAATTGCCAAGAAAATTTAAATGAACCACACTGGGATGATCCCAACCTTTCTTCCATGCCCTGGCCAATTTTTGTCCTACTGAACACCCATACCTCGGTCCCACCCGTAAAATTGTGGGCTATAGCACACCGATTTGGCCCGAAAATGCCCCATTCGTACTGTTTTGCTCGTTTGTCAACCCAAATTGCCATGATAATTCAAAAGAAGCACACTGGTATAATCTCCAACCTCTCTGTCATGCTTCGATCAGTGTTTGGCCAATAACACATCCAATTCCCAGGTCCACCCCCAAAACCGTGGGCTATAGCGCACCGATTTGGCTCGAAAATGCCCCATTCATGCTGTTTCGCCCGTTTGTCAATCAAACAGCAACAAAAATTTAGACGAACCATACTGGGATGATCCCCAACCTTCCTGGCATACCCCGATTGATTTTTTCTCCACAGAACGTCTGAATCCTATGCCCACGCCCAAAACTATTGGCTATAGCACACCGATTTGGCCCGAAAATGCCCCGCTCACGCTGTTTCACTCATTTATCCACCTAAATAACTACAAAAATTTTATCAGACCACACTGGGATAATCCCTAACCTCTTTGTCACACCTCAGTTGATTTTTGGCCTACAACATGCTCGGACCCCAGGCCCACCCCCAAAACTCAGGCTATTGCACACCGATTTGGTTGGAAAAAACCCTGTTCGCACCATTTTTCCTATTTGTACACCCAAATGGTCACAGAAATTTAAATTGACCAAACTGTGACAATCCCTAACCTCTCTGACACACCCCTATCAATTTTCAGCCCAAAGCACGCCTGAATCCCGGGCCAACCCCAAAAACCATGGGCTATAGCACACTGATTTAGCCCGAAAATGCCCCATTCACATTGTTTCGCCCGTTTGTCTGCCCAAATAGCCTTAAAAATTTAAACAGACAATACTGGGATGATCCCCAACCTTCCTGGCACGCCCGAATCAATTTTTGGACCACAGCACTCTCGAACCCGAGGCTCAACCCTAAAACTGCGGGCTATAGCACACCGATTTTAATCGAACAAGCCTCGTTCATGCCATTTCGCCCGTTTATCCACCCGATTGGCCATGAAAATTTAAACAGACCATACTGGGATGATCCCCAACCTCCCTGGCATGCCCTGGTTGATTTTTGGCCCACAGCACAATCGGACCCTGGGCCCACCCCCGAAACCATGGGCTATAGCACATCGATTTGGCCCGAAAATGTACCGTTTGCGCCATTTCTATTATTTCTTCACCCAAATAGCCACCAAAATTTAAACGAACCATAATGGAATGATCCCCAACCTCTTTGGCACACCCCGATCAATTTATCGCCCATAGCACACCGGGACCCCAAGCCTACCCCAGAAATCGTGGGCTATAATACTTTGATTTGACCCGAAAATTCCCCGTTTGTGCCGTTTTACCCGTTTAGCCAACCAAATGGCCACAAAAATTTAAACAGACCAAACTAGATGATCAACAACCCCTCTGCCATGCCCCAATTAATTTTTGGCCCACAACATGCTCAGACTCCCAGCCCACCCACAAAACCGTGGGCTATAGCACATAGATTTGGCCAAAAATTGCTCAGTTCGAGCCGTTTCGCCAGTTTTTTAACCCAAATGGCTATGAAAATTTATACAAACCATACTGGGACGATACCCAACCTCTTTATCATGCCTCGATCAATTTTTGACCCGCAGCACACTTGGATCCTTGGCCCACCCCTAAAACCATGGCTATAGCACACCGATTTGGCTCAAAAATGTCCTATTCGTGCCGTTTCACCCGTTAGGCCAGCCAAATGACCACAAAAATTTAAAGGGACCACACTGGGATCATCCCCAACTTCCTTGGAATGACCCATTCGATTTTTGGCCCATAGTATGCCCGAAACCTGGCCCAGCCCCAAATCCGTGGGCAATAGCACACCGATTTAGACCAAAAATGCCCCCTTCGCACTGTTTTGCCTGTTTGTCCACCCAAATGGCCACAAAAATTTAAATGGACCACAAGAGAATGGTCCTTAACCTATCTGGCACACCTCAGTCTATTTTTGGCCCACATCATGCTGGGACCCTAGGCGCACACCTTAAATCATGGGTTATAGCACACCGATTTGCCCAAAAACGCCTCGTTCGTGCCATTTTGCCCGTTTATCCACCCAAATGGCCATGAAAATTTAAACGGACCATACTAGGATAATCCTAAACCTCCCTGGCATGCCCTGGTTTATTTTTGGACCACGACACGCCCAGACCCTGGGCCCACCCCAAAATCATGGGCTATAGCACACTAATTTGGCCCAAAAAGGCACCATTCGTGTCGTATCGCCTGTTTGTCCACCCAAATGACCATGGAAAATTAAATGGACCACACTGGGATGATCCCCAACCTTCATGGCACACCCTGGTCAATATTTGGCCCACAGCACGTCCGGATCCATGGCTTGCCCCTGAAACTGTGGGCTATTACACACCGATTGGCCCAAAAATTCCTCGTTCGCGCTGATTCACCCGTTTGTCCACTCAAATAGCCATAAAAATTTAAACAGACCACACTGGGATGATTCTCAACCTCCCTGGAATGCCTCGATCAATTTTCAACCCATAGCACGCCCAGACCCCGAGCCTACCCCCAAAATCGTGGGCAATAGCCCACCAATTTGGCCCAAAAATACCCCGTTCATGCTATTCTGCCCGTTTGACCACCCAAAGTGACACAAAAATTTAAACGGACCTCACTGGGATAATACCCAACCTTCCTGGCACTCCCCGATCAATTTTCGACCAATAAAAAATCTGAATCCCGGGCTTACCCCCAAAACTGTGGGCTATAGCACACCGATTTGGCCCAAAAATGCCTCGTTCATGCTGTTTTGCCCGTTTATCCACCAAATGGCCACGAAAATTTAAACGGACCACAATAGGATGATCCCCAACCTCCATGGAATGCCTCGGTTGATTTTTCGCCCACAGCACGCTCGGACCCTAACCCACCCCTAAAACTATGGGTTATAGCACACTGATTTTGGGCAAAAATAACCAGTTTGCGCAGTTACACCCGTTTGTTCACCGAAATGGCCATAAAAATTTAAACAGACCACACAAGTATGATACATACCCTCCTTGACACACCCCGGTCACTTTTTAGCCCTCAAAATACAGTTATGCTGGGCCTAGCCCTGAAACCGTGGGCTAAAGCTCACATATTTGGCCTAAAAATGCCCCAATCACGCCGTTTAGTCTGTTTGTCTACCTACATATCCACAAAAATATAAAAGAACAACACTGGGACGATCCTCAGCCTCCATGGCATGTCCTGATCGATTTTCGGCCCACAACACACTCGTACCCTGGGCCCACCCATAAAATCATGGGCTGTAGCCTACAAATTTTACCCAAAAATGCCCCATTCATGCCGTTTTGCCCGTTTGTCCACCCAAAGTGCCAAAAAAATTTAAACGGACCACACTGGGACGATCTCCAACCTCCTTGGCACACCGTTCGCACACTTTTGCATGTTTCTCCATCCAAATAACCACAAAAATTTAAACAGACCACACTAGGACGATCACCAACCTATATGGCATGCCCCAGATGATTTTTGGCCTACATCATGCCCAAAATCGTGGGCTATAGCACACTGATTTGTCCCGAAAATGCCCCGTTCGTGCCGTTTCGCCCATTTGTCCACCCAAATAGCCACAAAAATTTAAACGGATCACATTGGAATGATCCCTAACCTCCCTGTCATGCCCCAGTCAATTTTTGGCCCACAATACGGTCGTACCCTGGCCCACCCCCAAAATCGTGGGCTATATAGCACACTAATTTAGACCAAAATTCTACGTTCGTGTTGTTTCGCCCGTTTGTCCACCCAAATGGCCACGATAATTTAAACGGACCATACAGGGATG
This sequence comes from Capsicum baccatum var. pendulum, assembly GCA_030864225.1. NCBI lineage: Eukaryota > Viridiplantae > Streptophyta > Magnoliopsida > Solanales > Solanaceae > Capsicum > Capsicum baccatum. The sequence goes on along the minus strand of JAQZCD010000408.1, from coordinate 18,088 downwards.
ATCCCCAACCTCCCTAGCATGTCCCAGTCAATTTTTAGCCAACAGCACGCCCAGATCCCGGGCCCTCCCCCAAAACCGTGGGCTATAGCACACAGATTTAGCCCGAAAATGCCTCATTCGCGTCGTTTCACCAGTTTCCCACCCAAATTGCCACAAAAATTTAAACGAACCACACAGGTATTATCTACAACCTCCCTGGAATGTCTCAATTAATTTTTGGGCCACACTTCAATCCCAAGCACACGCTCAAAATAGTGGGCTATAGCACACCGATTTGGCCCAAAAATGCCCCGTTCACGTCGTTTTACCCGTTTGTCCACCCAAATGGCCAGGAAAATTTAAACGAACCATACTGGGATGATCCGTAACCTCCCTGTAACGCTTGAATTAATTTTTGGCCCACAACACATTCGGACCACGGGCCCATCCCTAAAACCCTGGGCTATAGCACACCGATTTAGCTCGAAAATGCCCCATTCGCACCGTTTTGCCTGTTTTTCCACCCAAATGGCCACGAAAATTTAAACAGACCACACTGGGATAATTCCCAACCTCCCTGGCATGCCCCGATTAATTTTTGGCCCATAGCATGCCCGGACCCAAGGCCCACACCCAAAATTATAGGCTATAGCAATCGATTTGGACAAAAATTTCCCCGTTCTCTTCGATTCGCCCGTTTGTCCACCCAAATGGCCACAAAAATTTAAACGTACCAAAAAGAGATAATCCCCAACCACCCTGGTACAGCCGTATCAATATTTGGCCCATAGAATGCCCAAACCCCAGGCCCACCCCTGGAACCGTTGGCTATAAGCACACTGATTTGGCCAAAAAACTCCGCGTTCGTGCCGTTTTACCCGTTTGTCCAGCCAAATGACCACAAAAATTTAAATGAACCTTACTTGGATGATCCCCAACCTCCCTGACATGTACCGATATATTTTTGGCCTGCGACACACCCGAACCCTGCGACAACCCCCAAAACCGCCTGCCATAGCACACCGATTTGGTCCGAAAATGCTTTGTTCGTGCTGTTTTGCCCGTTTATCCACCCAAATGGCCATGAAAATTTAAACGGACATTATTATGATGATCCCAACTTCCCTGGCATGGCCAATCAATATTTTGGTCACAGTAAGCCAGGACCCCCCCCCCCCCCGAAACCATGGGCTATAGCATATCGATTTGACCCGAAAATACCTCGTTCATGCCGTTTTGCCTGTTTATCCAACCAAATGAAAACGAAAATTCAAATGGACCATACTGGGATGATCCTAAACCTCCCTGGAATGCACCAGTCAATTTTTGGCCCACAGTACGCCCGTACCCCTGGCGCACCCCTAAACAGTGGGCTATAGCACACCGATTGGGCCTGAAAATGCCTTGTTCGCGCTGTTTCTCCCGTTTCTCCACCCAAATGGCCACAAAAATTTAAACGGACCACACTGGGATGATCCCCAACCTTCCTGGCATATCCCAGTTGATTTTTGGCGCTCAGCACGTCCAGACCCCGGGCCCACCCACAAACTCGTGGACTATAGCACATCGATTTAGCTTGAAAATGCTCCATTCACGTCGTTTCGCCCGTTTGTCCACCCAAATGGCAAATAAAATTAAATGGACTACACTGGGATAATCCCTAACCTCCTTGGTACGCTCCAGACAATTTTTGGCGCATAAACCCCTAACTGATAATTCCACAATCTCTTTTCTCAATGTTCAAAAATTTAAAGAAATTAAAGCGGTCTCGGGGGTCATTTCGAAGGAACAATGGGAATCAATTACAAAAATTCTCTCACAAGATAAGTTGGAGCGTAATGAATCCATTCCAACCGGTGGAATTACTAACAGTTTCGTTAATCCTCACATGGATATTGATGAGTTCGATCAAAATTTGGGGACTATTTCGCCCAAATCGGCAATCTTATTTGAACAAAATCAACGCAGTTCTGGGCAAAGGAATGCAGATGCAATGTTAGAGATGGATAGAGGAGGTCAAAGCGCCTCTAATAGCCAAAAATTAGCGCAAATGGTGATGTTTGAAACGACCAGAAAATTGCACAATTCCGGCGACCAGATTCTCTCCAATGAAATCGTGCAAATTCAACATCAAATTGTTGTTGAGGAGCTCCAATGGGGTATCACGAGTGCGGAAACACGGAAATCCCCTTCTCAAATTGAGCCCATATCGACAAATTGTAACATTGACAATTCGGTCTCACCTAGTTTGGCCGGAAATGGTGATAAGGTGATTGAGAATCGGATTGGTCAAGGAAAGTCGACTGTAAAGGATATGGAAATGCTGATTGCTGGAAAAGCCCCATTGAATCATCACAAAGGGTCGTCCAAATTGAATTTTACAATTCCGGGAACTGATGTTACTGTTCATAATTTGGAGAACGAAGATTCTGAATTTTCTGATCATGATAATCCTGATAATGGGGATATTAGTTCTAGTTTGAAAGATTGTTCTGGTGAGTCCATCAATTCCAAGTTTTCTACTGATTCTAGCAATGATAATGTGGTTAAACAGAATGATCCTAAAGGAAAAAAGCATGCTGATGTTGCTGAGGCCCTTGATCAAAATGGTGTTAATTTGCTGAATTCTAAAGCTACTACATCTGGTAAGGCTACTTCGGTTAAGACGACTAATCAAATTCAGAATATTGCTCATGATAAAAGTAGAAATGACAAGAATATGCAGAATAATGCCGAAAATGCTCAAAAAAATACTCCGACTCCTTATGTTCCTAACAATAAACCTATGGAAATTTCCAACAATTTTTATAAATCTACTCATATGACGCAAAAGGTGAATGAGGCCACAGCAGCAAAGGAGTTATATGCTCAGACAAGTAGGCAGGAAGGTGATCAATCGGGTAAACTTGACGAGAAAGAGGTGCATCAAAAGTCTGATGATAGAAGCAAGTCTCCAAATAATGCTTGGAACAATAAAATTCCGGGTCCTAATGCTCCAGTTATTTCATATGAGTTGGTGACGAAGTTGAGAGCTCAAGAAGCTTTGAAAGTGACTGTTATTGATATCTCCCCTCCTAAGATTACGACCAACTAGGGGACACCAGCGGTGGTATTTAAACCTGAGGATTTTACCAAGAAGTTAGCAGAAAGGTGCAAATACACATTGATTGGTAAGTTTTCTAACACTATGCCTAAAATGGAGATTATTCGAAAACAATTTATTTTGCAGACGGAGCTAAGGGGTGGTGTAAGGCTATTGCATTTCAATGCTAGGCATCTTTATATTGATCTGGATAATGAATATGATCATTCTACTGTGTGGTCGAAAGGAAAAATGTTTATTCAAGGACAAATGACGAGACTTCAATTATGAACACCTACCTTTATTCCTAAAGTTGAAACACCTTTGGTACCTATTTGGGTTGTTCTACCAGAATTACCATGGCATTGTTATTGCATGGAAGTTATTGCTCCCTTATTATCTCCGATTGGTAAAGCATTATTTTTAGATCTAGCAACTTATAGGAAGACCAGAGGTAGCATGGCTAAGGTTAAACTTCAGGTGGATCTTACAAAACAAAGACCTTCTCATGTATGGCTTGGGTATGATGAAGATGAAAATGGGGAAGGTAGATGGCAGAACATTCAGTACGAAGATGTACCTAAATATTGTTCTTACTATAAACACCAACGTCACACTCCTGTGACATGTCCTGTCAAAAGAAGAGATGATGAAACAAAAAGGAAGAAAGAGCTGGATGAGGCAGAAAAACAAGATCCTGATCAGATGCATGTTAACACTGAAAACAAGAATAATGAACATGTGCAAAAGCAGCAGTATTATAACATGCATCCAGGGCCACATTACAACAAGGAATATGGAAGTTCTCACCTGCAAAATGATGGTAACAACAACAATAGACAAAGAATTGAAACTGAAAATTCAACCCCTGTAAGTTCAAAAGAAAGTGATCAAAGTCAGGAATACAATGAAGGTCAAGCTCCAAATCAGTGGCAGGTTCAAAAGAGAAGACATAGGAAAAAGGCCCAACCAAATCAGCAACAACAACAAAATCATATGAACAGGGGCAATAAACAACAGATTTTTATATCGAGATCACCTCAAAATAATGAAGTAAATCAGCAATGGCAGCAGCAACATCAAACAGGTACACATTCTCACTTCAATTAAAAGTTTAATGGCAAAGACCCCAAGGAATGTAATGCTGATTCTGGAGTCCAGAATCAGCAATCACAACCCCATGAGACTACTATTATTCATGATAATCCCATCCCTGAAAGTCCCAAAAATAAAGGCAACAATCAGACTAGCAAAAAACAAAGAATCATGGCTGAAAAAAGTCCTGAAATATTTGGAGATAAGGCTAAGGATCAAGGTGCTGAGGCTACATCAGCTCAAGTATATATAAATATTGAAAATATCTCAAAAAAAAGAAGCATAACTGATAAGGTTGATGTTGAAAAAACTCAATCCCAAACCACTTCAACTGTTGCAGATGTTTCTAAAAGGAATTCAGGTATTGACTCAATGCTCCATGAATCCCACCCCGATAATTTTTCTGCTTTTGCTGGGACTACTGTTGATGTTAATGGGGGTGAGGATGGAAGTCAGGAGAAGACTACTAATTTACAGGAAGGAGTGCCCAAGGGTGGGGGGTTAAACTCCAATACTCCTGCTACCACTATGAAGAAACAACTTGGTTCTCAGAATTTAGAACTTGTTCAAGCTAATAATTCGGGCCAAAAAAAGTTTGTATTGGTACAACAACAAGCTGGTCTCGATATTCAGCCTATATCGCATGAAAGTCCTATCACAGATTACACTCTCAACTCAGTTCCTGTGAGGTCCATGACAACTGAATATGATTATAGAGTAATACATTCGAAAGATGAGTCGGATCAGGATACTAAATCTATTAGGGACGATAATGATGAAACTAGTGAACACTTTATCAATGCTTCTGAATCGGCTGTAGATGCTGATTTGAATAAGGACATTCAACGTGCTATTGACAATCAAGGCCTTTCTCCAAGAAGTCATAAAAGGAAGGTCCCAACTACCAAAAAAGCTACTCATACTAGTAAGTCGGTCATTCAGGCCAGAAGACTCATTAGATCCCAAAGCCAGAATTTACAATGATAAGTGCTCTTATCTGGAATGCTAGAAGTATTCATACCAAAGGTGCTATGGAAAGAATTCAAAATCTTTCTACTGTTCATAAGTTGTCTATAATTGCAATTCTTGAACCTTTTACAGACAACTCCCAGATCAACATTAGTAGAATGCATCTCAAGATGAATGAGGCTACCTGTAATCCCAATGGAAAGATTTGGATTTTTTGGACTCAAGATGTCAGCTGTAGAGTCTTGGAATTTGATGACCAACAGATTACATATGAATTCAAACACGTGGAACATCCTTCTACCTTTCTTATGACCTTCATTTACGCCAAATGTAGAGATCATTAAGAAGGCCTTTGTGGGATAAGTTACTGCAACTCGCTGATACTGAACTTCCTTGGTGTATAGTGGGTGATTTTAATGTGATTACTAATCCGGATGAGAAGTATGGAGGCATCCCTTACAACATGAATAAAAGTTTTGATTTTATTGGAGTTATAGAGGCTTGTGGTCTTCTGGATATTGGTTTTCATGGACAGAAATATACTTGGTGTAATCAAAGATCTATCACTGATAGAATTTGGAAAAGACTTGACAGAGCTATGGTTAATGATAAGTGGTTAGAGTGCATGCCGGTCACTTATAATACTCATCTATCTTTCGTGGAGTCTGATCACACGCCTTTACTTCTGAAAATGAAAGTTAGACAAGAGAATATCACCAGATACTTCAAATTTTTAAATTGTTGGGTTGAAAATAGCTCGTTTCTTCAGACTGTTAGTAACTGCCGGAACAGGGAGTGTCAGGGAAATCCTATATGGAGATTCCATATGAAAATGAAGAGACTTTCTTCAACCCTTAGCGCGTGGTCTAAAACTGAGTATGGTGATATTTTTGCCACGGTTAAAGAGTATGAAGAAAAGATAATAAGTGCAGAAGAGTAACTGCTTATCAATAACACTGATGAAAATAGAGTTGCATTACACGGTTTGAATGCTACGTACATCAGATACATGAAGCTTGAAGAGTCAATTCTTAAGCAAAAAACTCAACTTCACTGGCTCAAAGAAGGGGATGCCAATTCTAGATACTTTTATGCTCTTATGAGAGGTAGAAGGAGGAGATTATTTATTCATAAAATTTGCAATGATCAAGCTAAATTTCTGGAAAGAGATGAAGTTATAGCGAGTGCAGCATGCAAACATTTCCAAAAAATTTTTACAGGGGAGGACAAACGGATTAATGAAGAGGCCCTCAATTGTATACCTAGAATGCTTACTGAAGAACATAATAGGATCTTGCAAGCTATGCCTACAATAGAGGAACTCAAGCATGTGGTTTTCTCTATGAGTCCTAATTCAGCTGCAGGGCCAGATGGTATGAATGGAAAATTCTTCCAAGCCTGCTGGGATATCATTTGCAATGATTTTCTTGAAGTAGTCCGGTATTTTTGTTGTGGTCATAGCATGCCCAAATATTTTTCTCATGCGTGTTTAGTCCTACTCCCAAAAGTGGATCATCCTAATAAGCTATCTGAATTTAGACCCATCAGTCTTAGCAACTTTACGAACAAAATTATCTCCAAGCTTATTTGTATCAGACTTGCTCCCATTCTTCCTCATCTCATTTCAGACAATCAGTCAGGGTTTGTAAAAGGGAGAAGTATTACAGAGAACATCATGTTAGCACAAGAGATTATTCATAACATCAACAGGCCTAATGAGGGGGATAATGTTGTTATTAAGCTGGATATGGCTAAGGCCTACGACAGAGTTTCCTGGTCCTTCATTTGTCTAGTTCTGAGGAGAATGGGATTCGGTGAACTGATTATCGACATGATTTGGCGGATTATGGCCAACAACTGGTATTCGGTGATCGTTAATGGTTCGAGATATGGTTTTTTTCATTCTACTAGAGGACTCAAACAAGGTGATCTGCTTTCCCCGGCTCTATTCATTTTAGGAGCTGAAGTTTTGTCTAGAATGATGAATAATCTGCATAATCATCATCTTTATCATGGTTTTCACATGCAACAGAAGGGACCTCAGATTAACCACTTGAGTTTTGCGGATGACGTGATCATTTTTTCTTCGGTTAAAGATACTACCTTGCAGCTCATCATGGGGGTCTTAAAAGACTACGAGATAGTTTCTAATCAGCTTATCAACAAAGATAAGAGCCATTTTATGATCCCTGACAAGACGCCACAGGATATCATTGATTCGATTAGGGCGATCACAGGATTTTCTCAGAAAAATAGTCCCATCACTTATCTGGGATGCCCGCTCTATATTGGTAGACGGAGGGTCATTTATTTCTCTGACATGGTGGCTAAAGTTGTGGCAAAAATCAGAGGTTGGAAAGCTAGAATCTTGAGTTTTGGAGGAAGAGCTACATTGATCAAGTCCGTTCTACAGTCTCTTCATATTCACATACTCTCTGCTATCTCTCCGACTAAGACTACGCTCAAACAGATAAAAGCTTTTACGACTGATTTCTTTTGGGGTTGGGATAACGAAAAAAAGAAATACCATTGGGCATCATGGGAGACTCTTAGTTATCCATATGATGAAGGAGGTATTGGTGTGAGATTACTTTTTGATGTGTGCCTTTCATTGCAATATAAACAGTGGTGGATTTTCAAAACTAAAAATACTCTTTAGGGTCGTTTTTTAAGGGCAAAGTATTGTCAAAGAGCTAACCCGGTAATCAAAAAATGGGACACAGGTCAATCCTTGGTCTGGAAGCATATGATGACAAACAAGATTGACGCTGAGACTCATATCAAATGGATTATTTGCTCAGGAACTTGCTGCTTTTGGTGGGATGACTGGTTAGGTGTTGGTCCACTGGCTAATCACAGAATTACTGTTACACGACCCAATAACATTAAGATTTCGGAATTCTTAACTAATGGAAATTGGAATGAAGACATGGTGAGACAAATTGCACCTCCATTGCTGATTCCTACGATCCTCAACACTAACTTTCAGTTTCAACAAGGGATTTCGGATCGACCAGTGTGGAAACCAAATGCTAATGGACACTTTACCTGCTCTTCGGCTTGGGATCTGGTTAGGCAAAAAAAGAACAAAGCTATGTCTGATTCTTTTACGTGGCATAAGCATATACCTTTCAAAATTTCTTTTTTTCTTTGGAGAGCTCTTAAAGGTAAGCTTCCGACTAACGAAAGGATCATTACCTTTGGTTCGGCACCAGCGGATTGTTCTTGTTGTTATAGACCTGGACCTGACACCATTGATCACATTTTTATGTCTGGGAACTTTGCTAAACATATCTGGAAAATATTTTCTGATTCTCTGAGTATTCAATATAGCTCCATTTCTTTGAAAAACTTTCTGATAAAGTGGTGGTTTTTGGAGTATAAAAATGAGGTGCACAAGCTTATTATGCAAGCTACTCCTATAATTATTTGTTGGAACCTTTGGAAGAATAGATGTGCTAAGAAGTATGGCGACAAACAGTCCAACATTTCTAGAGTTATTTATTCCATCTCCAATGACATAACTCATCTCCTGATTACTGCCTTTCCCCAAATAAAATGGCCGGTTAGATGGACTGATTTGATGTCCATGGTTGAGCATTGCAAGCATGAGATCAAGGTTACTAAAGTTTGCTGGACTAAACCTTCAGCTCCATGGGTTAAGCTTAATACTGATTGAAGCGCCCTTGAGAACCCGAGTAACATTGGTGCAGGCGGGGGCTTAGAGATCACCGAGGCAATTTCATCTATGCTTTTGCCATTCCATTGGGGATTGGTACCAATAATCAAGCTGAAGTTCGGGCAACTATTTGTGGTCTTACTTGGTGCATTCAGAATGGGTAGAATGGGTACAACAGGATTATTCTTGAAGTAGATTCTGAACTTCTTACCAAATGGCTGGCCCACAACATAAATCCTCCGTGGAGCGTCCATGAAGACATTGCTGCTCTTTAGAACTTAACTAACATTTTAGAGAGTTTTTGTTGCACACATGTCTACAGGGAAGCTAATTATGTTGAAGATGTCTTATCTAAGCATAGCCACAGTCTGGATAACATCCATCTTTTTTTTTATCATCATCACTTACCTGAAGAAGCAAGGGGACACTTCAGAATGGACAAGTTAGGGATGCCACATTTCAGAAGAAGAAAATTGAAGCGAATACAGCTTTCTTGAAGACTCCTTGTTTATATTTACATTTTTTCTCTTACTTTGTAAGGGGAGAGTCTCCCTTATTTATATCTTCCTAGTATACTTTGTATCGAGAGGAGTCCTCTCTTTTAGGTGCATAGACCTAGGTTTCTTTTTTAGTATCGGGGATGAGTCGACCGGCCTTAGTAGGATAGTTGACTCGGAACCACCATAGGATCGGAGGTCAGGTTTATGTCCCCCTCCTTGTACTTTCTTTTCTGCTTTTATTTATTAATAATAAGGCTTGGGGGTGCATGGCTCAACCCCTGATCATCTCGGGAGGGAGAACCCACAAAATCTCAATCCTCGGATGATAATTTATCATTAAAAAAAAAATAAAAAAAATAAGCACACCAATTTGGCCTAAAAATTCCCCGTTTATGCCGTTTTGCCCATTTATCCACCAAAATGGCAACGAAAATTTAAACGGACCACACTGGGATGATCCCCAACCTCCCTGACATGCTTCAGTAAATTTTTAGCCCACAACACGCCCGAATCTCGAGTCCACCCCAAAAACCATGGGGTATAGCACACTAATTTGGCTCGAAAATGCCTCTTTCTCGCTGTTTCACACGTTTGTCCACAATGGCCATTAAAATTTAAACGGACCACACTAGGACGATCCCGAACCTCCCTGGCATTCCCCGATCAATTTTTGACCACAGCGCACCCAGACATTGAGCCCACCCCTAAAACCACGGGCTATAGCACACCAATCCCCAATCACGTCGTTTCGCTCGTTTGTCTACCTAAATAGCCACAAATATTTAAACGAACCACACTGGGTCGATCCTCAACTCTCCTGGTATGCCCCAGTAGATTTTTGTCCCACAGTAATCCCGAACCCTAAGCCCACCCCCGAAATCGTGGGCTATAGCACACCGATTTGCCTTGAAATTGCCTCATTCGCGCAGTCTCGCCTGTTTGTCCACCCATATGGACACAAAAATTTAAATGGACCACACTAGGATAATTTTGAACCTTCTAGCATATCTCGATTGATTTTTGGCCCACATCATGTCCGGACCCCGATCCCACCCCCAAAACCCTGTGCTATAGCACACTAATTAAGCCCGAAAATGCCACTGTTCGCATTGTTTCGCCCGGTTGTCCACCTAAATGGCCATGAAAATTTAAACAAACCATACTGGGACAATCCTAAACCTCCCTAGCATACTCTGATAAATTTGTGGCCCACAACACGCTTGAACCCCGATCCTACCCCCGAAACTGTGGGATATAGCACACTGATTTGGCCCAAAAAATCCCATTCATACTTTTTCACCCGTTCGTCCACCCAAATGGCCATCAAAATTTAAATGGACCATGCTGGGATGATCCATAACTTCCATGGTATGGCCCGATAGATTTTTTGCCTACACCACACCCGAACACAAAGCCCACCCCCAAAATAGTGGACCATAACACACCGATTTGGCCAAAAAATGCCTCATTCACATCGTTTCGCCCGTTTATCCAACCAAATAGCCACAAAAATTTAAATGGACCACAAAGGGACTATCCCCAACCTCCCTGGTATGCCCCGATCAATTTTGGCCCACAGCACGCTGGACCCCGAGCCCAACTCCGAAACTGTAGGCTATAGCACAACAATTTGGCTCGAAAATGCCCCGTTCATACCGTTTTGCTTGTTTATCCACCCAAATAGCCACAAAAATTTAAACGGACTACACTGATTCGATCCCCAACCTCCCTAACATGCCTCAGTAGATTTTTGTCCCACATCAAGCCCGGATCCCGAGCCTATCCACAAAATCATGGGACATAGCACATCGATTTGCCTTGAAAATGCCCCATTTGCTCCGTTTTGCTTGTTTGTCAACCCAAATGGCCACAAAAATTTAAATAGACCACACTGGGATAATCCCCAACCTTTCTGGCATGCCCCGGCCAATTTTTGGCAGATAGCATGCCCGAACCCCGGGCCCACCCCCGAAATCGTGGGCTATAGCACACCAATTTTGCCCAAAAATGCCCTATTCACGCTATTTCGCCCGTTTGTCCACCCAAATAGCCATGAAATTTAAATGGACCATACTGGGAGGAGCCCCAACCTCCCTGGCATGCGCCAATTGATTTTTGGCCCGTTCACACCGTTTTACCTAGTTGTCCATCCAAATGGCCACGAAAATTTAAACAAACTATACTGGGACTATCCCCAACCTTCTTGGAAGGCCTCGGTCCATTTTTTGCATATAGAACGCTCGGACCCTAGGCCCACCCTCGAAACCGTGGGCTATAGCATACTTATTTGGCCTGAAAAAACCTCATTCGTGCTTTTTCGCCTGTTTGCCCACCCAAATGGCCACAAAAATTTAAACGGACCACACTGGGATGATCCCCAACTTCTGACCTGATTGATTTTAAGCCCACAGCATGCCCGAAACCCGAGCCCACCCCCAAAACCGTAGGCTATAGCACACCGGTTTGACCAAAAAATGCTCCGTTCGCATCGTTTTGACTGTTTGTCCACCCAAATGGACATGATAATTTAAACGAATCATATTAGGATGATCTCCAACCGCTCTAGCATGTACCAATCGATTTTTGGACCACAACACTCCCAGACCCTAGCCCACCCTCAAAATTGTGGGCAATAACACACCGATTTGGCCCAAAAATGCCTTGGTCATCATTTCGATTGTTTGTCCATCCAAATGGCCACGAAAATTTAAAAGAACCTCACTAGGTTGATACCCAACCTCCCTGGCATGCCTCGGTCAATTTTAAACCCACAGCAAGCCCGGACTCGGGCCCACCCCTGATACCCTGGGCTATAGCTTACTGATTTTGTCCAAAAATGCCCTGTTCGCGCCATTTTGCCCCTTTGTCTACCTAAATGGCCATGAAAATTTAAACGGAACACACTGAGATGATCCCCAACCTCCCTGGCATGCTCGATAAACTTTTTGGCCCACAGCAAGCCCGGAACTTGAGCCCACCCCAAAAACTATGGGCTATAGCACACTAATTCGGATGAAAAATGCCCTGTTCGCACCGTTTCTCCAATTTGTTCACCTAAATGGCTACAAAAATTTAAACGGACCACACTGGGAGGATCCTAAACCTCCCAGGAACGTCTCGATCGATTTTTGGCTTACAGCACACTCAGACCTCGAGCCAACCACCAAAATAGTGGGCTATAGCACATCAATTTAGCCTGAAAATGCCCCACTCGCGATGTTACGCCCGTTTGTCCACCCAAATAGCCACAAAAATTTAAACGGACTACACTGGGATGATCCTCAACCTCCCTGGAATGCCCTGGTTAATTTTTCGCCCATAGCATGCCTGGCCCCGATTCCATCATCAAAACTGTGGGCTATAGCACACCGATTTAGCTCGAAAATACCCCATTTGCGTTGTTTCACCCATTTGTCCATGCAAATGACCACGAAAATTTAAATAGACCACACTGACATGATCGCGAACCTCCCTAACACACCCTGGTTGATTTTTGGCCCACAACACGCCCGGACCCGGGCCCAACCATGAAACCTAAAGCTATAGCACACCGATTTTGCCTGAAAAAGCCCCGTTTGTGCTATTTCGCCCTTTTGTCCACTTAAATAGCCACAAAAATTTAAACAAACCATAATGGGATAATCCTAACCTCCTTAGCATACCCCGATCGATTCTCGTCCCACAGCACGGTCGGACCTCGGGCCCACCCTCAAAACCGTGGGCTATAGCACACCGATTAGGTCTGAAAATGCCTCATTCGCACCGTTTCGTCCATTTATCCATCCAAATTGCCCAAAAAATTTAAAGGGACAACACTAGGAAGACCCCAACCTCCCTGACACGCCCAAATTGATTTTTGGCCAACAACATGCCCGGACCCCCGGCCCACCATCCCACCCTTAAAATAGTGGGTTATAGAATAGCGATTTGGTCCGAGAATAATCCATTCGTGCTGTTTTGCCCATTTGTCCACCCTAATGGCCATGAAAATTTAAACGAACAATACTGGGATGATTTACAACCTTCCTGGCATGCCCCGATCAATTTTTGGCCCACAACACACCCAGACCCCGAGCCCAACCCCAAAATCATAAGCTATAGCACACCGATTTGGCCAGAAAATGCCCCATTCGCGCCATTTTGCCCCTTTCTCCACCTAAATGGCCACAAAAATTTAAATGGATCACACAGGGACTATCTCAACCTCCCAACCACGCCTCGATCGATTTTCAATCCACAGCATGCCTGGACCCCGAGCCCACCTCTGAAACCATGGGCTATAGCACACTGATTTGGCCCGAAAATGCCTCGTTCACGCCATTTTGCCTGTTTGTCTACCCAAATGGCTATGAAAATTTAAATGAAGCATACTAAAATGATCAACAACCTCCATGGCATGCCTCGGATGATTTTAGGCCCATAGCATGCTCGAACCTCGGGCCCACCCCTAAAACCGTGGGCTATAGCATACCAATTCTGATAAAAAATGCCCCATTCACCTCGTTTTACCCATTTGTCCACTCAAATGGGCACGAATATTTAAACAGACCATGGTGGGACGATCCCCAACCTTTCTGGCATGCCTCAGTAGATTTTTAACCCAAAACATGCCCGGACACAGGCCCACCCCTAAAATCGTAGGCTATAGCACTCCAAATTAACCCAAAAATTGCCCCGTTTGCGCCGTATAGTACATTTGTCTACCCAAATGGCCACGAATATTTAAATGGACCACACTGGGATAATCTCCAACCTCAAAACCGTGGGCAATAGCACACCCATTTGGCTCGAAAATACTTCATTTGCGCTGTTTCGCCCGTTTGTCCACCCAAATGGCCACGAAAATTTAAACGGACCACACTGGGATGATCCCCAACCTCCCTGGCACACCCAGATCGATTTTTGGCTCAAATCACACCTGGACCTCGATCCCACCCCTAAAATCGTGAGCTATAACATACCGATTTTGCCTAAAATGCTCTGTTCACGCCGTTTCACCCGTTTGTCTACCCAAATGGCCACAAAAATTTAAACGTACCACACTGGGATGATCTTTAACCTCCCTGACATGCATAGGTCAATTTTCAGGCCACAACATGCCCGGACCCAGAGCTCACGCCTAAAAACGTGGGCTATAGCACACCAATTTGGCCTGAAAATTCCCCGTTCACGTCGTTTTGCCTTTTGTCCACCCAAATGGCCACAAAATTTTAAACAGACCATACATCCCCAACTTCCCTGACACGCCTCGATCAATTTTTGGGTCACAGCATGCCCGAACCCCAGTCCCACTCCAAAAATAGTGGGCTATAGCACACCAATTTGTCCCGAAAATACCCCGTTCATGCCGTTTCGCCCGTTTGTCTACCCAAATAGCCACGAAAATTTAAACGAACCATACTAGGACACTTCCCAACCTCCCTGGAACACCCAAGTTGATTTATGGCCCACAGCATGCCCGAAGCCCGGGCCTACCCCCAAAATCATAGGCTATAGCATACCAATTCAACCCGAAAATGCCCCATTCATGCCGTTTTGCCCGTTTGTCCACCCGAATGGCAACGAAAATTTAAACGGACCACACTGAGAAAATCCCCAACCTCCCTGGCATGACCTGACTAATTTTTGGCCCACAACACGTTTGGACCTCGGACCCACCCCTAAAACTGTGGGCAATAACACACTGATTTGGCCTAAAAAATCCCCGTTCGTACCATTTCATCTGTTTCTCCACACAAATAGCCATGAAAATTTAAACGGACCCCACTGCGATGATCCTCAACCTCCCTGGCATGTCCTGGTCGATTTTTGACCCACTGCACGCCTGGACCCCAGCCCACCACTAAAACTGTAGGCAATAGCACACTGATTTGGCTCGAAAATTCCTTGTTCTTGCCGTTTTGCTCGTTTATCACCCAAATCTCCACAAAAATTTAAAATGACTATACTGAGATGATACCCAACCTTCTTGGTATGCTCCGATTAATTTTCAGCCCATTGGACACCCGGACCCTAGCCCACCCCCCAAAATAGTAGGCCATAGCACATCGATTTGGATCGAAAATGTCTTGTTCGTGCCATTTCCCCTGTTTGACCACACAAATGGCCACGAAAATTTAAATGGACCACACTTGGACGATCCCCATCCTCCCTGGCCTACCTCGATCAATTTTTGGCCCACAGCACGCCCAGAACCCAGACCCACCCCTGAAATCGTGGGCTATAGCAAACTAATTGGGCCCAAAAATGCCCTGTTCGCGCTGTTTTGCTCGTTTGTCCACCCAAATGGCCATAAAAATTTAAACAGACCACACTGGGAGGATCCCCAATCTCCCAACCATGACCCGATCGATTTTTGTCACACAACACACCCAGACCCGGGCTGACCCCCGAAACTAGCACACTGATTTGGCCAAAAAATAGCTCGTTCGCATCATTTCGCCCATTTGTCCACCTAAATGGCCACAAAAATTTAAACGGACACACTGGGAAGATCCCCAACCTCCCTGGCTTACCTCGTTCAATTTTCAGCCAATAGCACACCCGGACCCCGTGCCCAACCTCAAAATCATGGGCTATAACATACTGATTTGGCCCGAAAATGCCCTGCTTGGGCTATTTCGCCCCTTTGTCTACCCAAATGCCACGAAAATCTAAAAAGACCAAATTGGGATGATCCTCAACCTTCCTACCATGCCTCGATCGATTTTCAGCCTACAGTAATCCTGGGCCGCAGGCCCACCCCTGAAACCCTGGGCTATAGCACACGGATTTGGTCCAAAAATGCCCCGTTTGCCCCATTTCGCTCGTTTGTCCACCCAAATAGATACGAAAATTTAAACGGACCACACTGGGATGATCCCAACATCCTTGGCATACCCCGATAAAATTTCGGCCCATAGCACACCCAGAACCCGGGCCACTCCTGAAACCGTGGGATATAGCACACCGATTCTGCCTAAAAATGCCCCATTCGAGCCGTTTTGCCCGTTTGCCCACCCAAATGATTATAAAAATTTTAACAGACCATAATGGGATGATCCCCAACCTCCTTGGCATACCCTGGTTGATTTTTGGACGATATCACGCTCGGAACCTAAAGCCACCCCCAAAATCATGGGCTATAGCACATCATTTTAGCCCAAAAATGTCCCATTCACAGCGTTTCGTCCGTTTGTCCACCCAAATAGCCACGAAAATTAAAACAGAAAATAATGGGATGATCCCTAACTTCCCTGGCATGCCTAAGTCGATTTTTGGCCCACAGAACACCCGAACCCCAGGGCCACCCCCAAAACCGTAGGCTATAGCACACCGACTTGGCCCAAAAATGCCCCATTCGCGTTCTTTCGCCCGTTTGAAGACCCAAATGGAAATAAAATTTTAAACGGACTAAATAGGGATGACACCAAACATCCCTGGCATGCCCTAGCTAATTTTCGCCACAGCACCCTCAGACCCCGAGCCCAACCCCAAAACCATGGGCTATAGTACACCGATTTTGCACTAAAATTACCCATTTGGGTCGTTTTGCCCGTTTGTCCACCCAAATGGCCACAAAAATTTAAACTAACCACACCGTGAATATCCCCAACCTCTTTGGCATACCTCAATCGATTTTCGGCCCACCACACGCCCGGACCCCAGCCCAACCCAAAATCGTAGGCAATAGCACACTGTTTTGCCTATTTGTCTACTCAAATAGGCCTAAAAATTGAAATAGACCATAGTGGGATGATCCCCATCCTTCCTGGAATGCCTCGGTTAATTTTTGGCCCATATCATGCCTGGACCCCGAGCCTTCCTCCAAAAACGTGGGCTATAGCACACCTATTTAGCTCAAAAATGCGTTGTTCGTACCGTTTCTCTTGTTTGTCCAACCAAATAGCCACAAAAATTTAAACGGACCACACTGGGAGGATACTCAACCTCCCAGGACTGCCCTGATCAATTTTTAACCCACAGAATGCCCGATCCCGAGCCCACCCATAAAACCGTGGGCTTTAGCACACTGATTTGTTCTAAAAATGCCCCGTTCACGCTATTTCACCCACTTGTCCACCCAAATAGCCACAAAAATTTAAATGGACTACAGTGGGATGATCCCTAACCTCCCAGGAACACCCAAATCAATTTTTGGCCTATAGCACGTCGAACCCCATTCCCCCTCAAAACTGTGGGCTATAGCACACTGATTTGGCTCAAAAATGCCTAATTAGCGTTGTTTCACCCTTTTGTCCACCCAAATAGCCACAAAAATTTAAACAGACCTCACTGGGACGATCCCCAACCCCTTGGAATTCCTCAGTCAATTTTTAACCCACAACACACCAGAACCCCGGCCCCACCCCTAAAACCGTGGGCTATAGCACATCGATTTCGCCTGAAAATGTTGCGTTTGTGCTGTTTCGCCCTTTTGTCCACCCAAATGGCCACAAAAATTTAAATGTACTATATTGGGACGATCCCAGCCTCCCTAGGATGCGTCGATCAATTTTCAGCCAACAGAATGCCCGGAACTTGAGCAAACACCCAAAACCATAAGCTATAGCATAACGAATTGGCCTGAAAGTGCCCCGTTCGCATTGTTTTGCCCGTTTATCCACCCAAATTGCCTCAAAAATTTAAACGGACAACACTGGGATGATCCTCATTCTCCCTGTCATGCCTCAGTTAATATTTGGCCTACAACATGCCCGGACCCTGGGCCCACCTATGAAAACATAGGATATAGCACATCCATTTAGCCTAAAAATGCCCCGTTCGTATAAATTCTCCCGATTG
>JAQZCD010000407.1:0-17952 GCA_030864225.1 Capsicum baccatum var. pendulum | reverse complement strand
TGTTGTTGCCGATGCCTTTCTCGGAAGCATGTGCTTGTTGCTACCTTGTCTTCGAAGTTAATGGGTTTTGAGAGCTTGCGGATGTTGTATCCCGAGGATCCTGAATTTGCTCCTATTTTTAGGGAATGCGAAGAGTGGGGAAGGGACCGTTGGCTTAAGGAAAATAACCACTCTTCCTACTCTCGGTTCAAGGGGTATTTGTTCAAAGGGAGGAGGTTGTGTGTTCCTTCTAGATCTTGGAGGGAATTACTTGTGAGGGAGGCCCATGACGGAGGCCTCATGGGTCTCTTTGGGGTAGACAAGACCCTCGGAATCCTAGAGGAGAACTTCTATTGGCCCAAAATGCGCAAAGATGTCACAAAAATTTGTAATCAATGTGTGGCCTGCCGGAGTGCTAAATCTCGCCTCCAACCTCAAGGATTATACACCCCACTCCCTACTCCCCTTAGACCTTGGCTGGACATCTCGATGGATTTCGTTTTGGGGCTGCCAAGGACTAGAAAGGGCCGAGATAGCATTTTTGTGGTTGTTGATTGATACAAGATCAAACCAACAACACCAAGAGCTTCGGATTTCAGTCCAACAACACAAGACAACAAGTTTTAAGTTTCGGTTTTTCAGCTTGCAACACAAGAACTAGTTTCGGTTTTCAATCCACAACCCGAGAACAACAAGAGATACAACAATGCTAGTGAATCGAAACGAGCCCCACACGGCTTCACTAGACTTTCAAGATAAACAAAAGCAACACAACAACAACTAGATAAAGAAAGATAGATAACTTGACATATAACATTCAAGAAACTAAGAACCCTAACATCAAGAGAGGACCCTAAGTCTAATGAATATAAACACCAAGTTCTTACAAGGACCAAGAGGCACTCAACAACCTCAAAATCCTTGTTTCTAGCCAAAGAGACAACACAAGTATCCCTCTACTTGTGAGATAGTAATGGTGGCTTCAATGAGAGAAGAGAGAGGAGATATTTTGGTGTTTTTAGGTTACAAATTTCAGATCTCAAAAACTAAGTCTAACTCACTATGATGTTCTATTTATACTACAACAAAAGGATTAAAAAGACCCATCCGCCCTTGCTTTCTTGTGGCAACCTTGGGGATTAGTTTATTACACTTTAGGACCCCTCTTCACACATAAAAACGTTTAGGTCCTTGGTTGGTTCGACCAACAACTCACACACGGCCATTTGCATGAACAAAGCTTGGAGTGTTTGTAATTCCCGAGCTTGGCTTCGTGTGAAAGGCCGTGTACCTGTGGAGGCTGCCTTAACCGTATCATTGATAGATTCTCTAAAATGGCTCACTTTATTCCATGTGCTAAAACCGAGGACGCTCCTAGTGTAGCTTCATTATTTGTTGAACATGTTGTAAAGCTTCACGGGGTACCAAGGACCATTGTGAGTGATAGGGACTCCAAGTTCCTAAGTCTCTTTTGGAAGTCCATGTGGGGTAGGCTTGGGACGAAGTTACTTTTCTCCACGTCTTGCCACCCACAAACTGACGGCCAAACGGAGGTAGTAAATAGAACCTTAGGGTCTATGCTACGTTCTATGGTTAAGGGTAAACTGACTTCATGGGAAGAACACCTACCCTTGGTGGAATTTGCATACAACCGGGTAATACATTCGAGCACGGGAATGACTCCCTTTGAATGTGTTTACGGCCTAAATCCCCTTACCCCTTTAGATCTCACTCCTTTGTCTAGTGATCTCATGACCAGCTTAGATGGAAATAAAAGAGCCGAGGCCATGAAGAAAATGCATGAGACGGTGTGGATCAAGCTTGAAAAGAAGAATCAAGAGATTGCAAAAAGGGCAAACAAAGGGAGAAGGAAGCTTGTGCTTGAACCCGGAGATTGGGTGTGGGTGCATCTTCGAAAGGATCGGTTTCCAGCTCAAAGGAAGTCCAAATTGCTGCCGAGGAGTGATGGTCCCTTCCAAGTACTTGAGAGAATCAATGACAACGCCTACAAGATTGATCTGCCACCGGAATATCAAGTGCACAACACCTTCAACGTTGGAGATCTCTCCCTCGTGGATGCGGTTGAAGATTACCAAATGCTGAATTTGAGGTCAAATTCCTCTCAAGATGGAGAGGATGATACGGTTAAGGCAGCCTCCACAGGTACACGACCTTTCACACGAAGCCAAGCTCGGGAATTACAAACCCTCCAAGCTTTGTTCATGCAAATGGCCGTGTGTGAGTTGTTGGTCGAACCAACCAAGGACCTAAACGTTTTTATGTGTGAAGAGGGGTCCTAAAGTGTAATAAACTAATCCCCAAGGTTGCCACAAGAAAGCAAGGGCGGATGGGTCTTTTTACTCCCTTTTGTTGTAGTATAAATAGAACATCATAGTGAGTTAGACTTAGTTTTTGAAATCTGAAAGTTGTAACCTAAAAACACCAAAATATCTCCTCTCTCTTCTCTCATTGAAGCCGCCATTACTATCTCACAAGTAGAGGGATACTTGTGTTGTCTCTTTGGCTAGAAACAAGGGTTTTGAGGTTGTTGAGTGCCTCTTGGTCCTTGTAAGAACTTGGTGTTTATATTCATTAGACTTAGGGTCCTCTCTTGATGTTAGGGTTCTTAGTTTCTTGAATGTTATATGTCAAGTTATCTATCTTTCTTTATCTTGTTGTTGTTGTGTTGCTTTTGTTTATCTTGAAAGTCTAGTGAAGCCGTGTGGGGCTCGTTTCGATTCACTAGCATTGTTGTATCTCTTGTTGTTCTCGGGTTGTGGATTGAAAACCGAAAACTAGCACTTGTGTTGTAAGCTGAAAAACCGAAACTTAAAACTTGTTGTCTTGTGTTGTGGGACTGAAATCCGAAGCTCTTGGTGTTGTTGGTTTGATCTTGTATCAGGGTTCCAATGCTTCATGTGCCAAGGTTAGGGGGCATAAGGCCAATGAATGTCCGAACCGGCGCAATGTGATCCTACGAGAAGGGAAAGTGTACTACCTTGGTGAGGAGGTGGTTTCCGAAAGGGGGGAGGATGAGGCCGAGCCTCAAGATGGAGAGGGAGCTGAAAATGGGCCGAATGATGATGGGTTTTGAGAGCTTGCGGTTGTTGTATCCCGAGGATCCTACCTTTGCTCCTATTTTTAGGGAATGCGAAGAGTGGGGAAGGGACCGTTGGCTTAAGGAGAATGACCATTCCTCCTACTCTCGGTTCGATGGGTATTTGTTCAAGGGGAGGAGGTTGTGTGTTCCTTCTAGTTCTTGGAGGGAATTATTTGTGAGGGAGGCCCATGACGGAGGCCTCATGGGTCACTTTGGGGTAGACAAGACCCTCGGAATCTTAGAGGAGAACTTCTATTGGCCCAAAATGCGCAAAGACGTCACTAAAATTTGTAGTCAATGCGTGGCCTGCCGGAGTGCGAAATCTCGTCTCCTACCTCAAGGATTATACACCCCACTCCCTACTCCCCTTAGGCCTTGGTTGGACATTTCGATGGATTTTGTTTTGGGGCTGCCAAGGACTAGAAAGGGCCGAGATAACATTTTTGTTATTGTTGATAGATTCTCTAAAATGGCTCATTTTATTCCATGTGCTAAAACCGAGGATGCTCGTAGTGTAGCTTCATTATTTGTTGCACATGTTGTTAAGCTTCACGGGGTACCGAGGACTATTGTGAGCGATACGGACTCCAAGTTCCGAAGTCTCTTTTGGAAGTCCATGTGGGGTAGGCTTGGAACGAAGTTACTTTTCTCCACGTCTTGCCACCCACAAACCGATGGCCAAACGGAGGTAGTAAATAGAACCTTGGGGTCTATGCTACGTTCTATTTTTAAAGGTAAACTGACTTCATGGGAAGATCACCTACCCTTGGTGGAATTTGCATACAACCGGGTAATACATTCGAGCACGGGAATGACTCCCTTTGAATGTGTTTATGGCCTGAATCCCCTTACCCCTTTAGATCTCACTCCTTTGTCTAGTGATCTCATGACCAGCTTAGATGGAAATAAAAGAGCCGAGGCAATGAAGAAAATACATGAGACGGTGCGGATCAAGCTTGAAAAGAAGAACCAAGAGATTGCAAAAAGGGTAAACAAAGGGAGAAGAAGGCTTGTGCTTGAACCCGGAGATTGGGTGTGGGTGCATCTTCGAAAGGATCGGTTTCCAGCTCAAAGGAAGTCCAAATTTCTGCCAAGGGGTGATGGTCCTTTCCAAGTACTTGAGAGAATCAATGACAACGCCTACAAGATTGACCTTCCACCGGAATATCAAGTGCACAGCACTTTCAACGTTGGTGATCTCTCCCTCGTGGATGCGGTTGAAGATGACCAAATGCTGAATTTGAGGTCAAATTCCTCTCAAGATGGAGAGGATGATACGGTTAGGGCAGCCTCCACAGGTACACGGCCTTTCACACGAAGCCAAGCTCGGGAATTACAAAAACTCCAAGCTTTGTTCATGCAAATGGCCGTGTGTGAGTTGGTGATTGAACCAACCAAGGACCTAAACGTTTTTATGTGTGAAGAGAGGTCCTAATGTGTAATAAACTACTCTCCAAGGTTGGCACAAGAAGCAAGGGCGGATGGGTCATTTTACCCCTTTTGTTTGTAGTATAAATAGGACATGTTAGAGAGTTATTCCTTAGTTTTTTTGGAATGCTGATTTTTGTAACCTAAAAACACTAAACCTTTCCTCTCTTTTCCACTCATAGAAGCCGCCCCTATTATCTCACAAGTAGAGAGATACTTGTGTTGTCTCTTTGGCTAGAAACAAGGGTTTTGAGGTCGTTGAGTGCCTCTTGGTCCTCGTAAGAACTTGGTGTTTATATTCATTAGACTTAGGGTCCTCTCTTGATGTTAGGGTTCTTAGTTTCTTGAATGTTATATGTCAAGTTATCTATCTTTCTTTATCTTGTTGTTGTTGTTGATTTTGTTATCTTAAAGTCTAGTGAAGCCGTGTGGGGCTCTTTTCGATTCACTAGCATTGTTATCTATCTTGTTGTTCTTGTGTTGTGGGCTGAAAAAACCGAAACTTAAACTTGTTGTTCTTGTGTTGTGGGCTGAAAAAACCGAAACTTAAACTTGTTGTTCTTGTGTTGTTGGACTGAAATCCGAGCCTACTTGAAGCTCTTGGTGTTGTTGGTTTGATCTTGTATCATTTAGGTCCTTGGTTGGTTCAATCACCAACTCACACACGGCCATTTGCATGAACAAAGCTTGGAGTTTTTGTAATTCCCGAGCTTGGCTTCGTGTGGAAGGCCGTGTACCTGTGGAGGCTGCCCTAACCGTATCATCCTCTCCATCTTGAGAGGAATTTGACCTCAAATTCAGCATTTGGTCATCTTCAACCGCATCCACGAGGGAGAGATCACCAACGTTGAAAGTGTTGTGCACTTGATATTCCGGTGGAAGGTCAATCTTGTAGGCGTTGTCATTGATTCTCTCAAGTACTTGGAAAGGACCATCACCCCTTGGCAGCAATTTGGACTTCCTTTGAGCTGGAAACCGATCCTTTCGAAGATGCACCCACACCCAATCTCCGGGTTCAAGCACAAGCCTTCTTCTCCCTTTGTTTACCCTTTTTGCAATCTCTTGGTTCTTCTTTTCAAGCTTGATCCGCACCGTCTCATGCATTTTCTTCATTGCCTCGGCTCTTTTATTTCCATCTAAGATGGTCATGAGATCACTAGACAAAGGAGTGAGATCTAAAGGGGTAAGGGGATTCAGGCCGTAAACACATTCAAAGGGAGTCATTCCCGTGCTCGAATGTATTACCCGGTTGTATGCAAATTCCACCAAAGGTAGGTGATCTTCCCATGACGTCAGTTTACCTTTAACCATAGAACGTAGCATAGACCCCAAGGTTCTATTTACTACCTCTGTTTGGCCATCGATTTGTGGGTGACAAGACGTGGAGAAAAGTAACTTCGTTCCAAGCCTACTTGATACAAGATCAAACCAACAACCACAAGAGTTCGGATTTCAGTCCAACAACACAAGAACAACAAGTTTTAAGTTTCGGTTTTTAGATTACAACACAAGAGATAGTTTTGGTTTTTAAGCCACAATCCGAGAACAACAAGAGATACAACAATGCTAGTGAATCGAAACAAGCCCCACACGGCTTCACTAGACTTTCAAGATAAACAAAAGCAACACAACAACAACAAGATAATGAAAGATAGATAACTTGACATATAACATTCAAGAAACTAAGAACCCTAACATCAAGAGAGGACCCTAAGCCTAATGAATATAAACACCAAGTTCTTACAAGGACCAAGAGGCACTCAACAACCTCAAAACCCTTGTTTCTAGCCAAAGAGACAACACAAGTATCACTCTACTTGTGAGATCTAGGGATGGCTTCTTGGAGAAGAAGAGAGAAGATATTTTGGAGTTTTTAGGTTACAATTTCAGATTTCAAAATGAACTAAGGGATATCTCACTATGATGTTCTATTTATACTACAACAAAAGGTGTTAAAAGACCCATCCGCCCTTGCTTTCTTGTGGCATCCTTGGGGATTAGTTTATTACACTTTAGGACCCCTCTATACACATAAAAATGTTTAGGCCCTTGGTTGGTTCGGTCAACAACTCACACACGGCCATTTGCATGAACAAAGCTTGGAGTGTTTGTAATTCCCGAGCTTGGCTTCGTGTGAAAGGCCGTGTACCTGTGGGGATTGCCTTAACCATATTATCCTCTCCATCTTGAGAGGAATTTGACCTCAAATTCGGCATTTGATCATCTTCAACCGCATCCACGAGGGAGAGATCTCCGACGTTGAAGGTGTTGTGCACTTGATATTCCGGTGGTAGGTCAATCTTGTAGGCGTTGTCATTGATTCTCTCAAGTACTTGGAAAGGACCATCACCTCTCGGCAGCAATTTGGACTTCCTTTGAGCTGGAAACCGATCCTTTCGAAGATGCACCCACACCCAATCTCCGGGTTCAAGCACTAGCTTCCTTCTCCCTTTGTTTGCCCGTTTTGCGACCTCCTGATTCTTCTTTTCAAGCTTGATCCGCACCGTCTCATGCATTTTCTTCATGGCCTCGGCTCTTTTATTTCCATCTAAGCTGGTCATGAGATCACTAGACAAAGGAGTGAGATCCAAAGGGGTAAGGGGATTTAGGCCGTAAACACATTCAAAGGGAGTCATTCCCGTGCTCGAATGTATTATCCCGGTTGTATGCGAATTCCACCAAGGGCAGGTGTTCTTCCCATGAAGTCAGTTTACCTTTGACCATAGAATGTAGCATAGACCCTAAGGTTCTATTTACCACCTCCGTTTGGCCGTCGGTTTGCGGGTGGCAAGACGTGGAGAAAAGTAACTTCGTACCAAGCCTACCCCACATGGACTTCCAAAAGTGATGCAAGATCAAACCAACAACACAAGAGTTTTCGGATTTCAGTCCAACAACACAAGAGTAACAAGTTTTAGTTTTCGGTTTTAAGCTTACAACACAAGAGATAGTTTCGATTTTTAAGCCACAATCCGAGAACAACAAGATGGAAATCAAATGCTAGTGAATCGAAAGAGCCCCACACGGCTTCACTAGACTCACAAGATAACAAAATCAACAACAACACAAGATAAAGAAAGATAGATAACTTGACATATAATATTCAAGAAACTAAGAACCCTAACATCAAGAGAGGACCCTAAGCCTAATGAATATAAACACCAAGTTCTTACGAGGACCAAGAGGCACTCAACGACCTCAAAACCCTTGTTTCTAGCCAAAGAGACAACACAAGTATCACTCTACTTGTGAGAAGCTATGGACGGCTTCTTGGAGAAGAAGAGTGATACGGTTATGGCTACCCCTACATGTACACGGCCTTTTACACGAAGCCAAGCGCGGGAGTTACAAACGCTCCAAGCCTTGTTCATGCAAATGACCGTGTGTGAGTTGTTGGCCGAGCCAACTAAGGGTCTCAACGTCCTTATGTGTGAGGAGGGGCCTAAAGTGTAATAATTTAAGTCTTCAAGGAGGCCACAACAAAGCAAGGGCGTCTTGGTCTTTTTGCTCATTTTTGTTGTAGTATAAATAGAAGGTGATAGTGAGATAACCCTTAGTCTATTTTGAAATCTGAAAATTGTAACCTAAAGATAACATTTCACTCTCTTCTTCTTCCACAAGAAGCCGGTTCTAGATCTCACAAGGAGAGGAATCCTTGTGTTGTCTCTTTGGCTAGAAACAAAGGTTTTGAGGTAGTTTGAGTGCCTCTTGGTCTTTGTAAGAACTTGGTGTTAATATTCATTAGGCTTAGGGTCCTTTCATGTTGTTAGGGTTCTTAGTTTCTTGAATATTGTATGTCAAGTTATTTATCTTCCATTATCTTGTTGTTGTTGTGTTGTTTTCTTAACTTGAAAGTCTAGGGAAGCCGTGTGGGGCTTGTTTCGATTCCCTAGCGTTGTTGCATCTCTTGTTGCTCTCGGATTGAGACTTAAAACCGAAAACTATCACTTGTGTTGTAAGCTAAAAACCGAAAACTAAAAGTTGTAGTCTTGTGGTTGTTGGTTGAAATCCGAAACTCTTGTTGTTGTTGTTGGATCTTGCATCATTTGGTATCAAAGCAAGACCGGTTGTGTTCTCACATAACCCATCTTGGGCTAGTAGTTCTCGGTTTACCCAAACTACACCAAGAAGAAATTCTGAAAATCTGAAAATTCTGTCCACTAAAATTGAAAACCGAGAAAGGTGTTGTATACTTAGATCTAGGAGTCATTTTGTTTGTTTAGTGAGTTTCTAGTGTTGGTTTCTTTCTCACCAATACTAAGGTGTCTAGATCCAAGGTTGAGCTTGAAAAGTTGCATGTTGTATGGTGGCCGAAAGTTGAATGTTATTGAAGGCCAAAGGAAAAATCGGTGGGTGTGTTTAGGTGTTAAAGAAGTGTTGAAGTTTGTGATTGTTCATCTCTTGAACTTGTGCATATTGTTCTTGTTGAGTGTTCAACTTGTTGTGTGCTCAAGTGGTAAACTTATAAAGTTGATTGTGAAAGACTTGTACTCATCAATTTGTAGCCTTGTCAATCACTTCCCTAAAATCAAGGAACCTTGTCTTGTGGAAATTGTCAACAACTCACTTTCTTGAGATTGAACAAAGTCAAGACTTCAAATTTTTAAAGTTTTCCCACCAAAACACTCTTCAATTTCTTCCAAGTTGTGTGAATATTAGTTCAAGACAAAAAAAAAAAAAAAAAAGAGAGAGAAAAGGAATATATATACATCAAACCCGAAGGGAAGGGGAACGTGTGAACCATTGCATGCTACCATATTACTATAAGCTCAACTTAGGATATATTCTTTGTTGCTAATTGATTGATTCTTGGTTTCCCTTATTTGGACTTAGAACTAATTAACAAACTAGTAATTTCCACTAGGTTGTCAATTAGTTCCTTGAGCCGTCTATTCGTGTCAACGATTATTTGTGTGCTTTTATTCGTTTGAATGAGTTGCTGATTTTGGTTCTAGTCCGGCAAGAATTCTTTGAGTCTTCAAACAAGAATCCATTCCGACTAAGAGCTTACTCAAACCTTTGTAAATCTCACGGTTACTAGCCAATTATACAACACTTGTGAGACCCGAACTTGTGGTGACTAAGCGGCTAATACCTTGACGATGGAAGGAACAACATCTCATAATCCGGATACTAATGCACTTGATTCAATGAGGGCCACTCTTGAGGTCGTTACTCGGGCACTTGAAAGAATGAACTCGGAGTTTGGGGCCGTGAGAGGGGATTTGGCAGCCATAAGGGGGGAAGTATCGACTATTAGTGGGAGACTAGACCAAGTGGAGAGTCAAAGGAACTCTCGACCATCGACTCCTCTACATGTCTCTACCAATGGCCATGACCGAACATCCTCCGCAACCATTACTCCCGAAATGGTCCACCAAATGTTAAACGCACCTCAAGCTCCACAAAATGCCACCAACCAATCTACCACTTTTCCTCCAACCCGAGACTCCACTAGACCACCACATTTCCAAACTCCTCCAATTCCACACGAAGGGTTTGGACGCCAAGCTCCACCACTAAATCCGAACCCTCCTTTCCAAGCTCCACTAAACCAAAGGCCACAAATTCCAATTCCTACGAACCAAAATGGCCAAGGCCGACCAGCCCACTTTGATGGATACGGTAGAGAGGAGTATGATGGCGAGGGAGCCTATGATGATGCCTATATGAGGGAGGAGGAGTTGAGAGGGGGTCGGGGGGAACCGAGACGATACCGGGGGTATGGAGATAGGGGAAACCGACACCAAAAGAGAGACGTAGGCATCAACACCATCAACTTGAGCCTACCTATCTTTAAGGGTGAAAGTGATCCCGAGGCCTACTTAACTTGGGAATCGGCTTGTGACAAGGTCTTCCAAGTTAATGACATCTCGGAAGAAAAGAAGAGTTGCTATGCTATAGCTCACCTCGAGGGCTATGCTAACACTTGGTGGGAGTATGTGAAGCGATTTGGCAATGAATTGGTTGATGGGCAGCCACCACCTTGGTTTCGGCTAAGGTATTTGATGAGACAACGCTATCTTCCCGAGAGATACCGGCATGAGTTGCTTGCTAGATTATACGGCTTACGGCAAGGGGGCAAGAGTGTGATGGCTTATTTTGATGAGTTCCAACAACTCATGTTGAAACTTGATCACCGTGGGGAACAAATCAGCCACGACATCATCCGGTTCAAGTGCGGGTTGAACAAAGAAATTTCCACTCACTTAACCCTTCATCGGTTTGAAACTATTGATGGAATATTCCAAGCGGCCCTAGAGATTGAGAGGGAACTTAAGGAGAGATCAACCTTCAAGGCAAGAGTCCAAACCCCCTCGGGTTGGACCAAAAACAAGGACCAAGCCGGTCCTATGAAGCTACCCGACGCCAAAATAGCTCCTAAGTTTCCTCCGAAGCCGGAAGCTCACAAGTATCCCAATCCGAAGGGGTTCCAATGTTTCAAATGCCAAGGTTGGGGGCATAAGGCAAATGAATGCCCAAACCGGCGTAATGTGATCCTACGGGAAGGGAAGGTATACTACCTTGGTGAGGAGGTGGTGTCCGAAAGGGGGAAGGTTGAGGCCGAGCCTCAAGATGGAGAGGAAACCGAACATGAACCGAATGAGGGAGGAGTAGAAGATGGGGAAGATGTCTATCCTCAAGAAGGGGAGTGTGTGGTTCCGAATTTTGTGGTTAGACGCGTTATGATTAGTAAGGCGGTAGACGACCCGAGCCAACGGGAAAATCTATTCCATACTAAGTGCCTTGTAAAGGAGAGTGTGTGCACTTTGGTAGTTGATAGTGGTAGTTGTACCAATGTTGCGAGCCATGCTATGGTGAATTTTCTGAAACTACCGACTACTCCACACCCTAGTCCATACAAACTACAATGGTTGAATGATTGTGGTGAGTTGAAGGTCACACGGCAATGTGTGATTCGGTTTAAGGTGGGCAACTACCACGATGAAGTACTTTGTGACGTGATTCCAATGCAAGCATGTCACTTGTTGTTGGGTAGGCCTTGGCAATATGATAGGTCTACTAAACACGACGGGAGGACCAACCGGTACACACTTGAGAAGGATGGCCGAAGGGTCACACTTCACCCTCTTTCACCCTCCCAAGTGAATGCGTGGTACCAAAAGATGAGAGAATTGAAAGGGAAAGGGGGAGAACCCGAGAAGGGAGAAAAAGGGAGGGAAGCCGTAGGTGAGGAGGTAGGCACATCCGAGGCTATCTCAACGCCAAGGGAAAGGGAAAACGTAGTGATGTTGGCTAGGAGGAAGGAACTTTTCATGGACTATGATGAAAACAAGCCTATGCTACTTTTGGCCCATTGCTTTAACACTAACCCCGCTAATCCTTGTATTTCTCCTCTGATTTCTCATGTGTTGCAGGATTATGAGGATGTATTTCCTAAAGAGCTTCCGCAAGGATTGCCCCCGCTTCGGGGAATTGAGCATCAAATTGACTTTGTGCCGGGCTCACAATTGCCGAATAAGCCGGCTTACAGGAGCAATCCTACGGATACCAAAGAATTGCAACACCAAGTTGAGGAACTCCTCAACAAAGGATACATCAAAGAGAGCATGAGTCCGTGCGCGGTTCCGGTGCTACTAGTGCCTAAGAAGGATGGGACGTGGCGTATGTGTGTGGACTGCCGAGCCATCAACAAGATTACGGTAAAATATCGTCACCCTATCCCTCGGTTAGATGATATGCTTGATGAATTGAATGGTTCGTGTTTATTTTCCAAAATTGATTTAAGGAGTGGCTATCACCAAATAAGAATGCAACCCGGTGATGAATGGAAAACCGCCTTCAAGACTAAATTTGGTCTCTATGAATGGATGGTTATGCCATTCGGCCTAACAAATGCTCCAAGCACTTTCATGCGGCTAATGAATCATGTGATGAAGCCTTTTATTGGACGGTTTGTGGTAGTTTACTTTGATGATGTGTTGGTATATAGTAAATCTATTGATGACCATACAATGCATTTAAGATGTGTGTTTGATGTGCTCCGAAAGGAGAAGTTGTATGCCAACATGAAAAGTGTTCTTTTGGTGTTGACAAAGTTGTGTTCTTGGGTTTTGTTGTTAGCTCCAAGGGCGTGGAAGTGGACGACTCCAAGATAGACTCTATACGAAGTTGGCCGACCCCTAAAACTATTGGAGAAATCCGAAGTTTCCACGGGTTGGCAAGCTTTTATAGGAGGTTTGTCAAAGGATTTAGCTCCATAGCAGCCCCCTTAACCGAGGTAATTAGAAAGGACGGACCCTTCCGATGGGGTGACGAGCAAGCTAAGGCTTTCGAGGCCTTGAAAGCTATGCTCGTCTCGGCGCCCTTATTGCAATTACCCGATTTTGGTAAAATGTTTGAGGTAGAGTGTGATGCTAGCAAGGTCGGCATCGGGGCTGTTTTGATGCAAGAGGGTAAGCCCGTTGCCTATTTCAGTGAAAAGCTCAAAGGAGCAACTCTTAATTATTCAACTTACGATTTGGAGTTGTACGCCCTTGTTAGAGCTTTGGGAAATTGGCAACACTATTTGTGGCCCAAGGAGTTTGTGATACGAACGGATCATGAATCGTTGAAACACCTTAAGAGCCAAGACAAGCTGAATAGGCGTCATGCTAAGTGGATTGAGTTCATCGAAACTTTCCCCTATGTAATTCATTACAAAAGGGGAAAGGAAAATGTTGTTGCCGATGCCTTGTCTCGGAAGCATGTGCTTGTTGCTACCTTGTCGTCGAAGTTAATGGGCTTTGAGAGCTTGCGGATGTTGTATCCCGAGGATCCAACCTTTGCTCCTATTTTTAGGGAATGCGAAGAGTGGGGAAGGGACCGTTGGCTCAAGGAAAATAACCACTCCTCTTACTCTCGGTTCGAGGGATATTTGTTCAAAGGAAGGAGGTTATGTGTTCCTTCGAGTTCTTGGAGGGAATTGCTTGTGAGGGAGGCCCACGACGGGGGCCTCATGGGTCATTTTGGGGTAGACAAGACCCTCGGAATCCTAGAGGAGAACTTCTATTGGCCAAAAATGCGCAAAGACGTCACAAGAATTTGTAGTCAATGTGCGGCCTGCCGGAGTGCTAAATCCCGCCTCCGACCTCAAGGATTATACACCCCACTCCCTACTCCCCTTAGACCTTGGCTGGACATATCAATGGACTTTGTTTTGGGGCTACCAAGGACTAGAAAGGGGCGAGATAGTATTTTTGTGGTTGTCGATAGATTTTCAAAAATGGCTCATTTTATTCCATGTGTAAAAACCGAGGACGCTCCTAGTGTAGCTTCATTATTTGTTGAACACGTTGTAAAGCTTCACGGAGTACCTAGGACCATTGTGAGTGATAGGGACTCCAAGTTCCTAAGCCTCTTTTGGAAGTCCATGTGGGGTAGGCTTGGCACGAAGCTACTTTTCTCCACATCTTGCCACCCGCAAACCGATGGCCAAACGGAGGTAGTAAACAGAACCCTCGGGTCTATGCTACGCTCCATGGTTAAGGGTAAATTGACTTCATGGGAAGAACACCTACCATTGGCAGAATTTGCATACAATCGGGTAATACATTCGAGTACGGGAATGACTCCCTTTGAATGTGTTTACGGCCTAAACCCCCTTACCCCTTTAGATCTCACTCCTTTGTCTAGTGATCTCATGACCAGCTTAGATGGGAATAAAAGAGCCGAGGCCATGAAAAAAATGCATGAAGCAGTGCGGATCAAGCTCGAAAGGAAGAACCGAGAGGTTGCAAAACGGGCAAACAAAGGGAGAAGGAAGCTAGTGCTAGAACCCGGAGATTGGGTGTGGGTGCACCTTCGAAAGGATCGATTTCCAGCTCAAAGGAAGTCCAAGTTGCTGCCAAGAGGTGATGGTCCTTTCCAAGTACTCGAGAGGATCAACGACAACGCCTACAAGATCGACCTACCACCGGAATATCAAGTGCACAACACCTTCAACGTCGGAGATCTCTCCCTCGTGGATGCGGTTGAGGATGATCACGTGCCGAATTTGAGGTCAAATTCCTCTCAAGATGGAGAGGATGATACGGTTATGGCTACCCCTACATGTACACGGCCTTTTACACGAAGCCAAGCGCGGGAGTTACAAACGCTCCAAGCCTTGTTCATGCAAATGGCCGTGTGTGAGTTGTTGGCCGAGCCAACTAAGGGTCTCAACGTCCTTATGTGTGAGGAGGGGCCTAAAGTGTAATAATTTAAGTCTTCAAGGAGGCCACAACAAAGCAAGGGCGTCTTGGTCTTTTTGCTCATTTTTGTTGTAGTATAAATAGAAGGTGATAGTGAGATAACCCTTAGTCTATTTTGAAATCTGAAAATTGTAACCTAAAGATAACATTTCACTCTCTTCTTCTTCCACAAGAAGCCGGTTCTAGATCTCACAAGGAGAGGAATCCTTGTGTTGTCTCTTTGGCTAGAAACAAAGGTTTTGAGGTAGTTTGAGTGCCTCTTGGTCTTTGTAAGAACTTGGTGTTAATATTCATTAGGCTTAGGGTCCTTTCATGTTGTTAGGGTTCTTAGTTTCTTGAATATTGTATGTCAAGTTATTTATCTTCCATTATCTTGTTGTTGTTGTGTTGTTTTCTTAACTTGAAAGTCTAGGGAAGCCGTGTGGGGCTTGTTTCGATTCCCTAGCGTTGTTGCATCTCTTGTTGCTCTCGGATTGAGACTTAAAACCGAAAACTATCACTTGTGTTGTAAGCTAAAAACCGAAAACTAAAAGTTGTAGTCTTGTGGTTGTTGGTTGAAATCCGAAACTCTTGTTGTTGTTGTTGGATCTTGCATCAAAGAGAGAGGAAATGTTTTAGTGTTTTAGGTTACAAATTTCAGATTTCAAAAACTAGTGGATATCTCACTATCATGTTCTATTTATACTACAACAAAATGAGTAAAAAGACCCATCTGCCCTTGCTTTGTTGTGGCCTCCTTGGGGAATTAATTTATTACACTTTAGGCCCCTCCTCACACATAAGGACGTTGAGGCCCTTGCTTGGTTCGGCCAACAACTCACACACGGCCATTTGCATGAACAAGGCTTGGAGTGTTTGTAATTCCCGCGCTTGGCTTCGTGTGAAAGGCCGTGTACCTGTGGGGGCAGCCATAACCATATCATCCTCTCCATCTTGAGAGGAATTTGACCTCAAATTCGGCATTTGATCATCTTCAACCGCATCCACGAGGGAGAGATCTCCGACGTTGAAGGTGTTGTGCACTTGATATTCCGGTGGTAGGTCAATCTTGTAGGCGTTGTCATTGATCCTCTCAAGTACTTGGAAAGGACCATCACCCCTCGGCAGCAATTTGGACTTCCTTTGAGCTGGAAACCGATCCTTTCGAAGATGCACCCATACCCAATCTCCGGGTTCAAGCACTAGTTTCCTTCTCCCTTTGTTTGCCCGTTTTGCAACC
Organism: Capsicum baccatum var. pendulum; assembly: GCA_030864225.1. Lineage (NCBI taxonomy): Eukaryota > Viridiplantae > Streptophyta > Magnoliopsida > Solanales > Solanaceae > Capsicum > Capsicum baccatum. The sequence goes on along the minus strand of JAQZCD010000407.1, from coordinate 2,033 downwards.
TCTTGGTTCTTCTTTTCAAGCTTGATCCGCACCGTCTCATGCATTTTTTTCATGGCCTCGGCTCTTTTATTTCCATCTAAGCTGGTCATGAGATCACTAGACAAAGGAGTGAGATCTAAAGGGGTAAGGGGATTTAGGCCGTAAACACATTCAAAGGGAGTCATTCCCGTACTCGAATGTATTACCCGATTGTATGCAAATTCCACCAAGGGCAGGTGTTCTTCCCATGAAGTCAATTTACCTTTAACCATAGAGCGTAGCATAGACCCTAAGGTTCTATTTACTACCTCCGTTTGGCCATCGGTTTGTGGGTGGCAAGACGTGGAGAAAAGTAACTTCGTGCCAAGCCTACCCCACATCGACTTCCAAAAGAGGCTTAGGAACTTGGAGTCCCTATCACTCACAATGGTCCTCGGTACTCCGTGAAGCTTTACAACATGTTCAACAAATAATGAAGCTACACTAGGAGCGTCCTCGGTTTTAACACATGGAATAAAATGAGCCATTTTAGAGAATCTATCAACAACGACAAAAATACTATCTCGGCCCTTTCTAGTCCTTGACAGCCCCAAAACGAAATCCATCGATATGTCCAGCCAAGGTCTAAGGGGAGTAGGGAGTGGGGTGTATAACCCTTGCGGTTGGAGGCGAGATTTCGCACTCCGGCAGGCCATGCATTGACTACAAATTTTAGTGACGTCCTTGCGCATTTTGGGCCAATAGAAATTCTCCTCTAGGATGCCGAGGGTCTTGCCTACTCCAAAGTGACCCATGAGGCCTCCGTCATGGGCCTCTCTCACAAATAATTCCCGCCAAGAGCTGGCAGGAACACACAACCTCCTCCCCTTGAACAAATAGCCATCAAACCGAGAGTAGGAGGAGTGGTTATTTTCCTTGAGCCAACGGTCCCTTCCCCACTCTTCGCATTCCCTAAAAATAGGAGCAAAGATAGGATCCTCGGGATATAACATCCGCAAGCTCTCAAAACCCATCAACTTCGAGGACAAGGTAGCAACAAGCACATGCTTCCGAGACAAGGCATCGGCAACAACATTTTCCTTTCCCCTTTTGTAATGAATTACGTAAGGGAACGTCTCGATGAATTCAATCCACTTAGCATGACGCCTATTCAGCTTGTCTTGACTCTTAAGGTGTTTCAACGACTCATGATCCGTTTGTATCACAAACTCCTTAGGCCACAAATAATGTTGCCAATTTCCCAAGGCTCTAACAAGGGCGTACAACTCCAAATCATAAGTCGAATAATTAAGAGTTGCCCCTTTGAGCTTTTCACTGAAATAGGCAACGGGCTTACCTTCTTGCATCAAAACAGCCCCGATGCCAACCTTACTAGCATCACACTCTACTTCAAACATCTTATCAAAATCGGGCAATTGCAACAAAGGCGCCGAGATGAGCGTAGCTTTCAAGGCCTCAAAAGCCCTAGCTTGCTCTTCACCCCATTTAAAGCGTCCGTCTTTTCTAATTACCTCGGTCAAGGGGGCTGCTATGGAACTAAATCCTTTGACAAACCTCCTATAAAAGCTTGCCAACCCGTGGAAACTTCGGATTTCTCCAATAGTTTTAGGGGTCGGCCAACTTCGTATAGAGTCTATCTTGGAGTCGTCCACTTCCACGCCCTTCGAGCTCACAACAAATCCCAAGAATACAACTTTATCAACACCAAAAGAACACTTCTCCATGTTGGCATACAACTTCTCCGTTCGGAGTATATCAAACACACATCTCAAATGCATTACATGATCATCAATAGACTTACTATATACCAACACATCATCAAAGTAAACCACCACAAACTTCCCAATATAAGGCTTCATTACATGATTCATTAGCCTCATAAAAGTACTAGGAGCATTGGTAAGGCCGAATGGCATGACCAGCCACTCATATAGACCAAATTTGGTCTTGAATGCGGTCTTCCACTCATCACCGGGTTGCATGCGAATTTGGTGATAGCCGCTCCTAAGGTCCACTTTAGAAAACACACAAGATCCGTGGAGCTCATCTAACAT
>JAQZCD010000406.1:15000-19354 GCA_030864225.1 Capsicum baccatum var. pendulum | reverse complement strand
AAACCCTGAACCCTGAACCCTGAACCCTGAACCCTGAACCCTGAACCCTGAACCCTGAACCCTGAACCCTGAACCCTGAACCCTGAACCCTGAACCCTGAACCCTGAACCCTGAACCCTGAACCCTGAACCCTGAACCCTGAACCCTAAACCCTAAACCCTAAACCCTAAACCCTAAACCCTAAACCCTAAACCCTAAACCCTAAACCCTGAACCCTGAACCCTGAACCCTGAACCCTGAACCCTGAACCCTGAACCCTGAACCCTGAACCCTAAACCCTAAACCCTAAACCCTAAACCCTAAACCCTAAACCCTAAACCCTAAACCCTAAACCCTAAACCCTAAACCCTAAACCCTAAACCCTAAACCCTAAACCCTAAACCCTAAACCCTAAACCCTAAACCCTAAACCCTAAACCCTAAACCCTAAACCCTAAACCCTAAACCCTAAACCCTAAACCCTAAACCCTAAACCCTAAACCCTAAACCCTAAACCCTAAACCCTAAACCCTAAACCCTAAACCCTAAACCCTAAACCCTAAACCCTAAACCCTAAACCCTAAACCCTAAACCCTGAACCCTGAACCCTGAACCCTGAACCCTGAACCCTGAACCCTGAACCCTGAACCCTGAACCCTGAACCCTGAACCCTGAACCCTGAACCCTGAACCCTGAACCCTGAACCCTGAACCCTAAACCCTAAACCCTAAACCCTAAACCCTAAACCCTAAACCCTAAACCCTAAACCCTAAACCCTAAACCCTAAACCCTAAACCCTAAACCCTAAACCCTAAACCCTGAACCCTGAACCCTGAACCCTGAACCCTGAACCCTGAACCCTGAACCCTGAACCCTGAACCCTGAACCCTGAACCCTGAACCCTAAACCCTAAACCCTGAACCCTGAACCCTGAACCCTGAACCCTAAACCCTAAACCCTAAACCCTAAACCCTAAACCCTAAACCCTAAACCCTAAACCCTAAACCCTAAACCCTAAACCCTAAACCCTAAACCCTAAACCCTAAACCCTAAACCCTAAACCCTAAACCCTAAACCCTAAACCCTAAACCCTAAACCCTAAACCCTAAACCCTAAACCCTAAACCCTAAACCCTAAACCCTAAACCCTAAACCCTAAACCCTAAACCCTAAACCCTAAACCCTAAACCCTAAACCCTAAACCCTAAACCCTAAACCCTAAACCCTAAACCCTAAACCCTAAACCCTAAACCCTAAACCCTAAACCCTAAACCCTAAACCCTAAACCCTAAACCCTAAACCCTAAACCCTAAACCCTAAACCCTAAACCCTAAACCCTAAACCCTAAACCCTAAACCCTAAACCCTAAACCCTAAACCCTAAACCCTAAACCCTAAACCCTAAACCCTAAACCCTAAACCCTGAACCCTAAACCCTAAACCCTAAACCCTAAACCCTGAACCCTGAACCCTGAACCCTGAACCCTGAACCCTGAACCCTGAACCCTGAACCCTGAACCCTGAACCCTGAACCCTGAACCCTGAACCCTGAACCCTAAACCCTAAACCCTAAACCCTAAACCCTAAACCCTAAACCCTAAACCCTAAACCCTAAACCCTAAACCCTAAACCCTAAACCCTAAACCCTAAACCCTAAACCCTAAACCCTAAACCCTAAACCCTAAACCCTAAACCCTGAACCCTGAACCCTGAACCCTGAACCCTGAACCCTGAACCCTGAACCCTGAACCCTGAACCCTGAACCCTGAACCCTGAACCCTGAACCCTGAACCCTGAACCCTGAACCCTGAACCCTGAACCCTGAACCCTGAACCCTGAACCCTGAACCCTGAACCCTGAACCCTGAACCCTGAACCCTGAACCCTGAACCCTGAACCCTGAACCCTGAACCCTGAACCCTGAACCCTGAACCCTGAACCCTAAACCCTAAACCCTAAACCCTAAACCCTAAACCCTAAACCCTAAACCCTAAACCCTAAACCCTAAACCCTAAACCCTAAACCCTGAACCCTGAACCCTGAACCCTGAACCCTGAACCCTGAACCCTGAACCCTGAACCCTGAACCCTGAACCCTGAACCCTGAACCCTGAACCCTGAACCCTGAACCCTGAACCCTAAACCCTAAACCCTAAACCCTAAACCCTAAACCCTAAACCCTAAACCCTAAACCCTAAACCCTAAACCCTAAACCCTAAACCCTAAACCCTAAACCCTAAACCCTAAACCCTAAACCCTAAACCCTAAACCCTAAACCCTAAACCCTAAACCCTAAACCCTAAACCCTAAACCCTAAACCCTAAACCCTAAACCCTAAACCCTAAACCCTAAACCCTAAACCCTAAACCCTAAACCCTAAACCCTAAACCCTAAACCCTAAACCCTAAACCCTAAACCCTAAACCCTAAACCCTAAACCCTAAACCCTAAACCCTAAACCCTAAACCCTAAACCCTAAACCCTAAACCCTAAACCCTAAACCCTAAACCCTAAACCCTAAACCCTAAACCCTAAACCCTAACCCTAAACCCTAAACCCTAAACCCTAAACCCTAAACCCTGAACCCTGAACCCTGAACCCTGAACCCTGAACCCTAAACCCTAAACCCTGAACCCTGAACCCTGAACCCTGAACCCTGAACCCTGAACCCTGAACCCTGAACCCTAAACCCTGAACCCTGAACCCTGAACCCTGAACCCTGAACCCTGAACCCTGAACCCTGAACCCTGAACCCTGAACCCTGAACCCTGAACCCTGAACCCTGAACCCTGAACCCTGAACCCTGAACCCTGAACCCTGAACCCTGAACCCTGAACCCTGAACCCTAAACCCTAAACCCTAAACCCTAAACCCTAAACCCTAAACCCTAAACCCTAAACCCTAAACCCTAAACCCTAAACCCTGAACCCTGAACCCTGAACCCTGAACCCTGAACCCTGAACCCTGAACCCTGAACCCTGAACCCTGAACCCTGAACCCTGAACCCTGAACCCTAAACCCTAAACCCTAAACCCTAAACCCTAAACCCTAAACCCTAAACCCTAAACCCTAAACCCTAAACCCTAAACCCTAAACCCTGAACCCTGAACCCTGAACCCTGAACCCTGAACCCTGAACCCTGAACCCTGAACCCTGAACCCTGAACCCTGAACCCTGAACCCTGAACCCTGAACCCTGAACCCTGAACCCTGAACCCTGAACCCTGAACCCTGAACCCTGAACCCTGAACCCTGAACCCTGAACCCTAAACCCTAAACCCTAAACCCTGAACCCTGAACCCTGAACCCTGAACCCTAAACCCTAAACCCTAAACCCTAAACCCTAAACCCTGAACCCTGAACCCTAAACCCTAAACCCTAAACCCTAAACCCTAAACCCTAAACCCTAAACCCTGAACCCTGAACCCTGAACCCTGAACCCTGAACCCTGAACCCTGAACCCTGAACCCTGAACCCTGAACCCTGAACCCTGAACCCTGAACCCTGAACCCTGAACCCTGAACCCTGAACCCTGAACCCTGAACCCTGAACCCTGAACCCTGAACCCTGAACCCTGAACCCTGAACCCTAAACCCTAAACCCTAAACCCTAAACCCTAAACCCTAAACCCTAAACCCTAAACCCTAAACCCTAAACCCTAAACCCTAAACCCTAAACCCTAAACCCTAAACCCTAAACCCTAAACCCTAAACCCTAAACCCTAAACCCTAAACCCTAAACCCTAAACCCTAAACCCTGAACCCTGAACCCTGAACCCTGAACCCTGAACCCTGAACCCTGAACCCTGAACCCTGAACCCTGAACCCTGAACCCTGAACCCTGAACCCTGAACCCTGAACCCTGAACCCTGAACCCTAAACCCTAAACCCTAAACCCTAAACCCTAAACCCTAAACCCTAAACCCTAAACCCTAAACCCTAAACCCTAAACCCTAAACCCTAAACCCTAAACCCTAAACCCTAAACCCTAAACCCTAAACCCTAAACCCTAAACCCTAAACCCTAAACCCTAAACCCTAAACCCTAAACCCTAAACCCTAAACCCTAAACCCTAAACCCTAAACCCTAAACCCTAAACCCTAAACCCTAAACCCTAAACCCTAAACCCTAAACCCTAAACCCTAAACCCTAAACCCTAAACCCTAAACCCTAAACCCTAAACCCTAAACCCTAAACCCTAAACCCTAAACCCTAAACCCTAAACCCTAAACCCTAAACCCTAAACCCTAAACCCTAAACCCTAAACCCTAAACCCTAAACCCTAAACCCTAAACCCTGAACCCTGAACCCTGAACCCTGAACCCTGAACCCTGAACCCTGAACCCTAAACCCTAAACCCTAAACCCTAAACCCTAAACCCTA
>JAQZCD010000406.1:0-10000 GCA_030864225.1 Capsicum baccatum var. pendulum | reverse complement strand
ACCCTAAACCCTAAACCCTAAACCCTAAACCCTAAACCCTAAACCCTAAACCCTAAACCCTAAACCCTAAACCCTAAACCCTAAACCCTAAACCCTAAACCCTGAACCCTGAACCCTGAACCCTAAACCCTAAACCCTAAACCCTAAACCCTAAACCCTAAACCCTAAACCCTAAACCCTAAACCCTAAACCCTAAACCCTAAACCCTAAACCCTAAACCCTAAACCCTAAACCCTAAACCCTAAACCCTAAACCCTAAACCCTAAACCCTAAACCCTAAACCCTAAACCCTAAACCCTAAACCCTAAACCCTAAACCCTAAACCCTAAACCCTAAACCCTAAACCCTAAACCCTAAACCCTAAACCCTAAACCCTAAACCCTAAACCCTAAACCCTAAACCCTAAACCCTAAACCCTAAACCCTAAACCCTAAACCCTAAACCCTAAACCCTAAACCCTAAACCCTAAACCCTAAACCCTAAACCCTAAACCCTAAACCCTAAACCCTAAACCCTAAACCCTGAACCCTGAACCCTAAACCCTAAACCCTAAACCCTGAACCCTGAACCCTGAACCCTGAACCCTAAACCCTAAACCCTAAACCCTAAACCCTAAACCCTAAACCCTAAACCCTAAACCCTAAACCCTAAAACCCTAAACCCTAAACCCTAAACCCTAGAACCCTGAACCCTGAACCCTAAACCCTAAACCCTAAACCCTAAACCCTAAACCCTAAACCCTAAACCCTAAACCCTAAACCCTAAACCCTAAACCCTAAACCCTAAACCCTAAACCCTAAACCCTAAACCCTAAACCCTAAACCCTAAACCCTAAACCCTAAACCCTAAACCCTAAACCCTAAACCCTAAACCCTAAACCCTAAACCCTAAACCCTAAACCCTAAACCCTAAACCCTAAACCCTAAACCCTAAACCCTAAACCCTGAACCCTGAACCCTGAACCCTGAACCCTGAACCCTGAACCCTGAACCCTGAACCCTGAACCCTGAACCCTGAACCCTGAACCCTGAACCCTGAACCCTGAACCCTGAACCCTGAACCCTGAACCCTGAACCCTAAACCCTAAACCCTGAACCCTGAACCCTGAACCCTGAACCCTGAACCCTGAACCCTGAACCCTGAACCCTGAACCCTGAACCCTGAACCCTGAACCCTGAACCCTGAACCCTGAACCCTGAACCCTGAACCCTGAACCCTGAACCCTGAACCCTGAACCCTGAACCCTGAACCCTGAACCCTGAACCCTGAACCCTGAACCCTGAACCCTGAACCCTGAACCCTGAACCCTGAACCCTGAACCCTGAACCCTGAACCCTGAACCCTGAACCCTGAACCCTGATCCCTGAACCCTGAACCCTGAACCCTGAACCCTGAACCCTGAACCCTGAACCCTGAACCCTGAACCCTGAACCCTGAACCCTGAACCCTGAACCCTGAACCCTGAACCCTGAACCCTGAACCCTGAACCCTGAACCCTGAACCCTGAACCCTGAACCCTGAACCCTGAACCCTGAACCCTGAACCCTGAACCCTGAACCCTGAACCCTGAACCCTGAACCCTGAACCCTGAACCCTGAACCCTGAACCCTGAACCCTGAACCCTGAACCCTGAACCCTGAACCCTGAACCCTGAACCCTGAACCCTGAACCCTGAACCCTAAACCCTAAACCCTAAACCCTGAACCCTGAACCCTGAACCCTGAACCCTGAACCCTGAACCCTGAACCCTGAACCCTGAACCCTGAACCCTGAACCCTGAACCCTGAACCCTGAACCCTGAACCCTGAACCCTGAACCCTGAACCCTGAACCCTGAACCCTGAACCCTGAACCCTGAACCCTGAACCCTGAACCCTGAACCCTGAACCCTGAACCCTGAACCCTGAACCCTGAACCCTGAACCCTGAACCCTGAACCCTGAACCCTGAACCCTGAACCCTGAACCCTGAACCCTGAACCCTGAACCCTGAACCCTGAACCCTGAACCCTGAACCCTGAACCCTGAACCCTGAACCCTGAACCCTGAACCCTGAACCCTGAACCCTGAACCCTGAACCCTGAACCCTGAACCCTGAACCCTGAACCCTGAACCCTGAACCCTGAACCCTAAACCCTAAACCCTAAACCCTAAACCCTAAACCCTAAACCCTAAACCCTGAACCCTAAACCCTAAACCCTAAACCCTAAACCCTAAACCCTAAACCCTAAACCCTAAACCCTAAACCCTGAACCCTGAACCCTGAACCCTGAACCCTGAACCCTGAACCCTGAACCCTAAACCCTGAACCCTGAACCCTGAACCCTGAACCCTGAACCCTGAACCCTGAACCCTGAACCCTGAACCCTAAACCCTAAACCCTAAACCCTAAACCCTAAACCCTAAACCCTAAACCCTAAACCCTAAACCCTAAACCCTAAACCCTAAACCCTAAACCCTAAACCCTAAACCCTAAACCCTAAACCCTAAACCCTAAACCCTAAACCCTAAACCCTAAACCCTAAACCCTAAACCCTAAACCCTAAACCCTAAACCCTAAACCCTAAACCCTAAACCCTAAACCCTAAACCCTAAACCCTAAACCCTAAACCCTAAACCCTAAACCCTAAACCCTAAACCCTAAACCCTAAACCCTAAACCCTAAACCCTGAACCCTGAACCCTGAACCCTGAACCCTAAACCCTAAACCCTAAACCCTAAACCCTAAACCCTAAACCCTAAACCCTAAACCCTAAACCCTAAACCCTAAACCCTAAACCCTAAACCCTAAACCCTAAACCCTAAACCCTAAACCCTAAACCCTAAACCCTAAACCCTAAACCCTAAACCCTAAACCCTAAACCCTAAACCCTAAACCCTAAACCCTAAACCCTAAACCCTAAACCCTAAACCCTAAACCCTAAACCCTAAACCCTAAACCCTAAACCCTAAACCCTAAACCCTAAACCCTAAACCCTGAACCCTGAACCCTGAACCCTGAACCCTGAACCCTGAACCCTGAACCCTGAACCCTGAACCCTGAACCCTGAACCCTGAACCCTGAACCCTGAACCCTGAACCCTGAACCCTAAACCCTAAACCCTAAACCCTAAACCCTAAACCCTAAACCCTAAACCCTAAACCCTAAACCCTAAACCCTAAACCCTAAACCCTAAACCCTAAACCCTGAACCCTGAACCCTGAACCCTGAACCCTGAACCCTGAACCCTGAACCCTGAACCCTGAACCCTGAACCCTGAACCCTGAACCCTGAACCCTGAACCCTGAACCCTGAACCCTGAACCCTGAACCCTGAACCCTGAACCCTGAACCCTGAACCCTGAACCCTGAACCCTGAACCCTGAACCCTGAACCCTGAACCCTGAACCCTAAACCCTAAACCCTAAACCCTAAACCCTAAACCCTAAACCCTAAACCCTAAACCCTAAACCCTAAACCCTAAACCCTAAACCCTAAACCCTAAACCCTAAACCCTAAACCCTAAACCCTAAACCCTAAACCCTAAACCCTAAACCCTAAACCCTAAACCCTAAACCCTAAACCCTAAACCCTAAACCCTGAACCCTGAACCCTAAACCCTAAACCCTAAACCCTAAACCCTAAACCCTAAACCCTAAACCCTAAACCCTAAACCCTAAACCCTAAACCCTAAACCCTGAACCCTGAACCCTGAACCCTGAACCCTGAACCCTGAACCCTGAACCCTGAACCCTGAACCCTGAACCCTGAACCCTGAACCCTGAACCCTGAACCCTGAACCCTGAACCCTGAACCCTGAACCCTGAACCCTGAACCCTGAACCCTGAACCCTGAACCCTGAACCCTGAACCCTGAACCCTGAACCCTGAACCCTGAACCCTGAACCCTGAACCCTGAACCCTGAACCCTGAACCCTGAACCCTGAACCCTGAACCCTGAACCCTGAACCCTGAACCCTGAACCCTGAACCCTGAACCCTAAACCCTGAACCCTAAACCCTGAACCCTAAACCCTAAACCCTAAACCCTAAACCCTAAACCCTAAACCCTAAACCCTAAACCCTAAACCCTAAACCCTAAACCCTAAACCCTAAACCCTAAACCCTAAACCCTAAACCCTAAACCCTAAACCCTAAACCCTAAACCCTAAACCCTAAACCCTGAACCCTGAACCCTGAACCCTGAACCCTGAACCCTGAACCCTGAACCCTAAACCCTGAACCCTGAACCCTGAACCCTAAACCCTGAACCCTGAACCCTGAACCCTAAACCCTAAACCCTAAACCCTAAACCCTAAACCCTAAACCCTAAACCCTAAACCCTAAACCCTAAACCCTAAACCCTAAACCCTAAACCCTAAACCCTAAACCCTAAACCCTAAACCCTAAACCCTAAACCCTAAACCCTAAACCCTAAACCCTAAACCCTAAACCCTAAACCCTAAACCCTAAACCCTAAACCCTAAACCCTAAACCCTGAACCCTGAACCCTGAACCCTGAACCCTGAACCCTGAACCCTGAACCCTGAACCCTGAACCCTGAACCCTGAACCCTGAACCCTGAACCCTGAACCCTGAACCCTGAACCCTGAACCCTGAACCCTGAACCCTGAACCCTGAACCCTGAACCCTGAACCCTGAACCCTGAACCCTGAACCCTGAACCCTGAACCCTGAACCCTGAACCCTGAACCCTGAACCCTGAACCCTGAACCCTGAACCCTGAACCCTGAACCCTGAACCCTGAACCCTGAACCCTGAACCCTGAACCCTGAACCCTGAACCCTGAACCCTGAACCCTGAACCCTGAACCCTGAACCCTGAACCCTGAACCCTGAACCCTGAACCCTGAACCCTGAACCCTGAACCCTGAACCCTGAACCCTGAACCCTGAACCCTGAACCCTGAACCCTGAACCCTGAACCCTGAACCCTGAACCCTGAACCCTGAACCCTGAACCCTGAACCCTGAACCCTGAACCCTGAACCCTGAACCCTGAACCCTGAACCCTGAACCCTGAACCCTGAACCCTGAACCCTGAACCCTGAACCCTGAACCCTGAACCCTGAACCCTGAACCCTGAACCCTGAACCCTGAACCCTGAACCCTGAACCCTGAACCCTGAACCCTGAACCCTGAACCCTGAACCCTGAACCCTGAACCCTGAACCCTGAACCCTGAACCCTGAACCCTGAACCCTGAACCCTGAACCCTGAACCCTGAACCCTGAACCCTGAACCCTGAACCCTGAACCCTGAACCCTAAACCCTAAACCCTGAACCCTGAACCCTGAACCCTAAACCCTGAACCCTGAACCCTGAACCCTGAACCCTGAACCCTGAACCCTGAACCCTGAACCCTGAACCCTGAACCCTGAACCCTGAACCCTGAACCCTGAACCCTGAACCCTGAACCCTGAACCCTGAACCCTGAACCCTGAACCCTGAACCCTGAACCCTGAACCCTAAACCCTAAACCCTAAACCCTAAACCCTAAACCCTAAACCCTAAACCCTAAACCCTAAACCCTAAACCCTAAACCCTAAACCCTAAACCCTAAACCCTAAACCCTAAACCCTAAACCCTAAACCCTAAACCCTAAACCCTAAACCCTAAACCCTAAACCCTAAACCCTAAACCCTGAACCCTGAACCCTGAACCCTGAACCCTGAACCCTGAACCCTGAACCCTGAACCCTGAACCCTGAACCCTGAACCCTGAACCCTGAACCCTGAACCCTGAACCCTGAACCCTGAACCCTGAACCCTGAACCCTGAACCCTGAACCCTGAACCCTGAACCCTGAACCCTGAACCCTGAACCCTGAACCCTGAACCCTAAACCCTAAACCCTAAACCCTAAACCCTAAACCCTAAACCCTAAACCCTAAACCCTAAACCCTAAACCCTAAACCCTAAACCCTAAACCCTAAACCCTAAACCCTAAACCCTAAACCCTAAACCCTGAACCCTGAACCCTGAACCCTGAACCCTGAACCCTGAACCCTGAACCCTGAACCCTGAACCCTGAACCCTGAACCCTGAACCCTAAACCCTAAACCCTAAACCCTAAACCCTAAACCCTAAACCCTAAACCCTAAACCCTAAACCCTAAACCCTAAACCCTAAACCCTAAACCCTAAACCCTAAACCCTAAACCCTGAACCCTGAACCCTGAACCCTGAACCCTGAACCCTGAACCCTGAACCCTGAACCCTGAACCCTGAACCCTGAACCCTGAACCCTGAACCCTGAACCCTGAACCCTGAACCCTGAACCCTGAACCCTGAACCCTGAACCCTGAACCCTGAACCCTGAACCCTAAACCCTAAACCCTAAACCCTAAACCCTAAACCCTAAACCCTAAACCCTAAACCCTAAACCCTAAACCCTAAACCCTAAACCCTAAACCCTAAACCCTAAACCCTAAACCCTAAACCCTAAACCCTAAACCCTAAACCCTAAACCCTAAACCCTAAACCCTAAACCCTGAACCCTAAACCCTAAACCCTGAACCCTGAACCCTAAACCCTAAACCCTAAACCCTAAACCCTAAACCCTAAACCCTAAACCCTAAACCCTAAACCCTAAACCCTGAACCCTGAACCCTGAACCCTGAACCCTGAACCCTGAACCCTAAACCCTGAACCCTGAACCCTGAACCCTAAACCCTAAACCCTAAACCCTAAACCCTAAACCCTAAACCCTAAACCCTAAACCCTAAACCCTAAACCCTAAACCCTAAACCCTAAACCCTAAACCCTAAACCCTGAACCCTAAACCCTAAACCCTAAACCCTAAACCCTAAACCCTGAACCCTAAACCCTAAACCCTGAACCCTAAACCCTGAACCCTAAACCCTGAACCCTAAACCCTGAACCCTGAACCCTAAACCCTGAACCCTGAACCCTGAACCCTGAACCCTGAACCCTGAACCCTGAACCCTGAACCCTGAACCCTGAACCCTGAACCCTGAACCCTGAACCCTGAACCCTGAACCCTGAACCCTGAACCCTGAACCCTGAACCCTGAACCCTGAACCCTGAACCCTGAACCCTGAACCCTGAACCCTGAACCCTGAACCCTGAACCCTGAACCCTGAACCCTGAACCCTGAACCCTGAACCCTGAACCCTGAACCCTGAACCCTGAACCCTGAACCCTGAACCCTGAACCCTGAACCCTGAACCCTGAACCCTGAACCCTGAACCCTGAACCCTGAACCCTGAACCCTGAACCCTGAACCCTGAACCCTGAACCCTGAACCCTGAACCCTGAACCCTGAACCCTGAACCCTGAACCCTGAACCCTGAACCCTGAACCCTGAACCCTGAACCCTGAACCCTGAACCCTGAACCCTGAACCCTGAACCCTGAACCCTGAACCCTGAACCCTAAACCCTGAACCCTGAACCCTGAACCCTGAACCCTGAACCCTGAACCCTGAACCCTGAACCCTGAACCCTGAACCCTGAACCCTGAACCCTGAACCCTGAACCCTGAACCCTGAACCCTGAACCCTGAACCCTGAACCCTGAACCCTGAACCCTGAACCCTGAACCCTGAACCCTGAACCCTGAACCCTGAACCCTGAACCCTGAACCCTGAACCCTGAACCCTGAACCCTGAACCCTAAACCCTAAACCCTAAACCCTAAACCCTAAACCCTAAACCCTAAACCCTAAACCCTAAACCCTAAACCCTAAACCCTAAACCCTAAACCCTAAACCCTAAACCCTAAACCCTAAACCCTAAACCCTAAACCCTAAACCCTAAACCCTAAACCCTAAACCCTGAACCCTGAACCCTAAACCCTGAACCCTAAACCCTAAACCCTAAACCCTAAACCCTAAACCCTAAACCCTAAACCCTAAACCCTAAACCCTAAACCCTAAACCCTGAACCCTGAACCCTGAACCCTGAACCCTGAACCCTGAACCCTAAACCCTGAACCCTGAACCCTGAACCCTAAACCCTAAAACCCTAAACCCTAAACCCTAAACCCTAAACCCTAAACCCTAAACCCTAAACCCTAAACCCTAAACCCTAAACCCTAAACCCTAAACCCTAAACCCTAAACCCTAAACCCTAAACCCTAAACCCTGAACCCTGAACCCTAAACCCTAAACCCTAAACCCTAAACCCTGAACCCTAAACCCTGAACCCTGAACCCTAAACCCTGAACCCTAAACCCTAAACCCTAAACCCTAAACCCTAAACCCTAAACCCTAAACCCTAAACCCTAAACCCTAAACCCTAAACCCTAAACCCTAAACCCTAAACCCTGAACCCTGAACCCTGAACCCTGAACCCTGAACCCTGAACCCTGAACCCTGAACCCTGAACCCTGAACCCTGAACCCTGAACCCTGAACCCTGAACCCTGAACCCTGAACCCTGAACCCTGAACCCTGAACCCTGAACCCTGAACCCTGAACCCTGAACCCTGAACCCTGAACCCTGAACCCTGAACCCTGAACCCTGAACCCTGAACCCTGAACCCTGAACCCTGAACCCTGAACCCTGAACCCTGAACCCTGAACCCTGAACCCTGAACCCTGAACCCTGAACCCTGAACCCTGAACCCTGAACCCTGAACCCTGAACCCTGAACCCTGAACCCTGAACCCTGAACCCTGAACCCTGAACCCTGAACCCTGAACCCTGAACCCTGAACCCTGAACCCTGAACCCTGAACCCTGAACCCTGAACCCTGAACCCTGAACCCTGAACCCTGAACCCTGAACCCTGAACCCTGAACCCTGAACCCTGAACCCTGAACCCTGAACCCTGAACCCTGAACCCTGAACCCTGAACCCTGAACCCTGAACCCTGAACCCTGAACCCTGAACCCTAAACCCTGAACCCTAAACCCTAAACCCTAAACCCTAAACCCTAAACCCTAAACCCTAAACCCTAAACCCTAAACCCTAAACCCTAAACCCTAAACCCTAAACCCTAAACCCTAAACCCTGAACCCTGAACCCTGAACCCTAAACCCTAAACCCTAAACCCTAAACCCTAAACCCTAAACCCTAAACCCTAAACCCTAAACCCTAAACCCTAAACCCTAAACCCTAAACCCTAAACCCTAAACCCTAAACCCTAAACCCTAAACCCTAAACCCTAAACCCTAAACCCTAAACCCTAAACCCTAAACCCTAAACCCTAAACCCTAAACCCTAAACCCTAAACCCTAAACCCTAAACCCTAAACCCTAAACCCTAAACCCTAAACCCTAAACCCTAAACCCTAAACCCTAAACCCTAAACCCTAAACCCTAAACCCTAAACCCTAAACCCTAAACCCTAAACCCTAAACCCTAAACCCTAAAACCCTAAACCCTAAACCCTAAACCCTAAACCCTAAACCCTAAACCCTAAACCCTAAACCCTAAACCCTAAACCCTAAACCCTAAACCCTAAACCCTAAACCCTAAACCCTAAACCCTAAACCCTAAACCCTGAACCCTGAACCCTAAACCCTAAACCCTAAACCCTAAACCCTAAACCCTAAACCCTAAACCCTAAACCCTAAACCCTAAACCCTAAACCCTAAACCCTAAACCCTAAACCCTAAACCCTAAACCCTAAACCCTAAACCCTAAACCCTAAACCCTAAACCCTAAACCCTAAACCCTAAACCCTAAACCCTAAACCCTAAACCCTAAACCCTAAACCCTAAACCCTAAACCCTGAACCCTGAACCCTGAACCCTGAACCCTGAACCCTGAACCCTAAACCCTAAACCCTAAACCCTAAACCCTAAACCCTAAACCCTAAACCCTAAACCCTAAACCCTAAACCCTAAACCCTGAACCCTGAACCCTGAACCCTGAACCCTGAACCCTGAACCCTGAACCCTGAACCCTGAACCCTGAACCCTGAACCCTGAACCCTGAACCCTGAACCCTGAACCCTGAACCCTGAACCCTGAACCCTAAACCCTAAACCCTAAACCCTGAACCCTGAACCCTGAACCCTGAACCCTGAACCCTGAACCCTGAACCCTGA
>JAQZCD010000405.1:0-63710 GCA_030864225.1 Capsicum baccatum var. pendulum | reverse complement strand
CAAAAGAACTCTTCCCTCCAAAAGGACTTATAAAAAAGAATCTTATAAACCTAGCAGAAAGACTAAGCGAAAGTCTTCCAAAGGTAATAAAGATACCTGCTGGACATGCGGCAAATCTGGCCATAGGTCGAAAGATTGCAAATCCAGCAAAAAGAAGAAGATCAACCAACTTGATCTTTCAGACGAAGCGAAAGAAAATTATTTTCCATCATGGAGGATGATTCTTCGACCGCCTCTGAACCCTCTTCTGATAGTGACGACTATAGCGACGAAGAATTTATCAACGCCGCTACGAGTCTGATGAATCTCAATCCGGACAAGATTGCGAGTGCAATGGCACTTTCTGTACTTGTTCAGCCAAAACCATTAATGTCATAACCGGAAGACCCAAAGAAATCCTGTTTGACATTATAGAACAAATTTCCGATGACGAGCTCAGAAGCAAATATCTCAAGAGCTCAAACGCTTCTTTCTCAGGAAGAAAGTCTCCCGAAAGCCAAACCTATTATTCAACCTTTCGATATGAAAAGGGTTATGGCTAAATTTCAATCATTCCCCTCAGAACCTTCCATCTCTGACCTAAAAGGGAGAAAATTTCCGACTTAAAGAAGGAAATCAAAAACCCTCAAAAACCAGACTTGATCAAGTGGAATTTAACATTCTCACAGAACAAGTTGTTGGGTCGGCCTTACCCTCAGAAAGGCCCCTGAGTCTCCCAGGTACCTTCCATCACTCCTATGGATCACCTGAAAGATCCTGATCCATTCCTGGAACTAAATTCCGTCTGACGTTCCATCCTCTTCAGGAAAGGCCATTTCCGCCATTAAGGCTTACAGCGAAAACATCGTTGTAAAAATTGTTATCAACAAAGACTTCGTTCTTAACAGAGTCGCTCTATTTGACATGGCGCTGACAGTAACTGTATTGTCAAAGGCCTTATCCCTACAAATACTCCAGAAGAGTAAAACTAAATTATACTCGGCTACTGGAGAAAAAATGACAAATACTTATGAGCTTCAGAAAGCCCATATATGTAACAACGGCATTTGCCTTGTTAGCAATTTTGTCATTTCTGAAGATATCATCGAAGATATCATTCTTGGTATACCATTTGTTAATCAAAATTCGCCCATACCAAAGCGACTACGATGGTATACGCTCAGTCCTGTTAGGTACCGAGCTCTTCTTCCCTTTACTCCGTCCCCTTTCTAAAAACGACGGGCAACGAATCAAAGAAGAAACTGTGTTTAAGATAAACGCTTATCTTCTCATATTTGTTTTCTTAAACAGGAAGTTCAGCTCAAACATATTGAGCAAACTTTTAAAAACCCCGGAGATGGTCAACAAGATCACACTCCTTCAGCAAAAGTTCGAAAATGAGATTTGCTCCGAACTGCCTATTGCATTTTGGGAACGCAAGAAACATCTCATCGAACTCCCTTACATTGCTGGCTTCGACGAAACACTTATTCCTACGAAAG
Organism: Capsicum baccatum var. pendulum; assembly: GCA_030864225.1. Classification (NCBI taxonomy): domain Eukaryota; kingdom Viridiplantae; phylum Streptophyta; class Magnoliopsida; order Solanales; family Solanaceae; genus Capsicum; species Capsicum baccatum. The sequence goes on along the minus strand of JAQZCD010000405.1, from coordinate 62,229 downwards.
CCAGACCAATCCAAATGAATCAAGAAATGATGGAAATCTGCAAGACAGAGATTAACCATCTTCTTCAAAAGGGTATCATTAGACCCTCTAATTCTCCATGGAGTTGCTCTGCATTTTATGTCAATAACAGTGCAGAAAAGGAACGAGGAACTCCTAGGCTTGTGATCAATTATAAGCCACTAAACACCGTCCTAAAATGGATTCGACATCCGATCAATAAAGGGATCTTCTTAAACGAACTTATAAAGCCAATCTTTATAGCAAGTTCGACTGAAGTCAGGATTCTGGCAAATACAAATTGCCGAAAAGGATAATACAAGACTGCCTTCAATGTCCCTTTTGGGCACTATGAATGGAATGTCTTACCCTTCGGGCTCAAGAACGCCCCCCTCCGAATTCCAGAATATCATGAACAATATCTTCAATGAATATTCTTATATGTCCATTGTTTATATTGATGATGTATTGATTTTCTCAGAGAATATTGATTCTCATTTTAAGCATCTTAATACATTCTTTAAGATTGTGAAACTTAATGGTTTGGTAGTCAGTGCTAAGAAAATGAAATTGTTTCAAACATCCATTCGTTTTCTAGGGACATGATTTGCATCAGGGTAGTCATAAACCCTTTTGTCGAGCCAATAGAGTTCTCATCAAGTTTCCTAATGAAATTACTGATAAAACCCAACTACAAAGGTTTTTAGGAAGCCTTAATTATGTTGCTGATTTTATCCCCCACATTAGGCAGGTCTGTGAACCTCTTATTAAACGTCTTAAGAAAAATCCTGTACCATGGAGTTCTGAACAATCAATGCTGTTATAAAAATCAAATCTTTAGTCCAAATTCTCCCCTGTCTAGGCATCCCCAATCCTGAAGCATTCATGATTGTAGAAACCGATGCATCTGACATAGGCTATGGTGGTATCCTTAAGCAAAGGATATCTGAAGTCTCCCCCGAACAATTAGTTCGTTTTACTTCCGGTATATGGAATGCCGCCCAGAAAAACTATAGCACAGTTAAAAAGGAAGTTTTATCTATAGTGCTATGTATCACTAAATTTCAAGATGGACCTTATCAATAAGGAATTTCTTCTTCGCGTTGATTGTAAATCAGCCAAAGAGATTTTGCAAAAAGTTGTTAAAAATCTTGTTTCCAAACAAATATTTGCTAGATGGCAAGCTCTACTATCTAGCTTTGATTTTCAAATCGAATTTTATTAAAGGAGAAAAAACAACTCCCTCCCCGATTTTTTAACAAGAGAATTTTTACAGGGCCATGAGACCAATCACTCTGGGGAAAAGCCCCAAGCAAGAACAATCTCAAATGGCAAGACCTTTTGACCCTCCTTCAGCATCCGCAAATCCACTGCGGCCAACGGTCCCCCAAAGACCTACACTCAGACTGGAGGTACAATCTCCGCTCCAAAACAGATATTCTGCATTGACAGAAATACAGTTTCCAAAGCTCTCACACCAAATGCCTACAAAATTGGTAGATCTGAAGACTAACTTAACCCTGGATAAAGGGCCCTCAACCAGTTCCTCTTCAGTTCAGACGAAACAAAGTTATACAATGAAGGCCCCAGAGACCTTCGCACAAGCAAGTAAGTCCTAATGTAGCCAAAGCTACACCATCATCTCCATCAAGGAAGAATTCAAATTTGTCACCATCAACATTATGCCAGTCCTTGCCTTAGATAAGGCTTATGAAGGATACCCATCAACCAGCTCGTTAAGCGGTGTATACAAATAACAATTTTGTGGATACAGAAGATCCTCTTAAGACTCGAAGATTTTACGAGGCTATCTTGGTCGATACTGACTCTATTGAGTGGAACATTCAATGGACGAACGTAATCCAGACCACATTAGCTACTCAAAGTTTACCATCAAGCGGGTTTTAACCCCTTTCAATTGGTTTGTAGATCACCTACATACCATTGCCTTATCAATGCCGCATAGGCCTCAGACGTACAATTGGTATGACTATAAGTCAGCATGGTTCAATTTTCTGTTTTGTTCGGCCGGGGACATACCTGGTTTGTAAAATATTGCCCTGCCATGGTAGATGCCATCGTACCCAGGTGGTTCTATGAATGGTGGATCTGTTTTGGAGGAACTAAAGATGTTCTTCCCCAGCAATTTTCAATCGACTTCCAGATTTTGTAGTCAAGGAGGATGCTCTACTCTACCAGAACAACATTCAAATGTGTAAATTTTTTATTAAAGAAAAGAATATCATATATTATCTCCTGGAACTTCGCGAAAGAAGAACAACACAGGATCAAGTACTTATCCAAGGAGATAAAAATTAAAGGCTGGACTCCTAAAAACACAGCCTCCAAAACTACTCCTGCAAAGGAAAAAATCAGTAGCTGCAGCCTCTAGTTCTTCCGCAGACAAGAAGGCGCTAAAGGAAAAATTAAAGAAAGCCTTGGCTGATTTGGAAAGCCAAGAGACTTCAACAGACGCTGAAAAATTACTTCAGCTACTTGCAGAAGCTTCTTCAACAGGAAGCAGTGAAGATAATAATGGCGATATGCTAGATCCAAAGGGAATAGTTATGGCCTACTAGATCCCTATGATGAATAGGAGACTACCCTTCTAGACGAGATAGAGGTTCAAAGAACCGGAATTATCTCTCAGAAAGGGCAACTTACTATTCTTGATAGGAATCAAGGACCCACCTTGTCTCCTGAAGACGACAGAACATTATGACTTTTCTAAAAGGAAAAGCATCTACTTTTGCTTTATCAAAAAGCATAGCACATGGCCAGCTTTAAAGTTGTTGAGCCCACTAAAAATGTCGGCAGCATCCAAGCCGTCCATCTGTTATACTTTAGATATGCTTTACTTCTCAGCTTTGCCTATATAAGGCTTTGAAATCCTTTAGAGAAGGCATTCAGAAATTTCCCACTCTAAGAAATTCTCTCTGCCCAATCTCTTGTAATCAATGTTTTTCTAAAGCTTTCAATAAATTTGTAAGTTTGTTTAAATTCTCTCTTTACTTTCCGCATAATACTCATGATCCTTTTTCTGGTATCAGAGCCATGACGGCAGATTGTATGTTTAGTATGAGCAGCTAAACATATAATCTGTCTAGAGCATGAGCTAAAACTATGTTCATATAAGAACATATTACTTTAATCCGGTATGCAGTTACTTAAAATAATTATGATTATATATCTTGTCTATAATGAAGTTTTAATTCAAGTATGAGGTTACTGTTGACTGTTAAGGTGTTTGAAGAACGATTAATCTCCGGTTTGTAGACGTTGGTCAGCCTGAAAGTTAGGTCGTTAAGCCTTGGTTGTGGCGTGTTAAGACTTGTTGGTGTCCCGTCGACTAAGATAACACTTAGCGTCTTTAGTGTAATGCCATTAAAACTTGTTAGAATTTCATAAGACATAGATATAATTCATTAGATTTCGTCCCTGCATATCTGTTTATTGTCAATATGCCTGCTTGTTTGATTCATGTATGTTTACTCTGTTAGTCTCTAGAAGTATGTTTAAAATGATGAACAATCACGTCAAAAATATGTTACCTGTCTTCTCAGGCAACTCCGATTGCCAATATTGAAGATGTACACTTCCTCTTAAGAGTGTTTTTGGATGATTCCATCGGACCTTTAAGGATGCGAGATCTGGGGTTATAATCTTCATTATCAGTTCGACGAGTGTCGAGACGGGTCTAATCCAAGGAATTTAAATCGATAGATCCATCAGGGTTGTTGAATCACCCGTTCGATCTGAGATTTTTCGATTTAAATTTCGAACAGGTTGGGTGATAGCCTCAAAAATGCCAATCATTGCATCGGAGAATATCATCCCAAACAAAGAGCATTTGGGTCTTCCGGTTATGACATTAATGGTTTTGGCTGAACAAGTACAGAAAGTGCCATTGCAATCGCAATCTTGTCCGGATTGAGATTCATCAGACTCGTAGGCGGCGTTGATAAATTCTTCGTCGCTATAGTCCGTCACTATCAGAAGAGGGTTCAGAGTGAGGTCGAATGAAGAATCATCCTCCATGATGGAAATTAATTTTTCTTTCGCTTCGTCTGAAAGATCAAGTTGGTTGATCTTCTTTTTTTGCTGGATTTGAATCTTTCGACCTATGGCCAGATTTGCCGCATGTCCAGCGGTATCTTTATTACCTTTGGAAGACTTTCGTTAGTCTTTCGCTAGGTTTATAAGATTCTTTTTTATAAGTCCTTTTGGAGGGAAGAGTTCTTTGAAAGATTTTTCTTTCTTTTCTTTTCGAGACTTAAGGCGGTAAACCATAGTCATTGCAGAAAGTCCCAAGGCCATACTTTCCTTTATGCTTAGTTGTTGTTTAAGCTTAAGGTCAGTACAGAGGTCGATTCAGGTGGAGGTAATGAAACTTACTATGTCGCCGTAAGTCATCTTGGTATAAGGTATTATGACCATCGAATCTGGTCTTGATATTGTTCGAAATTTATCAGCGAACAGAGGAGGAAGACCACTGATAAATCTTTCTTTCCAGAAATTATTATTGCAGTCGGTTGATCAGGACTTTGACCAGGAAGGTATCTTTGTACCATCTGAAGTCTGCTAGATTCTTGCAGCGAAGATTGTTCAAGATTTCTAGACTTCTATCTTGGTATAGTTTAGGTCTCCCACGAAGTGTCTAGCTATGTGATAGAGAAGAGTGGCACAAGACTCTTCTTGTGCCTCTTGAACTGTGGTTTCTCTACCTTCTTCAACTTTCACCTTATTTACGGTAGTTGTAGGTGATTGTATATGAGGTCTTTTTCTACTTCGGAGACGGCGGTACCCTGGCGTTTTGCTGATAATAGATTTAAAATCAATTTAATTTATCTGCATGTTGGACTTGTTCAAGTTGCTATTAAGCGCTTTTCCGACAGGGACTCGATATCCCTGTCTGTGCTATCTTAAGAGATGCTCGTCTTTTAAACTTTTGACGACTCACTCTTAGGAGTAATCCAATGTAACCTCGCCGACGGGCGGTATAATTTAATTGTTATCCAATTTCTCTGATGGATATAAATGATCCTAACATCATGGATGTTTTAACTCTGAATGTATAAAACCAAAGAACATGAATAGTAAGGAGAACACTAGAGAAATAGCGCATTATATACCGCGTATATTATCGTCTCATGGGAACTACTCTAGCACCTAAAGCTAGATTTACGAGCCCTAAAGGGGTAACACCCCCTGGTTAGAAAAAACTGGAAAGATAGAAAACCAAGTTGAACCGCTTAACGTTATGGTTACCAGATGGTACACCCAACGGAATACGGTTATCGAGTCAACTACCCCTCCTCTAGAAGGACTAAACATTCCCTATTCCAACGAAGTCATCAAGGCTTCACCCTTCAAGACTAGTTCTGGCAGAGGAACTATGACTCCTCAGTGCAAAGATCTTGATAGAATAATTGAGCAAAACAATTATACTAATCAAGCCCTCCATACTATTTCCCAACAAATTGAGGACAACAAAGGAACTAATCTTACAGTTCCCTTACCTGCTAAGAGCACTCCCAGCTCAAAAACTCTTTCGAATCCTATCTTCAAGATGCCTGAGTTTCAGAAAGAAAAATTTCCTGATCTCGACGAAGATTTCAAATCTCTGAAGAAATTTTGGAAAAGATCAATTCTAAGCTTGCAAAGTGTAAAGTAGGAGAATCCAGTTCTCAAAAGAATACTCTTTCTAAGCTTACCAGCGAGAGATACACTCTCAAGAAAAACTATTACAAGAAACCCTTCTCCTCCTGATGTTCAATATGAAGAACATCCTTACCTCTCCACCTGTAATCACGATGGAAGAGGCATTAATGAATGGAATATTGATGGTCTGGCAGAACACCAGATCTACAATAAGCTCCATGAAATGGCTGTATCAATTACCGCCTATAAAATTAAAGGTTCTCTGACAAAGGAGCTGCCACCATGATAGTCTCGGGTTTCACCGGTATGATTAAGCATTGGTGGGACAACTACGTCTCCGAAGCAGAAAAAGACCTCATATACAACACTACAACTACCGTAAATAAGGTGAAAGTTGAAGATGGTAGAGAAACCACAGTTCAAGAGGCACAAGAAGATGCTTGTGCCACTTCTTCTCTATCACATAGCTAGACACTTCGTGGGAGAACCTAAACTTTTCCAAGATAGAAGTCTAGAAATCTTGAACAATCTTCGCTGCAAGAATCTAGCAGACTTCAGATGGTACAAAGATACCTTCCTGGTCAAAGTCCTGATCAGACCCGACTGCAATAATGATTTCTGGAAAGAAAGATTTATCAGTGGTCTTCCTCCCTGTTCGCTGATAAAGTTCGAACAAATATCAAGACCAGATTCGATGGTCATATACCTTATACCAAGATGACCTTACGGCGACATAGTAAGTTTCATTACCCTCCACCGAATCGACCTCTGTACTGACCTTAAGCTTAAACAACAACTAGCATAAAGGAAAGTATGGCTTGGGACTTTCTGCAATGACTATGGGGTTTACCGACCTTAAGTCTGAAAAGAAAAGAAAGAAAAAATCTTTCAAAAGAACTCTTCCCTCCAAAAGGACTTATAAAAAAGAATCTTATAAACCTAGCAGAAAGACTAAGCGAAAGTCTTCCAAAGGTAATAAAGATACCTGCTGGACATGCGGCAAATCTGGCCATAGGTCGAAAGATTGCAAATCCAGCAAAAAGAAGAAGATCAACCAACTTGATCTTTCAGACGAAGCGAAAGAAAAATTATTTTCCATCATGGAGGATGATTCTTCGACCGCCTCTGAACCCTCTTCTGATAGTGACGACTATAGCGACGAAGAATTTATCAACGCCGCCTACGAGTCTGATGAATCTCAATCCGGACAAGATTGCGAGTGCAATGGCACTTTCTGTACTTGTTCAGCCAAAACCATTAATGTCATAACCGGAAGACCCAAAGAAATCCTGTTTGACATTATAGAACATATTTCCGATGACGAGCTCAGAAGCAAATATCTCCAAGAGCTCAAACGCTTACTTTCTCAGGAAGAAAGTCTCCCGAAAGCCAAACCTATTATTCAACCTTTCGATATGAAAAGGGTTATGGCTAAATTTCAATCATCCCCCTCAGAACCTTCCATCTCTGACCTAAAAGGAGAAATTTCCGACTTAAAGAAGGAAATCAAAACCCTCAAAACCAGACTTGATCAAGTGGAATTTAACATTCTCACAGAACAAGTTGTTGGGTCGGCCTTACCCTCAGAAAAGGCCCCTGAGTCTCCCCAGGTACCTTCCTATCACTCCTATGGATCACCTGAAAGATCCTGATCCATTCCCTGGAACTAACATTCCGTCTGACGTTCCATCCTCTTCAGGAAAGGCCATTTCCGCCATTAAGGCTTACAGCGAACACATCGTTGTAAAAATTGTTATCAACAAAGACTTCGTTCTTAATAGAGTCGCTCTATTTGACACTGGCGCTGACAGTAACTGTATTGTCAAAGGCCTTATCCCTACCAAATACCTCCAGAAGAGTAAAACTAAATTATACTCGGCTACTGGAGAAAAAATGACAAATACTTATGAGCTTCAGAAAGCCCATATATGTAACAACGGCATTTGCCTTGTTAGCAATTTTGTCATTTCTGAAGATATCATCGAAGATATCATTCTTGGTATACCATTTGTTAATCAAATTCGCCCATACCAAAGCGACTACGATGGTATACGCTCAGTCCTGTTAGGTGCCGAGCTCTTCTTCCCTTTACTCCGTCCCCTTTCTAAAAACGACGGCAACGAATCAAAGAAGAAACTGTGTTTAAGATAAACCGCTTATCTTCTCATATTTGTTTTCTTAAACAGGAAGTTCAGCTCAAACATATTGAGCAAACTTTAAAAACCCCGGAGATGGTCAACAAGATCACACTCCTTCAGCAAAAGTTCGAAAATGAGATTTGCTCGAACTGCCTAATGCATTTTGGGAACGCAAGAAACATCTCATCGAACTCCCTTACATTGCTGGCTTCGACGAAACACTTATTCCTACGAAAGCCAGACCAATCCAAATGAATCAAGAAATGATGGAAATCTGCAAGACAGAGATTAACCATCTTCTTCAAAAGGGTATCATTAGACCCTCTAATTCTCCATGGAGTTGCTCTGCATTTTATGTCAATAACAGTGCAGAAAAGGAACGAGGAACTCCTAGGCTTGTGATCAATTATAAGCCACTAAACACTGTCCTAAAATGGATTCGACATCCGATCCCCAATAAAAGGGATCTTCTTAAACGAACTTATAAAGCCAATCTTTATAGCAAGTTCGACATGAAGTCAGGATTCTGGCAAATACAAATTGCCGAAAAGGATAAATACAAGACTGCCTTCAATGTCCCTTTTGGGCACTATGAATGGAATGTCTTACCCTTCGGGCTCAAGAACGCCCCCCTCCGAATTCCAGAATATCATGAACAATATCTTCAATGAATATTCTTATATGTCCATTGTTTATATTGATGATGTATTGATTTTCTCAGAGAATATTGATTCTCATTTTAAGCATCTTAATACATTCTTTAAGATTGTGAAACTTAATGGTTTGGTAGTCAGTGCTAAGAAAATGAAATTGTTTCAAACATCCATTCGTTTTCTAGGACATGATTTGCATCAGGGTAGTCATAAACCCATTTGTCGAGCCATAGAGTTCTCATCCAAGTTTCCTAATGAAATTACTGATAAAAACCCAACTACAAAGGTTTTTAGGAAGCCTTAATTATGTTGCTAATTTTATCCCCCCACATTAGGCAGGTCTGTGAACCTCTTTATAAACGTCTTAAGAAAAATCCTGTACCATGGAGTTCTGAACAATCCAATGCTGTTATAAAAATCAAATCTTTAGTCCAAAATCTCCCCTGTCTAGGCATCCCCCAATCCTGAAGCATTCATGATTGTAGAAACCGATGCATCTGACATAGGCTATGGTGGTATCCTTAAGCAAAGGATATCTGAAGTCTCCCCCGAACAATTAGTTCGTTTTACTTCCGGTATATGGAATGCCGCCCAGAAAAACTATAGCACAGTTAAAAAGGAAGTTTTATCTATAGTGCTATGTATCACTAAATTTCAAGATGACCTTATCAATAAGGAATTTCTTCTTCGCGTTGATTGTAAATCAGCCAAAGAGATTTTGCAAAAAGATGTTAAAAATCTTGTTTCCAAACAAATATTTGCTAGATGGCAAGCTCTACTATCTAGCTTTGATTTTCAAATCGAATTTATTAAAGGAGAAAACAACTCCCTCCCCGATTTTCTAACAAGAGAATTTTTACAGGGCCATGAGACCAATCACTCTGGGGAAAAGCCCCAAGCAAGAACAATCTCAAATGGCAAGACCTTTTGACCCTCCTTCAGCATCCGCAAATCCACTGCGGCCAACGGTCCCCCAAAGACCTACACTCAGACCGGAGGTACAATCTCCGCTCCAAAACAGATATTCTGCATTGACAGAAATACAGTTTCCAAAGCTCTCACCACCAATGCCTACAAAATTGGTAGATCTGAAGACTAACTTACCCCTGGATAAAGGGCCCTCAACCAGTTCCTCTTCAGTTCAGACGAAACAAAGTTATACAATGAAGGCCCAGAGACCTTCGCACAAGCAGTAAGTCCTAATGTAGCCAAAGCTACACCATCATCTCCCATCAAGGAAGAATTCAAATTTGTCACCATCAACATTATGCCAGTCCTTGCCTTAGATAAGGCTTATGAAGGATACCCACTCAACCAGCTCGTTAAGCCGGTGTATACAAATAACAATTTTGTGGATACAGAAGATCCTCTTAAGACTCGAAGATTTTACGAGGCTATCTTGGTCGATACTGACTCTATTGAAGTGGAACATTCAATGGACGAACGTAATCCAGACCACATTAGCTACTCAAAGTTTACCATCAAGCGGGTTTTAACCCCTTTCAATTGGTTTGTAGATCACCTACATACCCCCCATTGCCTTATCAATGCCGCATAGGCCTCAGACGTACAATTGGTATGACTATAAGTCAGCATGGTTCAATTTTCTGTTTGTTCGGCCGGGACATACCTGGTTTGTAAAATATTGCCCTGGCATGGTAGATGCCATCGTACCTAGGTGGTTCTATGAATGGTGGATCTGTTATGGAGGAACTAAAGATGTTCTTCCCCAGCAATTTCTCAATCGACTTCCAGATTTTGTAGTCAAGGAAGGATGCTCTACTCTACCAGAACACATTCAAATGTGTAAATTTTTTATTAAGAAAAGAATATCATATATTATCTCCTGGAACTTCGCGAAAGAAGAACAACACAGGATCAAGTACTTATCCAAGGAGATAAAAATTAAAGGCTGGACTCCTAAAACCACAGCCTCCAAAACTACTCCTGCAAAGGAAAAATCAGTAGCTGCAGCCTCTAGTTCTTCCGCAGACAAGAAGGCGCTAAAGGAAAAATTAAAGAAAGCCTTGGCTGATTTGGAAAGCCAAGAGACTTCAACAGACGCTGAAAAATTACTTCAGCTACTTGCAGAAGCTTCTTCAACAGGAAGCAGTGAAGATAATAATGGCGATATGCTAGATCCAAAGGGAATAGCTATGGCCTACCTAGATCCCTATGATGAATAGGAGACTACCCTTCTAGACGAGATAGAGGTTCAAAGAACCGGAATTATCTCTCAGAAAGGGCAACTTACTATTCTTGATAGGAATCAAGGACCCCACCTTGTCTCCTGAAGACGACAGAACATTATGACTTTTCTAAAAGGAAAAGCATCTACTTTTGCTTTATCAAAAAGCATAGCACATGGCCAGCTTTAAAGTTGTTGAGCCCACTAAAACTGTCGGCAGCATCCAAGCCGTCCATCTGTATACTTTAGATATGCTTTACTTCTCAGCTTTGCCTATATAAGGCTTTGAAATCCTTTAGAGAAGGCATTCAGAAATTTCCCACTCTAAGAAATTCTCTCTGCCCAATCTCTTGTAATCAATGTTTTTCTAAAGCTTTTCAATAAAATTTGTAAGTTTGTTTAAATTCTCTCTTTACTTTCCGCATAATACTCACGATCCTTTTTCTGATCGTGAGTATTATGCGGAAAGTAAAGAGAGAATTTAAACAAACTTACAAATTTTATTGAAAGCTTTAGAAAAACATTGATTACAAGAGATTGGGCAGAGAGAATTTCTTAGAGTGGGAAATTTCTGAATGCCTTCTCTAAAGGATTTCAAAGCCTTATATAGGCAAAGCTGAGAAGTAAAGCATATCTAAAGTATACAGATGGACGGCTTGGATGCTGCCGACAGTTTTAGTGGGCTCAACAACTTTAAAGCTGGCCATATGCTATGCTTTTTGATAAAGCAAAAGTAGATGCTTTTCCTTTTAGAAAAGTCATAATGTTCTGTCGTCTTCAGGAGACAAGGTGGGGTCCTTGATTCCTATCAAGAATAGTAAGTTGCCCTTTCTGAGAGATAATTCCGGTTCTTTGAACCTCTATCTCGTCTAGAAGGGTAGTCTCCTATTCATCATAGGGATCTAGGTAGGCCATAGCTATTCCCTTTGGATCTAGCATATCGCCATTATTATCTTCACTGCTTCCTGTTGAAGAAGCTTCTGCAAGTAGCTGAAGTAATTTTTCAGCGTCTGTTGAAGTCTCTTGGCTTTCCAAATCAGCCAAGGCTTTCTTTAATTTTTCCTTTAGCGCCTTCTTGTCTGCGGAAGAACTAGAGGCTGCAGCTACTGATTTTTCCTTTGCAGGAGTAGTTTTGGAGGCTGTGGTTTTAGGAGTCCAGCCTTTAATTTTTATCTCCTTGGATAAGTACTTGATCCTGTGTTGTTCTTCTTTCGCGAAGTTCCAGGAGATAATATATGATATTCTTTTCTTAATAAAAAATTTACACATTTGAATGTGTTCTGGTAGAGTAGAGCATCCTTCCTTGACTACAAAATCTGGAAGTCGATTGAGAAATTGCTGGGGAAGAACATCTTTAGTTCCTTCATAACAGATCCACCATTCATAGAACCACCTGGGTACGGTGGCATCTACCATGGCAGGGCAATATTTTACAAACCAGGTATGTCCCGGCCGAACAAACAGAAAATTGAACCATGCTGACTTATAGTCATACCAATTGTACGTCTGAGGCCTATGCGGCATTGATAAGGCAATGGGGGTATGTAGGTGATCTACAAACCAATTGAAAGGGGTTAAAACCCGCTTGATGGTAAACTTTGAGTAGCTAATATGGTCTGGATTACGTTCGTCCATTGAATGTTCCACTTCAATAGAGTCAGTATCGACCAAGATAGCCTCGTAAAATCTTCGAGTCTTAAGAGGATCTTCTGTATCCACAAAATTGTTATTTGTATACACCGGCTTAACGAGCTGGTTGAGTGGGTATCCTTCATAAGCCTTATCTAAGGCAAGGACTGGCATAATGTTGATGGTGACAAATTTGAATTCTTCCTTGATGGGAGATGATGGTGTAGCTTTGGCTACATTAGGACTTACTGCTTGTGCGAAGGTCTCTGGGGCCTTCATTGTATAACTTTGTTTCGTCTGAACTGAAGAGGAACTGGTTGAGGGCCCTTTATCCAGGGGTAAGTTAGTCTTCAGATCTACCAATTTTGTAGGCATTGGTGGTGAGAGCTTTGGAAACTGTATTTCTGTCAATGCAGAATATCTGTTTTGGAGCGGAGATTGTACCTCCGGTCTGAGTGTAGGTCTTTGGGGGACCGTTGGCCGCAGTGGATTTGCGGATGCTGAAGGAGGGTCAAAAGGTCTTGCCATTTGAGATTGTTCTTGCTTGGGGCTTTTCCCCAGAGTGATTGGTCTCATGGCCCTGTAAAAATTCTCTTGTTAGAAAATCGGGGAGGGAGTTGTTTTCTCCTTTAATAAATTCGATTTGAAAATCAAAGCTAGATAGTAGAGCTTGCCATCTAGCAAATATTTGTTTGGAAACAAGATTTTTAACATCTTTTTGCAAAATCTCTTTGGCTGATTTACAATCAACGCGAAGAAGAAATTCCTTATTGATAAGGTCATCTTGAAATTTAGTGATACATAGCACTATAGATAAAACTTCCTTTTTAACTGTGCTATAGTTTTTCTGGGCGGCATTCCATATACCGGAAGTAAAACGAACTAATTGTTCGGGGGAGACTTCAGATATCCTTTGCTTAAGGATACCACCATAGCCTATGTCAGATGCATCGGTTTCTACAATCATGAATGCTTCAGGATTGGGGATGCCTAGACAGGGGAGATTTTGGACTAAAGATTTGATTTTTTATAACAGCATTGGATTGTTCAGAACTCCATGGTACAGGATTTTTCTTAAGACGTTTATAAAGAGGTTCACAGACCTGCCTAATGTGGGGGATAAAATCAGCAACATAATTAAGGCTTCCTAAAAACCTTTGTAGTTGGGTTTTATCAGTAATTTCATTAGGAAACTTGGATGAGAACTCTATGGCTCGACAAATGGGTTTATGACTACCCTGATGCAAATCATGTCCTAGAAAACGAATGGATGTTTGAAACAATTTCATTTTCTTAGCACTGACTACCAAACCATTAAGTTTCACAATCTTAAAGAATGTATTAAGATGCTTAAAATGAGAATCAATATTCTCTGAGAAAATCAATACATCATCAATATAAACAATGGACATATAAGAATATTCATTGAAGATATTGTTCATGATATTCTGGAATTCGGAGGGGGCGTTCTTGAGCCCGAAGGGTAAGACATTCCATTCATAGTGCCCAAAAGGGACATTGAAGGCAGTCTTGTATTTATCCTTTTCGGCAATTTGTATTTGCCAGAATCCTGACTTCATGTCGAACTTGCTATAAAGATTGGCTTTATAAGTTCGTTTAAGAAGATCCCTTTTATTGGGGATCGGATGTCGAATCCATTTTAGGACAGTGTTTAGTGGCTTATAATTGATCACAAGCCTAGGAGTTCCTCGTTCCTTTTCTGCACTGTTATTGACATAAAATGCAGAGCAACTCCATGGAGAATTAGAGGGTCTAATGATACCCTTTTGAAGAAGATGGTTAATCTCTGTCTTGCAGATTTCCATCATTTCTTGATTCATTTGGATTGGTCTGGCTTTCGTAGGAATAAGTGTTTCGTCGAAGCCAGCAATGTAAGGGAGTTCGATGAGATGTTTCTTGCGTTCCCAAAATGCATTAGGCAGTTCGGAGCAAATCTCATTTTCGAACTTTTGCTGAAGGAGTGTGATCTTGTTGACCATCTCCGGGGTTTTTAAAGTTTGCTCAATATGTTTGAGCTGAACTTCCTGTTTAAGAAAACAAATATGAGAAGATAAGCGGTTTATCTTAAACACAGTTTCTTCTTTGATTCGTTGCCCGTCGTTTTTAGAAAGGGGACGGAGTAAAGGGAAGAAGAGCTCGGTACCTAACAGGACTGAGCGTATACCATCGTAGTCGCTTTGGTATGGGCGAATTTGATTAACAAATGGTATACCAAGAATGATATCTTCGATGATATCTTCAGAAATGACAAAATTGCTAACAAGGCAAATGCCGTTGTTACATATATGGGCTTTCTGAAGCTCATAAGTATTTGTCATTTTTTCTCCAGTAGCCGAGTATAATTTAGTTTTACTCTTCTGGAGGTATTTGGTAGGGATAAGGCCTTTGACAATACAGTTACTGTCAGCGCCAGTGTCAAATAGAGCGACTCTGTTAAGAACGAAGTCTTTGTTGATAACAATTTTTACAACGATGTGTTCGCTGTAAGCCTTAATGGCGGAAATGGCCTTTCCTGAAGAGGATGGAACGTCAGATGGAATGTTAGTTCCAGGGAATGGATCAGGATCTTTCAGGTGATCCATAGGAGTGATAGGAAGGTACCTGGGAGACTCAGGGGCCTTTTCTGAGGGTAAGGCCGACCCAACAACTTGTTCTGTGAGAATGTTAAATTCCACTTGATCAAGTCTGGTTTTGAGGGTTTTGATTTCCTTCTTTAAGTCGGAAATTTCTCCTTTTAGGTCAGAGATGGAAGGTTCTGAGGGGGATGATTGAAATTTAGCCATAACCCTTTTCATATCGAAAGGTTGAATAATAGGTTTGGCTTTCGGGAGACTTTCTTCCTGAGAAAGTAAGCGTTTGAGCTCTTGGAGATATTTGCTTCTGAGCTCGTCATCGGAAATATGTTCTATAATGTCAAACAGGATTTCTTTGGGTCTTCCGGTTATGACATTAATGGTTTTGGCTGAACAAGTACAAAAAGTGCCATTGCACTCGCAATCTTGTCCGGATTGAGATTCATCAGACTCGTAGGCGGCGTTGATAAATTCTTCGTCGCTATAGTCGTCACTATCAGAAGAGGGTTCAGAGGCGGTCGAAGAATCATCCTCCATGATGGAAAATAATTTTTCTTTCGCTTCGTCTGAAAGATCAAGTTGGTTGATCTTCTTCTTTTTGCTGGATTTGCAATCTTTCGACCTATGGCCAGATTTGCCGCATGTCCAGCAGGTATCTTTATTACCTTTGGAAGACTTTCGCTTAGTCTTTCTGCTAGGTTTATAAGATTCTTTTTTATAAGTCCTTTTGGAGGGAAGAGTTCTTTTGAAAGATTTTTTCTTTCTTTTCTTTTCAGACTTAAGGTCGGTAAACCCATAGTCATTGCAGAAAGTCCCAAGGCCATACTTTCCTTTATGCTTAAGTTGTTGTTTAAGCTTAAGGTCAGTACAGAGGTCGATTCCGGTGGAGGTAATGAAACTTACTATGTCGCCGTAAGTCATCTTGGTATAAGGTATATGACCATCGAATCTGGTCTTGATATTTGTTCGAACTTTATCAGCGAACAGAGGAGGAAGACCACTGATAAATCTTTCTTTCCAGAAATCATTATTGCAGTCGGGTCTGATCAGGACTTTGACCAGGAAGGTATCTTTGTACCATCTGAAGTCTGCTAGATTCTTGCAGCGAAGATTGTTCAAGATTTCTAGACTTCTATCTTGGAAAAGTTTAGGTTCTCCCACGAAGTGTCTAGCTATGTGATAGAGAAGAGTGGCACAAGCATCTTCTTGTGCCTCTTGAACTGTGGTTTCTCTACCATCTTCAACTTTCACCTTATTTACGGTAGTTGTAGTGTTGTATATGAGGTCTTTTTCTGCTTCGGAGACGTAGTTGTCCCACCAATGCTTAATCATACCGGTGAAACCCGAGACTATCATGGTGGCAGCTCCTTTGTCAGAGGAACCTTTAATTTTATAGGCGGTAATTGATACAGCCATTTCATGGAGCTTATTGTAGATCTGGTGTTCTGCCAGACCATCAATATTCCATTCATTAATGCCTCTTCCATCGTGATTACAGGTGGAGAGGTAAGGATGTTCTTCATATTGAACATCAGGAGGAGAGGGTTTCTTGTAATAGTTTTTCTTGAGAGTGTATCTCTCGCTGGTAAGCTTAGAAAGAGTATTCTTTTGAGAACTGGATTCTCCTACTTTACACTTTGCAAGCTTAGAATTGATGTTTTCCAAAATTTCTTCAGAGATTTTGAAATCTTCGTCGAGATCAGGAAATTTTTCTTTCTGAAACTCAGGCATCTTGAAGATAGGATTCGAAAGAGTTTTTGAGCTGGGAGTGCTCTTAGCAGGTAAGGGAACTGTAAGATTAGTTCCTTTGTTGTCCTCAATTTGTTGGGAAATAGTATGGAGGGCTTGATTAGTATAATTGTTTTGCTCAATTATTCTATCAAGATCTTTGCACTGAGGAGTCATAGTTCCTCTGCCAGAACTAGTCTTGAAGGGTGAAGCCTTGATGACTTCGTTGGAATAGGGAATGTTTAGTCCTTCTAGAGGAGGGGTAGTTGACTCGATAACCGTATTCCGTTGGGTGTACCATCTGGTAACCATAACGTTAAGCGGTTCAACTTGGTTTTCTATCTTTCCAGTTTTTTCTAACCAGAAGAAGAATTCCATATCGCATCGGAGTCTTTTCATATCGGCTATCCATAACCTCCCTAACTCTTTTTGTTGCTCACTGGAATAGGTACTAAGGTACCACTTCCTCTTAAGAGTGTCTTTTGGATGATTCCATCGGACCTTTAAGGATGCGAGATCTGGGGTATAATCTTCATTATCAGTTTTGATAACGAGAAGACTAGGGTCAGTTCTGACCCGTTGAGGAGGAGCCATTTCTGAGGCCGTTGGGCTCCCAGGCTCATAAAGATTTTCGGGTTCGGGTACCCTGGCGTTTTGCTGATAATAGACTTTAGGTACTGGACCAGAGAAGTCAACTCCTCTAATCTTTCCCTTGTCATCAGGTTCATTTTCGTCATTTCTGGAAGTTGAGGCACGAGTGGAGATAGATCGACGAAACGACGAGTGTCGAGACGGGTCTAATCCAAGGAATTTTAAATCGATAGATCCATCAGGGTGTTGAATCACCCGTTCGATCTGAGATTTTTCAGAATAAATTCGAACAGGTTGGGTGATAGCCTCAAAATGCCAATCATTGCATCGGAGAATATCATCCCAAACAAGAGCCTTTGGAACAAAGACTGTGCTGCGGTCTTTGTTTGCTTCCATTAGGGTGGTTACCCCTTTAGGGCTCGTAAATCTAGCTTTAGGTGCTAGAGTAGTTCCCATGAGACGATAATATACGCGGTATATAATCGCTATTTCTCTAGTGTTCTCCTTACTATTCATGTTCTTTGTTTTAACATTCAGAGTTAAAACATCCATGATGTTAGGATCATTTATATCCACAGAGAAATTGGGATAACAATTAAAGTATACCGGGCCGTCGGCGAGGTTACTTTGGATTACTCCTAAGAGTGAGTCGTCAAAGTTTAAAAGACGAGCATCTCTTAAGATAGCACAGACTGGGATATCGAGTCCCTGTCGGAAAAGCGGCTTAATAGCAACTTGAACAAGTCCAACATGCAGATAATTAAATTGATTTTTAAATCTATTAATATCTAGCTCATTGAATAGTTGAATAATTTCTAACGAATTATTAATAGCAACCGTAGACTCAGAGGTCTTAATATTATGTTTTTTCAAAAAACTAAATTTTTCGATTTGATAAATCGTGTTGAATGACTCTTCTGGAATACTCCAGTTTTGAAGATCATTTTCAATATTGGCAATCGGAGTTGCCTGAGAAGACAGGTTAACAGTATTTTTGACGTGATTGTTCATCATTTTAAACATACTGTCTAGAGACTAACAGAGTAAACATACATGTTCAAACAAGCAGGCATATTGACAATAAACAGATATGCAGGGACGAAATCTAATTATGAATTTATATCTATGGCTTATGAAATTCTAACAAGTTTTAATGGCATTACACTAAAGACTGCTAAGTGTTATCTTAGTCGACGGGACCACCAACAAGGTCTTAACACGCCACACCTAGGCTTAACGACCTAACTTTCAGGCTGACCAACGTCTACACCGGAGATTAATCGGTTTCTTCAAACACCTTAACAGTCAACAGTAACCTCATACTTGAATTAAAACTTCATTATAAGACAAGATATATAATCATAATTATTTTAAGTAACTGCATACCGGATTAAAGTAATATGTTCTTATATGAACATAGTTTAGCTCATGCTCTAGACAGATTATATGTTTAGCTGCTCATACTAAACATACAATCTGCCGTCATGGCTCTGATACCAGAAAAAGGATCGTGAGTATTATGCGGAAAGTAAAGAGAGAATTTAAACAAACTTACAAATTTTATTGAAAGCTTTAGAAAAACATTGATTACAAGAGATTGGGCAGAGAGAATTTCTTAGAGTGGGAAATTTCTGAATGCCTTCTCTAAAGGATTTCAAAGCCTTATATAGGCAAAGCTGAGAAGTAAAGCATATCTAAAGTATACAGATGGACGGCTTGGATGCTGCCGACAGTTTTAGTGGGCTCAACAACTTTAAAGCTGGCCATGTGCTATGCTTTTTGATAAAGCAAAAGTAGATGCTTTTCCTTTTAGAAAAGTCATAATGTTCTGTCGTCTTCAGGAGACAAGGTGGGGTCCTTGATTCCTATCAAGAATAGTAAGTTGCCCTTTCTGAGAGATAATTCCGGTTCTTTGAACCTCTATCTCGTCTAGAAGGGTAGTCTCCTATTCATCATAGGGATCTAGGTAGGCCATAGCTATTCCCTTTGGATCTAGCATATCGCCATTATTATCTTCACTGCTTCCTGTTGAAGAAGCTTCTGCAAGTAGCTGAAGTAATTTTTCAGCGTCTGTTGAAGTCTCTTGGCTTTCCAAATCAGCCAAGGCTTTCTTTAATTTTTCCTTTAGCGCCTTCTTGTCTGCGGAAGAACTAGAGGCTGCAGCTACTGATTTTTCCTTTGCAGGAGTAGTTTTGGAGGCTGTGGTTTTAGGAGTCCAGCCTTTAATTTTTATCTCCTTGGATAAGTACTTGATCCTGTGTTGTTCTTCTTTCGCGAAGTTCCAGGAGATAATATATGATATTCTTTTCTTAATAAAAAATTTACACATTTGAATGTGTTCTGGTAGAGTAGAGCATCCTTCCTTGACTACAAAATCTGGAAGTCGATTGAGAAATTGCTGGGGAAGAACATCTTTAGTTCCCCCATAACAGATCCACCATTCATAGAACCACCTGGGTACGATGGCATCTACCATGGCAGGGCAATATTTTACAAACCAGGTATGTCCCGGCCGAACAAACAGAAAATTGAACCATGCTGACTTATAGTCATACCAATTGTACGTCTGAGGCCTATGCGGCATTGATAAGGCAATGGGGGTATGTAGGTGATCTACAAACCAATTGAAAGGGGTTAAAACCCGCTTGATGGTAAACTTTGAGTAGCTAATGTGGTCTGGATTACGTTCGTCCATTGAATGTTCCACTTCAATAGAGTCAGTATCGACCAAGATAGCCTCGTAAAATCTTCGAGTCTTAAGAGGATCTTCTGTATCCACAAAATTGTTATTTGTATACACCGGCTTAACGAGCTGGTTGAGTGGGTATCCTTCATAAGCCTTATCTAAGGCAAGGACTGGCATAATGTTGATGGTGACAAATTTGAATTCTTCCTTGATGGGAGATGATGGTGTAGCTTTGGCTACATTAGGACTTACTGCTTGTGCGAAGGTCTCTGGGGCCTTCATTGTATAACTTTGTTTCGTCTGAACTGAAGAGGAACTGGTTGAGGGCCCTTTATCCAGGGGTAAGTTAGTCTTCAGATCTACCAATTTTGTAGGCATTGGTGGTGAGAGCTTTGGAAACTGTATTTCTGTCAATGCAGAATATCTGTTTTGGAGCGGAGATTGTACCTCCGGTCTGAGTGTAGGTCTTTGGGGGACCGTTGGCCGCAGTGGATTTGCGGATGCTGAAGGAGGGTCAAAAGGTCTTGCCATTTGAGATTGTTCTTGCTTGGGGCTTTTCCCCAGAGTGATTGGTCTCATGGCCCTGTAAAAATTCTCTTGTTAAAAAATCGGGGAGGGAGTTGTTTTCTCCTTTAATAAATTCGATTTGAAAATCAAAGCTAGATAGTAGAGCTTGCCATCTAGCAAATATTTGTTTGGAAACAAGATTTTTAACATCTTTTTGCAAAATCTCTTTGGCTGATTTACAATCAACGCGAAGAAGAAATTCCTTATTGATAAGGTCATCTTGAAATTTAGTGATACATAGCACTATAGATAAAACTTCCTTTTTAACTGTGCTATAGTTTTTCTGGGCGGCATTCCATATACCGGAAGTAAAACGAACTAATTGTTCGGGGGAGACTTCAGATATCCTTTGCTTAAGGATACCACCATAGCCTATGTCAGATGCATCGGTTTCTACAATCATGAATGCTTCAGGATTGGGGATGCCTAGACAGGGGAGATTTTGGACTAAAGATTTGATTTTTATAACAGCATTGGATTGTTCAGAACTCCATGGTACAGGATTTTTCTTAAGACGTTTATAAAGAGGTTCACAGACCTGCCTAATGTGGGGGATAAAATCAGCAACATAATTAAGGCTTCCTAAAAACCTTTGTAGTTGGGTTTTATCAGTAATTTCATTAGGAAACTTGGATGAGAACTCTATGGCTCGACAAATGGGTTTATGACTACCCTGATGCAAATCATGTCCTAGAAAACGAATGGATGTTTGAAACAATTTCATTTTCTTAGCACTGACTACCAAACCATTAAGTTTCACAATCTTAAAGAATGTATTAAGATGCTTAAAATGAGAATCAATATTCTCTGAGAAAATCAATACATCATCAATATAAACAATGGACATATAAGAATATTCATTGAAGATATTGTTCATGATATTCTGGAATTCGGAGGGGGCGTTCTTGAGCCCGAAGGGTAAGACATTCCATTCATAGTGCCCAAAAGGGACATTGAAGGCAGTCTTGTATTTATCCTTTTCGGCAATTTGTATTTGCCAGAATCCTGACTTCATGTCGAACTTGCTATAAAGATTGGCTTTATAAGTTCGTTTAAGAAGATCCCTTTTATTGGGGATCGGATGTCGAATCCATTTTAGGACAGTGTTTAGTGGCTTATAATTGATCACAAGCCTAGGAGTTCCTCGTTCCTTTTCTGCACTGTTATTGACATAAAATGCAGAGCAACTCCATGGAGAATTAGAGGGTCTAATGATACCCTTTTGAAGAAGATGGTTAATCTCTGTCTTGCAGATTTCCATCATTTCTTGATTCATTTGGATTGGTCTGGCTTTCGTAGGAATAAGTGTTTCGTCGAAGCCAGCAATGTAAGGGAGTTCGATGAGATGTTTCTTGCGTTCCCAAAATGCATTAGGCAGTTCGGAGCAAATCTCATTTTCGAACTTTTGCTGAAGGAGTGTGATCTTGTTGACCATCTCCGGGGTTTTTAAAGTTTGCTCAATATGTTTGAGCTGAACTTCCTGTTTAAGAAAACAAATATGAGAAGATAAGCGGTTTATCTTAAACACAGTTTCTTCTTTGATTCGTTGCCCGTCGTTTTTAGAAAGGGGACGGAGTAAAGGGAAGAAGAGCTCGGTACCTAACAGGACTGAGCGTATACCATCGTAGTCGCTTTGGTATGGGCGAATTTGATTAACAAATGGTATACCAAGAATGATATCTTCGATGATATCTTCAGAAATGACAAAATTGCTAACAAGGCAAATGCCGTTGTTACATATATGGGCTTTCTGAAGCTCATAAGTATTTGTCATTTTTTCTCCAGTAGCCGAGTATAATTTAGTTTTACTCTTCTGGAGGTATTTGGTAGGGATAAGGCCTTTGACAATACAGTTACTGTCAGCGCCAGTGTCAAATAGAGCGACTCTGTTAAGAACGAAGTCTTTGTTGATAACAATTTTTACAACGATGTGTTCGCTGTAAGCCTTAATGGCGGAAATGGCCTTTCCTGAAGAGGATGGAACGTCAGATGGAATGTTAGTTCCAGGGAATGGATCAGGATCTTTCAGGTGATCCATAGGAGTGATAGGAAGGTACCTGGGAGACTCAGGGGCCTTTTCTGAGGGTAAGGCCGACCCAACAACTTGTTCTGTGAGAATGTTAAATTCCACTTGATCAAGTCTGGTTTTGAGGGTTTTGATTTCCTTCTTTAAGTCGGAAATTTCTCCTTTTAGGTCAGAGATGGAAGGTTCTGAGGGGGATGATTGAAATTTAGCCATAACCCTTTTCATATCGAAAGGTTGAATAATAGGTTTGGCTTTCGGGAGACTTTCTTCCTGAGAAAGTAAGCGTTTGAGCTCTTGGAGATATTTGCTTCTGAGCTCGTCATCGGAAATATGTTCTATAATGTCAAACAGGATTTCTTTGGGTCTTCCGGTTATGACATTAATGGTTTTGGCTGAACAAGTACAGAAAGTGCCATTGCACTCGCAATCTTGTCCGGATTGAGATTCATCAGACTCGTAGGCGGCGTTGATAAATTCTTCGTCGCTATAGTCGTCACTATCAGAAGAGGGTTCAGAGGCGGTCGAAGAATCATCCTCCATGATGGAAAATAATTTTTCTTTCGATTCGTCTGAAAGATCAAGTTGGTTGATCTTCTTCTTTTTGCTGGATTTGCAATCTTTCGACCTATGGCCAGATTTGCCGCATGTCCAGCAGGTATCTTTATTACCTTTGGAAGACTTTCGCTTAGTCTTTCTGCTAGGTTTATAAGATTCTTTTTTATAAGTCCTTTTGGAGGGAAGAGTTCTTTTGAAAGATTTTTTCTTTCTTTTCTTTTCAGACTTAAGGTCGGTAAACCCATAGTCATTGCAGAAAGTCCCAAGGCCATACTTTCCTTTATGCTTAAGTTGTTGTTTAAGCTTAAGGTCAGTACAGAGGTCGATTCCGGTGGAGGTAATGAAACTTACTATGTCGCCGTAAGTCATCTTGGTATAAGGTATATGACCATCGAATCTGGTCTTGATATTTGTTCGAACTTTATCAGCGAACAGAGGAGGAAGACCACTGATAAATCTTTCTTTCCAGAAATCATTATTGCAGTCGGGTCTGATCAGGACTTTGACCAGGAAGGTATCTTTGTACCATCTGAAGTCTGCTAGATTCTTGCAGCGAAGATTGTTCAAGATTTCTAGACTTCTATCTTGGAAAAGTTTAGGTTCTCCCACGAAGTGTCTAGCTATGTGATAGAGAAGAGTGGCACAAGCATCTTCTTGTGCCTCTTGAACTGTGGTTTCTCTACCATCTTCAACTTTCACCTTATTTACGGTAGTTGTAGTGTTGTATATGAGGTCTTTTTCTGCTTCGGAGACGTAGTTGTCCCACCAATGCTTAATCATACCGGTGAAACCCGAGACTATCATGGTGGCAGCTCCTTTGTCAGAGGAACCTTTAATTTTATAGGCGGTAATTGATACAGCCATTTCATGGAGCTTATTGTAGATCTGGTGTTCTGCCAGACCATCAATATTCCATTCATTAATGCCTCTTCCATCGTGATTACAGGTGGAGAGGTAAGGATGTTCTTCATATTGAACATCAGGAGGAGAGGGTTTCTTGTAATAGTTTTTCTTGAGAGTGTATCTCTCGCTGGTAAGCTTAGAAAGAGTATTCTTTTGAGAACTGGATTCTCCTACTTTACACTTTGCAAGCTTAGAATTGATCTTTTCCAAAATTTCTTCAGAGATTTTGAAATCTTCGTCGAGATCAGGAAATTTTTCTTTCTGAAACTCAGGCATCTTGAAGATAGGATTCGAAAGAGTTTTTGAGCTGGGAGTGCTCTTAGCAGGTAAGGGAACTGTAAGATTAGTTCCTTTGTTGTCCTCAATTTGTTGGGAAATAGTATGGAGGGCTTGATTAGTATAATTGTTTTGCTCAATTATTCTATCAAGATCTTTGCACTGAGGAGTCATAGTTCCTCTGCCAGAACTAGTCTTGAAGGGTGAAGCCTTGATGACTTCGTTGGAATAGGGAATGTTTAGTCCTTCTAGAGGAGGGGTAGTTGACTCGATAACCGTATTCCGTTGGGTGTACCATCTGGTAACCATAACGTTAAGCGGTTCAACTTGGTTTTCTATCTTTCCAGTTTTTTCTAACCAGAAGAAGAATTCCATATCGCATCGGAGTCTTTTCATATCGGCTATCCATAACCTCCCTAACTCTTTTTGTTGCTCGTTGGAATAGGTACTAAGGTACCACTTCCTCTTAAGAGTGTCTTTTGGATGATTCCATCGGACCTTTAAGGATGCGAGATCTGGGGTATAATCTTCATTATCAGTTTTGATAACGAGAAGACTAGGGTCAGTTCTGACCCGTTGAGGAGGAGCCATTTCTGAGGCCGTTGGGCTCCCAGGCTCATAAAGATTTTCGGGTTCGGGTACCCTGGCGTTTTGCTGATAATAGATTTTAGGTACTGGACCAGAGAAGTCAACTCCTCTAATCTTTCCCTTGTCATCAGGTTCATTTTCGTCATTTCTGGAAGTTGAGGCACGAGTGGAGATAGATCGACGAAACGACGAGTGTCGAGACGGGTCTAATCCAAGGAATTTTAAATCGATAGATCCATCAGGGTGTTGAATCACCCGTTCGATCTGAGATTTTTCAGAATAAATTCGAACAGGTTGGGTGATAGCCTCAAAATGCCAATCATTGCATCGGAGAATATCATCCCAAACAAGAGCCTTTGGAACAAAGACTGTGCTGCGGTCTTTGTTTGCTTCCATTAGGGTGGTTACCCCTTTAGGGCTCGTAAATCTAGCTTTAGGTGCTAGAGTAGTTCCCATGAATAGTAAGGAGAACACTAGAGCAGATTGTATGTTTAGTATGAGCAGCTAAACATATAATCTGTCTAGAGCATGAGCTAAACTATGTTCATATAAGAACATATTACTTTAATCCGGTATGCAGTTACTTAAAATAATTATGATTATATATCTTGTCTTATAATGAAGTTTTAATTCAAGTATGAGGTTACTGTTGACTGTTAAGGTGTTTGAAGAAACCGATTAATCTCCGGTGTAGACGTTGGTCAGCCTGAAAGTTAGGTCGTTAAGCCTAGGTGTGGCGTGTTAAGACCTTGTTGGTGGTCCCGTCGACTAAGATAACACTTAGCAGTCTTTAGTGTAATGCCATTAAAACTTGTTAGAATTTCATAAGCCATAGATATAAATTCATAATTAGATTTCGTCCCTGCATATCTGTTTATTGTCAATATGCCTGCTTGTTTGAACATGTATGTTTACTCTGTTAGTCTCTAGACAGTATGTTTAAAATGATGAACAATCACGTCAAAAATACTGTTAACCTGTCTTCTCAGGCAACTCCGATTGCCAATATTGAAAATGATCTTCAAAACTGGAGTATTCCAGAAGAGTCATTCAACACGATTTATCAAATCGGAAAATTTAGTTTTTTGAAAAAACATAATATTAAGACCTCTGAGTCTACGGTTGCTATTAATAATTCATTAGAAATTATTCAACTATTCAATGAGCTAGATATTAATAGATTTAAAAATCAATTTAATTATCTGCATGTTGGACTTGTTCAAGTTGCTATTAAGCCGCTTTTCCGACAGGGACTCGATATCCCAGTCTGTGCTATCTTAAGAGATGCTCGTCTTTTAAACTTTGACGACTCACTCTTAGGAGTAATCCAAAGTAACCTCGCCGACGGCCCGGTATACTTTAATTGTTATCCCAATTTCTCTGTGGATATAAATGATCCTAACATCATGGATGTTTTAACTCTGAATGTTAAAACAAAGAACATGAATAGTAAGGAGAACACTAGAGAAATAGCGATTATATACCGCGTATATTATCGTCTCATGGGAACTAATCTAGCACCTAAAGCTAGATTTACGAGCCCTAAAGGGGTAACCACCCTAATGGAAGCAAACAAAGACCGCAGCACAGTCTTTGTTCCAAAGGCTCTTGTTTGGGATGATATTCTCCGATGCAATGATTGGCATTTTGAGGCTATCACCCAACCTGTTCGAATTTATTCTGAAAAATCTCAGATCGAACGGGTGATTCAACACCCTGATGGATCTATCGATTTAAAATTCCTTGGATTAGACCCGTCTCGACACTCGTCGTTTCGTCGATAGCTCCACTCGTGCCTCAACTTCCAGAAATGACGAAAATGAACCTGATGACAAGGGAAAGATTAGAGGAGTTGACTTCTCTGGTCCAGTACCTAAAGTCTATTATCAGCAAAACGCCAGGGTACCCGAACCCGAAAATCTTTATGAGCCTGGGAGCCCAACGGCCTCAGAAATGGCTCCTCCTCAACGGGTCAGAACTGACCCTAGTCTTCTCGTTATCAAAACTGATAATGAAGATTATACCCCAGATCTCGCATCCTTAAAGGTCCGATGGAATCATCCAAAAGACACTCTTAAGAGGAAGTGGTACCTTAGTACCTATTCCAGCGAGCAACAAAAAGAGTTAGGGAGGTTATGGATAGCCGATATGAAAAGACTCCGATGCGATATGGAATTCTTCTTCTGGTTAGAAAAAACTGGAAAGATAGAAACCAAGTTGAACCGCTTAACGTTATGGTTACCAGATGGTACACCCAACGGAATACGGTTATCGAGTCAACTACCCCTCCTCTAGAAGGACTAAACATTCCCTATTCCAACGAAGTCATCAAGGCTTCACCCTTCAAGACTAGTTCTGGCAGAGGAACTATGACTCCTCAGTGCAAAGATCTTGATAGAATAATTGAGCAAAACAATTATACTAATCAAGCCCTCCATACTATTTCCCAACAAATTGAGGACAACAAAGGAACTAATCTTACAGTTCCCTTACCTGCTAAGAGCACTCCCAGCTCAAAAACTCTTTCGAATCCTATCTTCAAGATGCCTGAGTTTCAGAAAGAAAAATTTCCTGATCTCGACGAAGATTTCAAAATCTCTGAAGAAATTTTGGAAAAGATCAATTCTAAGCTTGCAAAGTGTAAAGTAGGAGAATCCAGTTCTCAAAAGAATACTCTTTCTAAGCTTACCAGCGAGAGATACACTCTCAAGAAAAACTATTACAAGAAACCCTCTCCTCCTGATGTTCAATATGAAGAACATCCTTACCTCTCCACCTGTAATCACGATGGAAGAGGCATTAATGAATGGAATATTGATGGTCTGGCAGAACACCAGATCTACAATAAGCTCCATGAAATGGCTGTATCAATTACCGCCTATAAAATTAAAGGTTCCTCTGACAAAGGAGCTGCCACCATGATAGTCTCGGGTTTCACCGGTATGATTAAGCATTGGTGGGACAACTACGTCTCCGAAGCAGAAAAAGACCTCATATACAACACTACAACTACCGTAAATAAGGTGAAAGTTGAAGATGGTAGAGAAACCACAGTTTAAGAGGCACAAGAAGATGCTTGTGCCACTCTTCTCTATCACATAGCTAGACACTTCGTGGGAGAACCTAAACTTTTCCAAGATAGAAGTCTAGAAATCTTGAACAATCTTCGCTGCAAGAATCTAGCAGACTTCAGATGGTACAAAGATACCTTCCTGGTCAAAGTCCTGATCAGACCCGACTGCAATAATGATTTCTGGAAAGAAAGATTTATCAGTGGTCTTCCTCCCCTGTTCGCTGATAAAGTTCGAACAAATATCAAGACCAGATTCGATGGTCATATACCTTATACCAAGATGACTTACGGCGACATAGTAAGTTTCATTACCTCCACCGGAATCGACCTCTGTACTGACCTTAAGCTTAAACAACAACTTAAGCATAAAGGAAAGTATGGCCTTGGGACTTTCTGCAATGACTATGGGTTTACCGACCTTAAGTCTGAAAAGAAAAGAAAGAAAAAATCTTTCAAAAGAACTCTTCCCTCCAAAAGGACTTATAAAAAAGAATCTTATAAACCTAGCAGAAAGACTAAGCGAAAGTCTTCCAAAGGTAATAAAGATACCTGCTGGACATGCGGCAAATCTGGCCATAGGTCGAAAGATTGCAAATCCAGCAAAAAGAAGAAGATCAACCAACTTGATCTTTCAGACGAAGCGAAAGAAAAATTATTTTCCATCATGGAGGATGATTCTTCGACCGCCTCTGAACCCTCTTCTGATAGTGACGACTATAGCGACGAAGAATTTATCAACGCCGCCTACGAGTCTAATGAATCTCAATCCGGACAAGATTGCGAGTGCAATGGCACTTTCTGTACTTGTTCAGCCAAAACCATTAATGTCATAACCGGAAGACCCAAAGAAATCCTGTTTGACATTATAGAACATATTTCCGATGACGAGCTCAGAAGCAAATATCTCCAAGAGCTCAAACGCTTACTTTCTCAGGAAGAAAGTCTCCCGAAAGCCAAACCTATTATTCAACCTTTCGATATGAAAAGGGTTATGGCTAAATTTCAATCATCCCCCTCAGAACCTTCCATCTCTGACCTAAAAGGAGAAATTTCCGACTTAAAGAAGGAAATCAAAACCCTCAAAACCAGACTTGATCAAGTGGAATTTAACATTCTCACAGAACAAGTTGTTGGGTCGGCCTTACCCTCAGAAAAGGCCCCTGAGTTTCCCAGGTACCTTCCTATCACTCCTATGGATCACCTGAAAGATCCTGATCCATTCCCTGGAACTAACATTCCGTCTGACGTTCCATCCTCTTCAGGAAAGGCCATTTCCGCCATTAAGGCTTACAGCGAACACATCGTTGTAAAAATTGTTATCAACAAAGACTTCGTTCTTAACAGAGTCGCTCTATTTGACACTGGCGCTGACAGTAACTGTATTGTCAAAGGCCTTATCCCTACCAAATACCTCCAGAAGAGTAAAACTAAATTATACTCGGCTACTGGAGAAAAAATGACAAATACTTATGAGCTTCAGAAAGCCCATATATGTAACAACGGCATTTGCCTTGTTAGCAATTTTGTCATTTCTGAAGATATCATCGAAGATATCATTCTTGGTATACCATTTGTTAATCAAATTCGCCCATACCAAAGCGACTACGATGGTATACGCTCAGTCCTGTTAGGTACCGAGCTCTTCTTCCCTTTACTCCGTCCCCTTTCTAAAAACGACGGGCAACGAATCAAAGAAGAAACTGTGTTTAAGATAAACCGCTTATCTTCTCATATTTGTTTTCTTAAACAGGAAGTTCAGCTCAAACATATTGAGCAAACTTTAAAAACCCCGGAGATGGTCAACAAGATCACACTCCTTCAGCAAAAGTTCGAAAATGAGATTTGCTCCGAACTGCCTAATGCATTTTGGGAACGCAAGAAACATCTCATCGAACTCCCTTACATTGCTGGCTTCGACGAAACACTTATTCCTACGAAAGCCAGACCAATCCAAATGAATCAAGAAATGAT
Organism: Capsicum baccatum var. pendulum; assembly: GCA_030864225.1. Taxonomy (NCBI): domain Eukaryota; kingdom Viridiplantae; phylum Streptophyta; class Magnoliopsida; order Solanales; family Solanaceae; genus Capsicum; species Capsicum baccatum. The sequence goes on along the minus strand of JAQZCD010000405.1, from coordinate 32,405 downwards.
GGAAATCTGCAAGACAGAGATTAACCATCTTCTTCAAAAGGGTATCATTAGACCCTCTAATTCTCCATGGAGTTGCTCTGCATTTTATGTCAATAACAGTGCAGAAAAGGAACGAGGAACTCCTAGGCTTGTGATCAATTATAAGCCACTAAACACCGTCCTAAAATGGATTCGACATCCGATCCCCAATAAAAGGGATCTTCTTAAACGAACTTATAAAGCCAATCTTTATAGCAAGTTCGACATGAAGTCAGGATTCTGGCAAATACAAATTGCCGAAAAGGATAAATACAAGACTGCCTTCAATGTCCCTTTTGGGCACTATGAATGGAATGTCTTACCCTTCGGGCTCAAGAACGCCCCCTCCGAATTCCAGAATATCATGAACAATATCTTCAATGAATATTCTTATATGTCCATTGTTTATATTGATGATGTATTGATTTTCTCAGAGAATATTGATTCTCATTTTAAGCATCTTAATACATTCTTTAAGATTGTGAAACTTAATGGTTTGGTAGTCAGTGCTAAGAAAATGAAATTGTTTCAAACATCCATTCGTTTTCTAGGACATGATTTGCATCAGGGTAGTCATAAACCCATTTGTCGAGCCATAGAGTTCTCATCCAAGTTTCCTAATGAAATTACTGATAAAACCCAACTACAAAGGTTTTTAGGAAGCCTTAATTATGTTGCTGATTTTATCCCCCACATAGGCAGGTCTGTGAACCTCTTTATAAACGTCTTAAGAAAAATCCTGTACCATGGAGTTCTGAACAATCCAATGCTGTTATAAAAATCAAATCTTTAGTCCAAAATCTCCCCTGTCTAGGCATCCCCAATCCTGAAGCATTCATGATTGTAGAAACCGATGCATCTGACATAGGCTATGGTGGTATCCTTAAGCAAAGGATATCTGAAGTCTCCCCCGAACAATTAGTTCGTTTTACTTCCGGTATATGGAATGCCGCCCAGAAAAACTATAGCACAGTTAAAAAGGAAGTTTTATCTATAGTGCTATGTATCACTAAATTTCAAGATGACCTTATCAATAAGGAATTTCTTCTTCGCGTTGATTGTAAATCAGCCAAAGAGATTTTGCAAAAAGATGTTAAAAATCTTGTTTCCAAACAAATATTTGCTAGATGGCAAGCTCTACTATCTAGCTTTGATTTTCAAATCGAATTTATTAAAGGAGAAAACAACTCCCTCCCCGATTTTTTAACAAGAGAATTTTTACAGGGCCATGAGACCAATCACTCTGGGGAAAAGCCCCAAGCAAGAACAATCTCAAATGGCAAGACCTTTTGACCCTCCTTCAGCATCCGCAAATCCACTGCGGCCAACGGTCCCCCAAAGACCTACACTCAGACTGGAGGTACAATCTCCGCTCCAAAACAGATATTCTGCATTGACAGAAATACAGTTTCCAAAGCTCTCACCACCAATGCCTACAAAATTGGTAGATCTGAAGACTAACTTACCCCTGGATAAAGGGCCCTCAACCAGTTCCTCTTCAGTTCAGACGAAACAAAGTTATACAATGAAGGCCCCGGAGACCTTCGCACAAGCAGTAAGTCCTAATGTAGCCAAAGCTACACCATCATCTCCCATCAAGGAAGAATTCAAATTTGTCACCATCAACATTATGCCAGTCCTTGCCTTAGATAAGGCTTATGAAGGATACCCACTCAACCAGCTCGTTAAGCCGGTGTATACAAATAACAATTTTGTGGATACAGAAGATCCTCTTAAGACTCGAAGATTTTACGAGGCTATCTTGGTCGATACTGACTCTATTGAAGTGGAACATTCAATGGACGAACGTAATCCAGACCACATTAGCTACTCAAAGTTTACCATCAAGCGGGTTTTAACCCCTTTCAATTGGTTTGTAGATCACCTACATACCCCCATTGCCTTATCAATGCCGCATAGGCCTCAGACGTACAATTGGTATGACTATAAGTCAGCATGGTTCAATTTTCTGTTTGTTCGGCCGGGACATACCTGGTTTGTAAAATATTGCCCTGCCATGGTAGATGCCATCGTACCCAGGTGGTTCTATGAATGGTGGATCTGTTATGGAGGAACTAAAGATGTTCTTCCCCAGCAATTTCTCAATCGACTTCCAGATTTTGTAGTCAAGGAAGGATGCTCTACTCTACCAGAACACATTCAAATGTGTAAATTTTTTATTAAAGAAAAGAATATCATATATTATCTCCTGGAACTTCGCGAAAGAAGAACAACACAGGATCAAGTACTTATCCAAGGAGATAAAAATTAAAGGCTGGACTCCTAAAACCACAGCCTCCAAAACTACTCCTGCAAAGGAAAAATCAGTAGCTGCAGCCTCTAGTTCTTCCGCAGACAAGAAGGCGCTAAAGGAAAAATTAAAGAAAGCCTTGGCTGATTTGGAAAGCCAAGAGACTTCAACAGACGCTGAAAAATTACTTCAGCTACTTGCAGAAGCTTCTTCAACAGGAAGCAGTGAAGATAATAATGGCGATATGCTAGATCCAAAGGGAATAGTTATGGCCTACCTAGATCCCTATGATGAATAGGAGACTACCCTTCTAGACGAGATAGAGGTTCAAAGAACCGGAATTATCTCTCAGAAAGGGCAACTTACTATTCTTGATAGGAATCAAGGACCCCACCTTGTCTCCTGAAGACGACAGAACATTATGACTTTTCTAAAAGGAAAAGCATCTACTTTTGCTTTATCAAAAAGCATAGCACATGGCCAGCTTTAAAGTTGTTGAGCCCACTAAAACTGTCGGCAGCATCCAAGCCGTCCATCTGTATACTTTAGATATGCTTTACTTCTCAGCTTTGCCTATATAAGGCTTTGAAATCCTTTAGAGAAGGCATTCAGAAATTTCCCACTCTAAGAAATTCTCTCTGCCCAATCTCTTGTAATCAATGTTTTTCTAAAGCTTTCAATAAAATTTGTAAGTTTGTTTAAATTCTCTCTTTACTTTCCGCATAATACTCATGATCCTTTTTCTGGTATCAGAGCCATGACGGCAGATTGTATGTTTAGTATGAGCAGCTAAACATATAATCTGTCTAGAGCATGAGCTAAACTATGTTCATATAAGAACATATTACTTTAATCCGGTATGCAGTTACTTAAAATAATTATGATTATATATCTTGTCTTATAATGAAGTTTTAATTCAAGTATGAGGTTACTGTTGACTGTTAAGGTGTTTGAAGAAACCGATTAATCTCCGGTGTAGACGTTGGTCAGCCTGAAAGTTAGGTCGTTAAGCCTAGGTGTGGCGTGTTAAGACCTTGTTGGTGGTCCCGTCGACTAAGATAACACTTAGCAGTCTTTAGTGTAATGCCATTAAAACTTGTTAGAATTTCATAAGCCATAGATATAAATTCATAATTAGATTTCGTCCCTGCATATCTGTTTATTGTCAATATGCCTGCTTGTTTGAACATGTATGTTTACTCTGTTAGTCTCTAGACAGTATGTTTAAAATGATGAACAATCACGTCAAAAATACTGTTAACCTGTCTTCTCAGGCAACTCCGATTGCCAATATTGAAGATGTACCACTTCCTCTTAAGAGTGTCTTTTGGATGATTCCATCGGACCTTTAAGGATGCGAGATCTGGGGTATAATCTTCATTATCAGTTCGACGAGTGTCGAGACGGGTCTAATCCAAGGAATTTTAAATCGATAGATCCATCAGGGTGTTGAATCACCCGTTCGATCTGAGATTTTTCAGAATAAATTCGAACAGGTTGGGTGATAGCCTCAAAATGCCAATCATTGCATCGGAGAATATCATCCCAAACAAGAGCCTTTGGGTCTTCCGGTTATGACATTAATGGTTTTGGCTGAACAAGTACAGAAAGTGCCATTGCATTCGCAATCTTGTCCGGATTGAGATTCATCAGACTCGTAGGCGGCGTTGATAAATTCTTCGTCGCTATAGTCGTCACTATCAGAAGAGGGTTCAGAGGCGGTCGAAGAATCATCCTCCATGATGGAAAATAATTTTTCTTTCGCTTCGTCTGAAAGATCAAGTTGGTTGATCTTCTTCTTTTTGCTGGATTTGCAATCTTTCGACCTATGGCCAGATTTGCCGCATGTCCAGCAGGTATCTTTATTACCTTTGGAAGACTTTCGCTTAGTCTTTCTGCTAGGTTTATAAGATTCTTTTTTATAAGTCCTTTTGGAGGGAAGAGTTCTTTTGAAAGATTTTTTCTTTCTTTTCTTTTCAGACTTAAGGTCGGTAAACCCATAGTCATTGCAGAAAGTCCCAAGGCCATACTTTCCTTTATGCTTAAGTTGTTGTTTAAGCTTAAGGTCAGTACAGAGGTCGATTCCGGTGGAGGTAATGAAACTTACTATGTCGCCGTAAGTCATCTTGGTATAAGGTATATGACCATCGAATCTGGTCTTGATATTTGTTCGAACTTTATCAGCGAACAGAGGAGGAAGACCACTGATAAATCTTTCTTTCCAGAAATCATTATTGCAGTCGGGTCTGATCAGGACTTTGACCAGGAAGGTATCTTTGTACCATCTGAAGTCTGCTAGATTCTTGCAGCGAAGATTGTTCAAGATTTCTAGACTTCTATCTTGGAAAAGTTTAGGTTCTCCCACGAAGTGTCTAGCTATGTGATAGAGAAGAGTGGCACAAGCATCTTCTTGTGCCTCTTGAACTGTGGTTTCTCTACCATCTTCAACTTTCACCTTATTTACGGTAGTTGTAGTGTTGTATATGAGGTCTTTTTCTGCTTCGGAGACGGGTACCCTGGCGTTTTGCTGATAATAGATTTTAAAATCAATTTAATTATCTGCATGTTGGACTTGTTCAAGTTGCTATTAAGCCGCTTTTCCGACAGGGACTCGATATCCCAGTCTGTGCTATCTTAAGAGATGCTCGTCTTTTAAACTTTGACGACTCACTCTTAGGAGTAATCCAAAGTAACCTCGCCGACGGCCCGGTATAATTTAATTGTTATCCCAATTTCTCTGTGGATATAAATGATCCTAACATCATGGATGTTTTAACTCTGAATGTTAAAACAAAGAACATGAATAGTAAGGAGAACACTAGAGAAATAGCGATTATATACCGCGTATATTATCGTCTCATGGGAACTACTCTAGCACCTAAAGCTAGATTTACGAGCCCTAAAGGGGTAACCACCCTGGTTAGAAAAAACTGGAAAGATAGAAAACCAAGTTGAACCGCTTAACGTTATGGTTACCAGATGGTACACCCAACGGAATACGGTTATCGAGTCAACTACCCCTCCTCTAGAAGGACTAAACATTCCCTATTCCAACGAAGTCATCAAGGCTTCACCCTTCAAGACTAGTTCTGGCAGAGGAACTATGACTCCTCAGTGCAAAGATCTTGATAGAATAATTGAGCAAAACAATTATACTAATCAAGCCCTCCATACTATTTCCCAACAAATTGAGGACAACAAAGGAACTAATCTTACAGTTCCCTTACCTGCTAAGAGCACTCCCAGCTCAAAAACTCTTTCGAATCCTATCTTCAAGATGCCTGAGTTTCAGAAAGAAAAATTTCCTGATCTCGACGAAGATTTCAAAATCTCTGAAGAAATTTTGGAAAAGATCAATTCTAAGCTTGCAAAGTGTAAAGTAGGAGAATCCAGTTCTCAAAAGAATACTCTTTCTAAGCTTACCAGCGAGAGATACACTCTCAAGAAAAACTATTACAAGAAACCCTCTCCTCCTGATGTTCAATATGAAGAACATCCTTACCTCTCCACCTGTAATCACGATGGAAGAGGCATTAATGAATGGAATATTGATGGTCTGGCAGAACACCAGATCTACAATAAGCTCCATGAAATGGCTGTATCAATTACCGCCTATAAAATTAAAGGTTCCTCTGACAAAGGAGCTGCCACCATGATAGTCTCGGGTTTCACCGGTATGATTAAGCATTGGTGGGACAACTACGTCTCCGAAGCAGAAAAAGACCTCATATACAACACTACAACTACCGTAAATAAGGTGAAAGTTGAAGATGGTAGAGAAACCACAGTTCAAGAGGCACAAGAAGATGCTTGTGCCACTCTTCTCTATCACATAGCTAGACACTTCGTGGGAGAACCTAAACTTTTCCAAGATAGAAGTCTAGAAATCTTGAACAATCTTCGCTGCAAGAATCTAGCAGACTTCAGATGGTACAAAGATACCTTCCTGGTCAAAGTCCTGATCAGACCCGACTGCAATAATGATTTCTGGAAAGAAAGATTTATCAGTGGTCTTCCTCCCCTGTTCGCTGATAAAGTTCGAACAAATATCAAGACCAGATTCGATGGTCATATACCTTATACCAAGATGACTTACGGCGACATAGTAAGTTTCATTACCTCCACCGGAATCGACCTCTGTACTGACCTTAAGCTTAAACAACAACTTAAGCATAAAGGAAAGTATGGCCTTGGGACTTTCTGCATTGACTATGGGTTTACCGACCTTAAGTCTGAAAAGAAAAGAAAGAAAAAATCTTTCAAAAGAACTCTTCCCTCCAAAAGGACTTATAAAAAAGAATCTTATAAACCTAGCAGAAAGACTAAGCGAAAGTCTTCCAAAGGTAATAAAGATACCTGCTGGACATGCGGCAAATCTGGCCATAGGTCGAAAGATTGCAAATCCAGCAAAAAGAAGAAGATCAACCAACTTGATCTTTCAGACGAAGCGAAAGAAAAATTATTTTCCATCATGGAGGATGATTCTTCGACCGCCTCTGAACCCTCTTCTGATAGTGACGACTATAGCGACGAAGAATTTATCAACGCCGCCTACGAGTCTGATGAATCTCAATCCGGACAAGATTGCGAGTGCAATGGCACTTTCTGTACTTGTTCAGCCAAAACCATTAATGTCATAACCGGAAGACCCAAAGAAATCCTGTTTGACATTATAGAACATATTTCCGATGACGAGCTCAGAAGCAAATATCTCCAAGAGCTCAAACGCTTACTTTCTCAGGAAGAAAGTCTCCCGAAAGCCAAACCTATTATTCAACCTTTCGATATGAAAAGGGTTATGGCTAAATTTCAATCATCCCCCTCAGAACCTTCCATCTCTGACCTAAAAGGAGAAATTTCCGACTTAAAGAAGGAAATCAAAACCCTCAAAACCAGACTTGATCAAGTGGAATTTAACATTCTCACAGAACAAGTTGTTGGGTCGGCCTTACCCTCAGAAAAGGCCCCTGAGTCTCCCAGGTACCTTCCTATCACTCCTATGGATCACCTGAAAGATCCTGATCCATTCCCTGGAACTAACATTTCGTCTGACGTTCCATCCTCTTCAGGAAAGGCCATTTCCGCCATTAAGGCTTACAGCGAACACATCGTTGTAAAAATTGTTATCAACAAAGACTTCGTTCTTAATAGAGTCGCTCTATTTGACACTGGCGCTGACAGTAACTGTATTGTCAAAGGCCTTATCCCTACCAAATACCTCCAGAAGAGTAAAACTAAATTATACTCGGCTACTGGAGAAAAAATGACAAATACTTATGAGCTTCAGAAAGCCCATATATGTAACAACGGCATTTGCCTTGTTAGCAATTTTGTCATTTCTGAAGATATCATCGAAGATATCATTCTTGGTATACCATTTGTTAATCAAATTCGCCCATACCAAAGCGACTACGATGGTATACGCTCAGTCCTGTTAGGTGCCGAGCTCTTCTTCCCTTTACTCCGTCCCCTTTCTAAAAACGACGGGCAACGAATCAAAGAAGAAACTGTGTTTAAGATAAACCGCTTATCTTCTCATATTTGTTTTCTTAAACAGGAAGTTCAGCTCAAACATATTGAGCAAACTTTAAAAACCCCGGAGATGGTCAACAAGATCACACTCCTTCAGCAAAAGTTCGAAAATGAGATTTGCTCCGAACTGCCTAATGCATTTTGGGAACGCAAGAAACATCTCATCGAACTCCCTTACATTGCTGGCTTCGACGAAACACTTATTCCTACGAAAGCCAGACCAATCCAAATGAATCAAGAAATGATGGAAATCTGCAAGACAGAGATTAACCATCTTCTTCAAAAGGGTATCATTAGACCCTCTAATTCTCCATGGAGTTGCTCTGCATTTTATGTCAATAACAGTGCAGAAAAGGAACGAGGAACTCCTAGGCTTGTGATCAATTATAAGCCACTAAACACTGTCCTAAAATGGATTCGACATCCGATCCCCAATAAAAGGGATCTTCTTAAACGAACTTATAAAGCCAATCTTTATAGCAAGTTCGACATGAAGTCAGGATTCTGGCAAATACAAATTGCCGAAAAGGATAAATACAAGACTGCCTTCAATGTCCCTTTTGGGCACTATGAATGGAATGTCTTACCCTTCGGGCTCAAGAACGCCCCCTCCGAATTCCAGAATATCATGAACAATATCTTCAATGAATATTCTTATATGTCCATTGTTTATATTGATGATGTATTGATTTTCTCAGAGAATATTGATTCTCATTTTAAGCATCTTAATACATTCTTTAAGATTGTGAAACTTAATGGTTTGGTAGTCAGTGCTAAGAAAATGAAATTGTTTCAAACATCCATTCGTTTTCTAGGACATGATTTGCATCAGGGTAGTCATAAACCCATTTGTCGAGCCATAGAGTTCTCATCCAAGTTTCCTAATGAAATTACTGATAAAACCCAACTACAAAGGTTTTTAGGAAGCCTTAATTATGTTGCTAATTTTATCCCCCACATTAGGCAGGTCTGTGAACCTCTTTATAAACGTCTTAAGAAAAATCCTGTACCATGGAGTTCTGAACAATCCAATGCTGTTATAAAAATCAAATCTTTAGTCCAAAATCTCCCCTGTCTAGGCATCCCCAATCCTGAAGCATTCATGATTGTAGAAACCGATGCATCTGACATAGGCTATGGTGGTATCCTTAAGCAAAGGATATCTGAAGTCTCCCCCGAACAATTAGTTCGTTTTACTTCCGGTATATGGAATGCCGCCCAGAAAAACTATAGCACAGTTAAAAAGGAAGTTTTATCTATAGTGCTATGTATCACTAAATTTCAAGATGACCTTATCAATAAGGAATTTCTTCTTCGCGTTGATTGTAAATCAGCCAAAGAGATTTTGCAAAAAGATGTTAAAAATCTTGTTTCCAAACAAATATTTGCTAGATGGCAAGCTCTACTATCTAGCTTTGATTTTCAAATCGAATTTATTAAAGGAGAAAACAACTCCCTCCCCGATTTTCTAACAAGAGAATTTTTACAGGGCCATGAGACCAATCACTCTGGGGAAAAGCCCCAAGCAAGAACAATCTCAAATGGCAAGACCTTTTGACCCTCCTTCAGCATCCGCAAATCCACTGCGGCCAACGGTCCCCCAAAGACCTACACTCAGACCGGAGGTACAATCTCCGCTCCAAAACAGATATTCTGCATTGACAGAAATACAGTTTCCAAAGCTCTCACCACCAATGCCTACAAAATTGGTAGATCTGAAGACTAACTTACCCCTGGATAAAGGGCCCTCAACCAGTTCCTCTTCAGTTCAGACGAAACAAAGTTATACAATGAAGGCCCCAGAGACCTTCGCACAAGCAGTAAGTCCTAATGTAGCCAAAGCTACACCATCATCTCCCATCAAGGAAGAATTCAAATTTGTCACCATCAACATTATGCCAGTCCTTGCCTTAGATAAGGCTTATGAAGGATACCCACTCAACCAGCTCGTTAAGCCGGTGTATACAAATAACAATTTTGTGGATACAGAAGATCCTCTTAAGACTCGAAGATTTTACGAGGCTATCTTGGTCGATACTGACTCTATTGAAGTGGAACATTCAATGGACGAACGTAATCCAGACCACATTAGCTACTCAAAGTTTACCATCAAGCGGGTTTTAACCCCTTTCAATTGGTTTGTAGATCACCTACATACCCCCATTGCCTTATCAATGCCGCATAGGCCTCAGACGTACAATTGGTATGACTATAAGTCAGCATGGTTCAATTTTCTGTTTGTTCGGCCGGGACATACCTGGTTTGTAAAATATTGCCCTGGCATGGTAGATGCCATCGTACCTAGGTGGTTCTATGAATGGTGGATCTGTTATGGAGGAACTAAAGATGTTCTTCCCCAGCAATTTCTCAATCGACTTCCAGATTTTGTAGTCAAGGAAGGATGCTCTACTCTACCAGAACACATTCAAATGTGTAAATTTTTTATTAAGAAAAGAATATCATATATTATCTCCTGGAACTTCGCGAAAGAAGAACAACACAGGATCAAGTACTTATCCAAGGAGATAAAAATTAAAGGCTGGACTCCTAAAACCACAGCCTCCAAAACTACTCCTGCAAAGGAAAAATCAGTAGCTGCAGCCTCTAGTTCTTCCGCAGACAAGAAGGCGCTAAAGGAAAAATTAAAGAAAGCCTTGGCTGATTTGGAAAGCCAAGAGACTTCAACAGACGCTGAAAAATTACTTCAGCTACTTGCAGAAGCTTCTTCAACAGGAAGCAGTGAAGATAATAATGGCGATATGCTAGATCCAAAGGGAATAGCTATGGCCTACCTAGATCCCTATGATGAATATGAGACTACCCTTCTAGACGAGATAGAGGTTCAAAGAACCGGAATTATCTCTCAGAAAGGGCAACTTACTATTCTTGATAGGAATCAAGGACCCCACCTTGTCTCCTGAAGACGACAGAACATTATGACTTTTCTAAAAGGAAAAGCATCTACTTTTGCTTTATCAAAAAGCATAGCACATGGCCAGCTTTAAAGTTGTTGAGCCCACTAAAACTGTCGGCAGCATCCAAGCCGTCCATCTGTATACTTTAGATATGCTTTACTTCTCAGCTTTGCCTATATAAGGCTTTGAAATCCTTTAGAGAAGGCATTCAGAAATTTCCCACTCTAAGAAATTCTCTCTGCCCAATCTCTTGTAATCAATGTTTTTCTAAAGCTTTCAATAAAATTTGTAAGTTTGTTTAAATTCTCTCTTTACTTTCCGCATAATACTCACGATCCTTTTTCTGATCGTGAGTATTATGCGGAAAGTAAAGAGAGAATTTAAACAAACTTACAAATTTTATTGAAAGCTTTAGAAAAACATTGATTACAAGAGATTGGGCAGAGAGAATTTCTTAGAGTGGGAAATTTCTGAATGCCTTCTCTAAAGGATTTCAAAGCCTTATATAGGCAAAGCTGAGAAGTAAAGCATATCTAAAGTATACAGATGGACGGCTTGGATGCTGCCGACAGTTTTAGTGGGCTCAACAACTTTAAAGCTGGCCATATGCTATGCTTTTTGATAAAGCAAAAGTAGATGCTTTTCCTTTTAGAAAAGTCATAATGTTCTGTCGTCTTCAGGAGACAAGGTGGGGTCCTTGATTCCTATCAAGAATAGTAAGTTGCCCTTTCTGAGAGATAATTCCGGTTCTTTGAACCTCTATCTCGTCTAGAAGGGTAGTCTCCTATTCATCATAGGGATCTAGGTAGGCCATAGCTATTCCCTTTGGATCTAGCATATCGCCATTATTATCTTCACTGCTTCCTGTTGAAGAAGCTTCTGCAAGTAGCTGAAGTAATTTTTCAGCGTCTGTTGAAGTCTCTTGGCTTTCCAAATCAGCCAAGGCTTTCTTTAATTTTTCCTTTAGCGCCTTCTTGTCTGCGGAAGAACTAGAGGCTGCAGCTACTGATTTTTCCTTTGCAGGAGTAGTTTTGGAGGCTGTGGTTTTAGGAGTCCAGCCTTTAATTTTTATCTCCTTGGATAAGTACTTGATCCTGTGTTGTTCTTCTTTCGCGAAGTTCCAGGAGATAATATATGATATTCTTTTCTTAATAAAAAATTTACACATTTGAATGTGTTCTGGTAGAGTAGAGCATCCTTCCTTGACTACAAAATCTGGAAGTCGATTGAGAAATTGCTGGGGAAGAACATCTTTAGTTCCTTCATAACAGATCCACCATTCATAGAACCACCTGGGTACGGTGGCATCTACCATGGCAGGGCAATATTTTACAAACCAGGTATGTCCCGGCCGAACAAACAGAAAATTGAACCATGCTGACTTATAGTCATACCAATTGTACGTCTGAGGCCTATGCGGCATTGATAAGGCAATGGGGGTATGTAGGTGATCTACAAACCAATTGAAAGGGGTTAAAACCCGCTTGATGGTAAACTTTGAGTAGCTAATATGGTCTGGATTACGTTCGTCCATTGAATGTTCCACTTCAATAGAGTCAGTATCGACCAAGATAGCCTCGTAAAATCTTCGAGTCTTAAGAGGATCTTCTGTATCCACAAAATTGTTATTTGTATACACCGGCTTAACGAGCTGGTTGAGTGGGTATCCTTCATAAGCCTTATCTAAGGCAAGGACTGGCATAATGTTGATGGTGACAAATTTGAATTCTTCCTTGATGGGAGATGATGGTGTAGCTTTGGCTACATTAGGACTTACTGCTTGTGCGAAGGTCTCTGGGGCCTTCATTGTATAACTTTGTTTCGTCTGAACTGAAGAGGAACTGGTTGAGGGCCCTTTATCCAGGGGTAAGTTAGTCTTCAGATCTACCAATTTTGTAGGCATTGGTGGTGAGAGCTTTGGAAACTGTATTTCTGTCAATGCAGAATATCTGTTTTGGAGCGGAGATTGTACCTCCGGTCTGAGTGTAGGTCTTTGGGGGACCGTTGGCCGCAGTGGATTTGCGGATGCTGAAGGAGGGTCAAAAGGTCTTGCCATTTGAGATTGTTCTTGCTTGGGGCTTTTCCCCAGAGTGATTGGTCTCATGGCCCTGTAAAAATTCTCTTGTTAGAAAATCGGGGAGGGAGTTGTTTTCTCCTTTAATAAATTCGATTTGAAAATCAAAGCTAGATAGTAGAGCTTGCCATCTAGCAAATATTTGTTTGGAAACAAGATTTTTAACATCTTTTTGCAAAATCTCTTTGGCTGATTTACAATCAACGCGAAGAAGAAATTCCTTATTGATAAGGTCATCTTGAAATTTAGTGATACATAGCACTATAGATAAAACTTCCTTTTTAACTGTGCTATAGTTTTTCTGGGCGGCATTCCATATACCGGAAGTAAAACGAACTAATTGTTCGGGGGAGACTTCAGATATCCTTTGCTTAAGGATACCACCATAGCCTATGTCAGATGCATCGGTTTCTACAATCATGAATGCTTCAGGATTGGGGATGCCTAGACAGGGGAGATTTTGGACTAAAGATTTGATTTTTATAACAGCATTGGATTGTTCAGAACTCCATGGTACAGGATTTTTCTTAAGACGTTTATAAAGAGGTTCACAGACCTGCCTAATGTGGGGGATAAAATCAGCAACATAATTAAGGCTTCCTAAAAACCTTTGTAGTTGGGTTTTATCAGTAATTTCATTAGGAAACTTGGATGAGAACTCTATGGCTCGACAAATGGGTTTATGACTACCCTGATGCAAATCATGTCCTAGAAAACGAATGGATGTTTGAAACAATTTCATTTTCTTAGCACTGACTACCAAACCATTAAGTTTCACAATCTTAAAGAATGTATTAAGATGCTTAAAATGAGAATCAATATTCTCTGAGAAAATCAATACATCATCAATATAAACAATGGACATATAAGAATATTCATTGAAGATATTGTTCATGATATTCTGGAATTCGGAGGGGGCGTTCTTGAGCCCGAAGGGTAAGACATTCCATTCATAGTGCCCAAAAGGGACATTGAAGGCAGTCTTGTATTTATCCTTTTCGGCAATTTGTATTTGCCAGAATCCTGACTTCATGTCGAACTTGCTATAAAGATTGGCTTTATAAGTTCGTTTAAGAAGATCCCTTTTATTGGGGATCGGATGTCGAATCCATTTTAGGACAGTGTTTAGTGGCTTATAATTGATCACAAGCCTAGGAGTTCCTCGTTCCTTTTCTGCACTGTTATTGACATAAAATGCAGAGCAACTCCATGGAGAATTAGAGGGTCTAATGATACCCTTTTGAAGAAGATGGTTAATCTCTGTCTTGCAGATTTCCATCATTTCTTGATTCATTTGGATTGGTCTGGCTTTCGTAGGAATAAGTGTTTCGTCGAAGCCAGCAATGTAAGGGAGTTCGATGAGATGTTTCTTGCGTTCCCAAAATGCATTAGGCAGTTCGGAGCAAATCTCATTTTCGAACTTTTGCTGAAGGAGTGTGATCTTGTTGACCATCTCCGGGGTTTTTAAAGTTTGCTCAATATGTTTGAGCTGAACTTCCTGTTTAAGAAAACAAATATGAGAAGATAAGCGGTTTATCTTAAACACAGTTTCTTCTTTGATTCGTTGCCCGTCGTTTTTAGAAAGGGGACGGAGTAAAGGGAAGAAGAGCTCGGTACCTAACAGGACTGAGCGTATACCATCGTAGTCGCTTTGGTATGGGCGAATTTGATTAACAAATGGTATACCAAGAATGATATCTTCGATGATATCTTCAGAAATGACAAAATTGCTAACAAGGCAAATGCCGTTGTTACATATATGGGCTTTCTGAAGCTCATAAGTATTTGTCATTTTTTCTCCAGTAGCCGAGTATAATTTAGTTTTACTCTTCTGGAGGTATTTGGTAGGGATAAGGCCTTTGACAATACAGTTACTGTCAGCGCCAGTGTCAAATAGAGCGACTCTGTTAAGAACGAAGTCTTTGTTGATAACAATTTTTACAACGATGTGTTCGCTGTAAGCCTTAATGGCGAAAATGGCCTTTCCTGAAGAGGATGGAACGTCAGATGGAATGTTAGTTCCAGGGAATGGATCAGGATCTTTCAGGTGATCCATAGGAGTGATAGGAAGGTACCTGGGAGACTCAGGGGCCTTTTCTGAGGGTAAGGCCGACCCAACAACTTGTTCTGTGAGAATGTTAAATTCCACTTGATCAAGTCTGGTTTTGAGGGTTTTGATTTCCTTCTTTAAGTCGGAAATTTCTCCTTTTAGGTCAGAGATGGAAGGTTCTGAGGGGGATGATTGAAATTTAGCCATAACCCTTTTCATATCGAAAGGTTGAATAATAGGTTTGGCTTTCGGGAGACTTTCTTCCTGAGAAAGTAAGCGTTTGAGCTCTTGGAGATATTTGCTTCTGAGCTCGTCATCGGAAATATGTTCTATAATGTCAAACAGGATTTCTTTGGGTCTTCCGGTTATGACATTAATGGTTTTGGCTGAACAAGTACAAAAAGTGCCATTGCACTCGCAATCTTGTCCGGATTGAGATTCATCAGACTCGTAGGCGGCGTTGATAAATTCTTCGTCGCTATAGTCGTCACTATCAGAAGAGGGTTCAGAGGCGGTCGAAGAATCATCCTCCATGATGGAAAATAATTTTTCTTTCGCTTCGTCTGAAAGATCAAGTTGGTTGATCTTCTTCTTTTTGCTGGATTTGCAATCTTTCGACCTATGGCCAGATTTGCCGCATGTCCAGCAGGTATCTTTATTACCTTTGGAAGACTTTCGCTTAGTCTTTCTGCTAGGTTTATAAGATTCTTTTTTATAAGTCCTTTTGGAGGGAAGAGTTCTTTTGAAAGATTTTTTCTTTCTTTTCTTTTCAGACTTAAGGTCGGTAAACCCATAGTCATTGCAGAAAGTCCCAAGGCCATACTTTCCTTTATGCTTAAGTTGTTGTTTAAGCTTAAGGTCAGTACAGAGGTCGATTCCGGTGGAGGTAATGAAACTTACTATGTCGCCGTAAGTCATCTTGGTATAAGGTATATGACCATCGAATCTGGTCTTGATATTTGTTCGAACTTTATCAGCGAACAGAGGAGGAAGACCACTGATAAATCTTTCTTTCCAGAAATCATTATTGCAGTCGGGTCTGATCAGGACTTTGACCAGGAAGGTATCTTTGTACCATCTGAAGTCTGCTAGATTCTTGCAGCGAAGATTGTTCAAGATTTCTAGACTTCTATCTTGGAAAAGTTTAGGTTCTCCCACGAAGTGTCTAGCTATGTGATAGAGAAGAGTGGCACAAGCATCTTCTTGTGCCTCTTGAACTGTGGTTTCTCTACCATCTTCAACTTTCACCTTATTTACGGTAGTTGTAGTGTTGTATATGAGGTCTTTTTCTGCTTCGGAGACGTAGTTGTCCCACCAATGCTTAATCATACCGGTGAAACCCGAGACTATCATGGTGGCAGCTCCTTTGTCAGAGGAACCTTTAATTTTATAGGCGGTAATTGATACAGCCATTTCATGGAGCTTATTGTAGATCTGGTGTTCTGCCAGACCATCAATATTCCATTCATTAATGCCTCTTCCATCGTGATTACAGGTGGAGAGGTAAGGATGTTCTTCATATTGAACATCAGGAGGAGAGGGTTTCTTGTAATAGTTTTTCTTGAGAGTGTATCTCTCGCTGGTAAGCTTAGAAAGAGTATTCTTTTGAGAACTGGATTCTCCTACTTTACACTTTGCAAGCTTAGAATTGATGTTTTCCAAAATTTCTTCAGAGATTTTGAAATCTTCGTCGAGATCAGGAAATTTTTCTTTCTGAAACTCAGGCATCTTGAAGATAGGATTCGAAAGAGTTTTTGAGCTGGGAGTGCTCTTAGCAGGTAAGGGAACTGTAAGATTAGTTCCTTTGTTGTCCTCAATTTGTTGGGAAATAGTATGGAGGGCTTGATTAGTATAATTGTTTTGCTCAATTATTCTATCAAGATCTTTGCACTGAGGAGTCATAGTTCCTCTGCCAGAACTAGTCTTGAAGGGTGAAGCCTTGATGACTTCGTTGGAATAGGGAATGTTTAGTCCTTCTAGAGGAGGGGTAGTTGACTCGATAACCGTATTCCGTTGGGTGTACCATCTGGTAACCATAACGTTAAGCGGTTCAACTTGGTTTTCTATCTTTCCAGTTTTTTCTAACCAGAAGAAGAATTCCATATCGCATCGGAGTCTTTTCATATCGGCTATCCATAACCTCCCTAACTCTTTTTGTTGCTCGCTGGAATAGGTACTAAGGTACCACTTCCTCTTAAGAGTGTCTTTTGGATGATTCCATCGGACCTTTAAGGATGCGAGATCTGGGGTATAATCTTCATTATCAGTTTTGATAACGAGAAGACTAGGGTCAGTTCTGACCCGTTGAGGAGGAGCCATTTCTGAGGCCGTTGGGCTCCCAGGCTCATAAAGATTTTCGGGTTCGGGTACCCTGGCGTTTTGCTGATAATAGACTTTAGGTACTGGACTAGAGAAGTCAACTCCTCTAATCTTTCCCTTGTCATCAGGTTCATTTTCGTCATTTCTGGAAGTTGAGGCACGAGTGGAGATAGATCGACGAAACGACGAGTGTCGAGACGGGTCTAATCCAAGGAATTTTAAATCGATAGATCCATCAGGGTGTTGAATCACCCGTTCGATCTGAGATTTTTCAGAATAAATTCGAACAGGTTGGGTGATAGCCTCAAAATGCCAATCATTGCATCGGAGAATATCATCCCAAACAAGAGCCTTTGGAACAAAGACTGTGCTGCGGTCTTTGTTTGCTTCCATTAGGGTGGTTACCCCTTTAGGGCTCGTAAATCTAGCTTTAGGTGCTAGAGTAGTTCCCATGAGACGATAATATACGCGGTATATAATCGCTATTTCTCTAGTGTTCTCCTTACTATTCATGTTCTTTGTTTTAACATTCAGAGTTAAAACATCCATGATGTTAGGATCATTTATATCCACAGAGAAATTGGGATAACAATTAAAGTATACCGGGCCGTCGGCGAGGTTACTTTGGATTACTCCTAAGAGTGAGTCGTCAAAGTTTAAAAGACGAGCATCTCTTAAGATAGCACAGACTGGGATATCGAGTCCCTGTCGGAAAAGCGGCTTAATAGCAACTTGAACAAGTCCAACATGCAGATAATTAAATTGATTTTTAAATCTATTAATATCTAGCTCATTGAATAGTTGAATAATTTCTAACGAATTATTAATAGCAACCGTAGACTCAGAGGTCTTAATATTATGTTTTTTCAAAAAACTAAATTTTTCGATTTGATAAATCGTGTTGAATGACTCTTCTGGAATACTCCAGTTTTGAAGATCATTTTCAATATTGGCAATCGGAGTTGCCTGAGAAGACAGGTTAACAGTATTTTTGACGTGATTGTTCATCATTTTAAACATACTGTCTAGAGACTAACAGAGTAAACATACATGTTCAAACAAGCAGGCATATTGACAATAAACAGATATGCAGGGACGAAATCTAATTATGAATTTATATCTATGGCTTATGAAATTCTAACAAGTTTTAATGGCATTACACTAAAGACTGCTAAGTGTTATCTTAGTCGACGGGACCACCAACAAGGTCTTAACACGCCACACCTAGGCTTAACGACCTAACTTTCAGGCTGACCAACGTCTACACCGGAGATTAATCGGTTTCTTCAAACACCTTAACAGTCAACAGTAACCTCATACTTGAATTAAAACTTCATTATAAGACAAGATATATAATCATAATTATTTTAAGTAACTGCATACTGGATTAAAGTAATATGTTCTTATATGAACATAGTTTAGCTCATGCTCTAGACAGATTATATGTTTAGCTGCTCATACTAAACATACAATCTGCCGTCATGGCTCTGATACCAGAAAAAGGATCGTGAGTATTATGCGGAAAGTAAAGAGAGTTGACTTCTCTGGTCCAGTACCTAAAGTCTATTATCAGCAAAACGCCAGGGTACCTTCGCACAAGCAGTAAGTCCTAATGTAGCCAAAGCTACACCATCATCTCCCATCAAGGAAGAATTCAAATTTGTCACCATCAACATTATGCCAGTCCTTGCCTTAGATAAGGCTTATGAAGGATACCCACTTAACGAGCTGGTTGAGTGGGTATCCTTCATAAGCCTTATCTAAGGCAAGGACTGGCATAATGTTGATGGTGACAAATTTGAATTCTTCCTTGATGGGAGATGATGGTGTAGCTTTGGCTACATTAGGACTTACTGCTTGTGCGAAGGTCTCTGGGGCCTTCATTGTATAACTTTGTTTCGTCTGAACTGAAGAGGAAATGGTTGAGGGCCCTTTATCCAGGGGTAAGTTAGTCTTCAGATCTACCAATTTTGTAGGCATTGGTGGTGAGAGCTTTGGAAACTGTATTTCTGTCAATGCAGAATATCTGTTTTGGAGCGGAGATTGTACCTCCGGTCTGAGTGTAGGTCTTTGGGGGACCGTTGGCCGTAGTGGATTTGCGGATGCTGAAGGAGGGTCAAAAGGTCTTGCCATTTGAGATTGTTCTTGCTTGGGGCTTTTCCCCAGAGTGATTGGTCTCATGGCCCTGTAAAAATTCTCTTGTTAAAAAATCGGGGAGGGAGTTGTTTTCTCCTTTAATAAATTCGATTTGAAAATCAAAGCTAGATAGTAGAGCTTGCCATCTAGCAAATATTTGTTTGGAAACAAGATTTTTAACATCTTTTTGCAAAATCTCTTTGGCTGATTTACAATCAACGCGAAGAAGAAATTCCTTATTGATAAGGTCATCTTGAAATTTAGTGATACATAGCACTATAGATAAAACTTCCTTTTTAACTGTGCTATAGTTTTTCTGGGCGGCATTCCATATACCGGAAGTAAAACGAACTAATTGTTCGGGGGAGACTTCAGATATCCTTTGCTTAAGGATACCACCATAGCCTATGTCAGATGCATCGGTTTCTACAATCATGAATGCTTCAGGATTGGGGATGCCTAGACAGGGGAGATTTTGGACTAAAGATTTGATTTTTATAACAGCATTGGATTGTTCAGAACTCCATGGTACAGGATTTTTCTTAAGACGTTTATAAAGAGGTTCACAGACCTGCCTAATGTGGGGGATAAAATCAGCAACATAATTAAGGCTTCCTAAAAACCTTTGTAGTTGGGTTTTATCAGTAATTTCATTAGGAAACTTGGATGAGAACTCTATGGCTCGACAAATGGGTTTATGATTACCCTGATGCAAATCATGTCCTAGAAAACGAATGGATGTTTGAAACAATTTCATTTTCTTAGCACTGACTACCAAACCATTAAGTTTCACAATCTTAAAGAATGTATTAAGATGCTTAAAATGAGAATCAATATTCTCTGAGAAAATCAATACATCATCAATATAAACAATGGACATATAAGAATATTCATTGAAGATATTGTTCATGATATTCTGGAATTCGGAGGGGGCGTTCTTGAGCCCGAAGGGTAAGACATTCCATTCATAGTGCCCAAAAGGGACATTGAAGGCAGTCTTGTATTTATCCTTTTCGGCAATTTGTATTTGCCAGAATCCTGACTTCATGTCGAACTTGCTATAAAGATTGGCTTTATAAGTTCGTTTAAGAAGATCCCTTTTATTGGGGATCGGATGTCGAATCCATTTTAGGACAGTGTTTAGTGGCTTATAATTGATCACAAGCCTAGGAGTTCCTCATTCCTTTTCTGCACTGTTATTGACATAAAATGCGGAGCAACTCCATGGAGAATTAGAGGGTCTAATGATACCCTTTTGAAGAAGATGGTTAATCTCTGTCTTGCAGATTTCCATCATTTCTTGATTCATTTGGATTGGTCTGGCTTTCGTAGGAATAAGTGTTTCGTCGAAGCCAGCAATGTAAGGGAGTTCGATGAGATGTTTCTTGCGTTCCCAAAATGCATTAGGCAGTTCGGAGCAAATCTCATTTTCGAACTTTTGCTGAAGGAGTGTGATCTTGTTGACCATCTCTGGGGTTTTTAAAGCTTGCTCAATATGTTTGAGCTGAACTTCCTGTTTAAGAAAACAAATATGAGAAGATAAGCGGTTTATCTTAAACACAGTTTCTTCTTTGATTCGTTGCCCGTCGTTTTTAGAAAGGGGACGGAGTAAAGGGAAGAAGAGCTCGGTACCTAACAGGACTGAGCGTATACCATCGTAGTCGCTTTGGTATGGGCTAATTTGATTAACAAATGGTATACCAAGAATGATATCTTCGATGATATCTTCAGAAATGACAAAATTGCTAACAAGGCAAATGCCGTTGTTACATATATGGGCTTTCTGAAGCTCATAAGTATTTGTCATTTTTTCTCCAGTAGCCGAGTATAATTTAGTTTTACTCTTCTGGAGGTATTTGGTAGGGATAAGGCCTTTGACAATACAGTTACTGTCAGCGCCAGTGTCAAATAGAGCGACTCTGTTAAGAACGAAGTCTTTGTTGATAACAATTTTTACAACGATGTGTTCGCTGTAAGCCTTAATGGCGGAAATGGCCTTTCCTGAAGAGGATGGAACGTCAGATGGAATGTTAGTTCCAGGGAATGGATCAGGATCTTTCAGGTGATCCATAGGAGTGATAGGAAGGTACCTGGGAGACTCAGGGGCCTTTTCTGAGGGTAAGGCCGACCCAACAACTTGTTCTGTGAGAATGTTAAATTCCACTTGATCAAGTCTGGTTTTGAGGGTTTTGATTTCCTTCTTTAAGTCGGAAATTTCTCCTTTTAGGTCAGAGATGGAAGGTTCTGAGGGGGATGATTGAAATTTAGCCATAACCCTTTTCATATCGAAAGGTTGAATAATAGGTTTGGCTTTCGGGAGACTTTCTTCCTGAGAAAGTAAGCGTTTGAGCTCTTGGAGATATTTGCTTCTGAGCTCGTCATCGGAAATATGTTCTATAATGTCAAACAGGATTTCTTTGGGTCTTCCGGTTATGACATTAATGGTTTTGGCTGAACAAGTACAGAAAGTGCCATTGCACTCGCAATCTTGTCCGGATTGAGATTCATCAGACTCGTAGGCGGCGTTGATAAATTCTTCGTCGCTATAGTCGTCACTATCAGAAGAGGGTTCAGAGGCGGTCGAAGAATCATCCTCCATGATGGAAAATAATTTTTCTTTCGCTTCGTCTGAAAGATCAAGTTGGTTGATCTTCTTCTTTTTGCTGGATTTGCAATCTTTCGACCTATGGCCAGATTTGCCGCATGTCCAGCAGGTATCTTTATTACCTTTGGAAGACTTTCGCTTAGTCTTTCTGCTAGGTTTATAAGATTCTTTTTTATAAGTCCTTTTGGAGGGAAGAGTTCTTTTGAAAGATTTTTTCTTTCTTTTCTTTTCAGACTTAAGGTCGGTAAACCCATAGTCATTGCAGAAAGTCCCAAGGCCATACTTTCCTTTATGCTTAAGTTGTTGTTTAAGCTTAAGGTCAGTACAGAGGTCGATTCCGGTGGAGGTAATGAAACTTACTATGTCGCCGTAAGTCATCTTGGTATAAGGTATATGACCATCGAATCTGGTCTTGATATTTGTTCGAACTTTATCAGCGAACAGAGGAGGAAGACCACTGATAAATCTTTCTTTCCAGAAATCATTATTGCAGTCGGGTCTGATCAGGACTTTGACCAGGAAGGTATCTTTGTACCATCTGAAGTCTGCTAGATTCTTGCAGCGAAGATTGTTCAAGATTTCTAGACTTCTATCTTGGAAAAGTTTAGGTTCTCCCACGAAGTGTCTAGCTATGTGATAGAGAAGAGTGGCACAAGCATCTTCTTGTGCCTCTTGAACTGTGGTTTCTCTACCATCTTCAACTTTCACCTTATTTACGGTAGTTGTAGTGTTGTATATGAGGTCTTTTTCTGCTTCGGAGACGTAGTTGTCCCACCAATGCTTAATCATACCGGTGAAACCCGAGACTATCATGGTGGCAGCTCCTTTGTCAGAGGAACCTTTAATTTTATAGGCGGTAATTGATACAGCCATTTCATGGAGCTTATTGTAGATCTGGTGTTCTGCCAGACCATCAATATTCCATTCATTAATGCCTCTTCCATCGTGATTACAGGTGGAGAGGTAAGGATGTTCTTCATATTGAACATCAGGAGGAGAGGGTTTCTTGTAATAGTTTTTCTTGAGAGTGTATCTCTCGCTGGTAAGCTTAGAAAGAGTATTCTTTTGAGAACTGGATTCTCCTACTTTACACTTTGCAAGCTTAGAATTGATGTTTTCCAAAATTTCTTCAGAGATTTTGAAATCTTCGTCGAGATCAGGAAATTTTTCTTTCTGAAACTCAGGCATCTTGAAGATAGGATTCGAAAGAGTTTTTGAGCTGGGAGTGCTCTTAGCAGGTAAGGGAACTGTAAGATTAGTTCCTTTGCTGTCCTCAATTTGTTGGGAAATAGTATGGAGGGCTTGATTAGTATAATTGTTTTGCTCAATTATTCTATCAAGATCTTTGCACTGAGGAGTCATAGTTCCTCTGCCAGAACTAGTCTTGAAGGGTGAAGCCTTGATGACTTCGTTGGAATAGGGAATGTTTAGTCCTTCTAGAGGAGGGGTAGTTGACTCGATAACCGTATTCCGTTGGGTGTACCATCTGGTAACCATAACGTTAAGCGGTTCAACTTGGTTTTCTATCTTTCCAGTTTTTTCTAACCAGAAGAAGAATTCCATATCGCATCGGAGTCTTTTCATATCGGCTATCCATAACCTCCCTAACTCTTTTTGTTGCTCGCTGGAATAGGTACTAAGGTACCACTTCCTCTTAAGAGTGTCTTTTGGATGATTCCATCGGACCTTTAAGGATGCGAGATCTGGGGTATAATCTTCATTATCAGTTTTGATAACGAGAAGACTAGGGTCAGTTCTGACCCGTTGAGGAGGAGCCATTTCTGAGGCCGTTGGGCTCCCAGGCTCATAAAGATTTTCGGGTTCGGGTACCCTGGCGTTTTGCTGATAATAGACTTTAGGTACTGGACCAGAGAAGTCAACTCCTCTAATCTTTCCCTTGTCATCAGGTTCATTTTCGTCATTTCTGGAAGTTGAGGCACGAGTGGAGATAGATCGACGAAACGACGAGTGTCGAGACGGGTCTAATCCAAGGAATTTTAAATCGATAGATCCATCAGGGTGTTGAATCACCCGTTCGATCTGAGATTTTTCAGAATAAATTCGAACAGGTTGGGTGATAGCCTCAAAATGCCAATCATTGCATCGGAGAATATCATCCCAAACAAGAGCCTTTGGAACAAAGACTGTGCTGCGGTCTTTGTTTGCTTCCATTAGGGTGGTTACCCCTTTAGGGCTCGTAAATCTAGCTTTAGGTGCTAGAGTAGTTCCCATGAGACGATAATATACGCGGTATATAATCGCTATTTCTCTAGTGTTCTCCTTACTATTCATGTTCTTTGTTTTAACATTCAGAGTTAAAACATCCATGATGTTAGGATCATTTATATCCACAGAGAAATTGGGATAACAATTAAAGTATACCGGGCCGTCGGCGAGGTTACTTTGGATTACTCCTAAGAGTGAGTCGTCAAAGTTTAAAAGACGAGCATCTCTTAAGATAGCACAGACTGGGATATCGAGTCCCTGTCGGAAAAGCGGCTTAATAGCAACTTGAACAAGTCCAACATGCAGATAATTAAATTGATTTTTAAATCTATTAATATCTAGCTCATTGAATAGTTGAATAATTTCTAACGAATTATTAATAGCAACCGTAGACTCAGAGGTCTTAATATTATGTTTTTTCAAAAAACTAAATTTTCCGATTTGATAAATCGTGTTGAATGACTCTTCTGGAATACTCCAGTTTTGAAGATCATTTTCAATATTGGCAATCGGAGTTGCCTGAGAAGACAGGTTAACAGTATTTTTGACGTGATTGTTCATCATTTTAAACATACTGTCTAGAGACTAACAGAGTAAACATACATGTTCAAACAAGCAGGCATATTGACAATAAACAGATATGCAGGGACGAAATCTAATTATGAATTTATATCTATGGCTTATGAAATTCTAACAAGTTTTAATGGCATTACACTAAAGACTGCTAAGTGTTATCTTAGTCGACGGGACCACCAACAAGGTCTTAACACGCCACACCTAGGCTTAACGACCTAACTTTCAGGCTGACCAACGTCTACACCGGAGATTAATCGGTTTCTTCAAACACCTTAACAGTCAACAGTAACCTCATACTTGAATTAAAACTTCATTATAAGACAAGATATATAATCATAATTATTTTAAGTAACTGCATACCGGATTAAAGTAATATGTTCTTATATGAACATAGTTTAGCTCATGCTCTAGACAGATTATATGTTTAGCTGCTCATACTAAACATACAATCTGCCGTCATGGCTCTGATACCAGAAAAAGGATCGTGAGTATTATGCGGAAAGTAAAGAGAGAATTTAAACAAACTTACAAATTTTATTGAAAGCTTTAGAAAAACATTGATTACAAGAGATTGGGCAGAGAGAATTTCTTAGAGTGGGAAATTTCTGAATGCCTTCTCTAAAGGATTTCAAAGCCTTATATAGGCAAAGCTGAGAAGTAAAGCATATCTAAAGTATACAGATGGACGGCTTGGATGCTGCCGACAGTTTTAGTGGGCTCAACAACTTTAAAGCTGGCCATGTGCTATGCTTTTTGATAAAGCAAAAGTAGATGCTTTTCCTTTTAGAAAAGTCATAATGTTCTGTCGTCTTCAGGAGACAAGGTGGGGTCCTTGATTCCTATCAAGAATAGTAAGTTGCCCTTTCTGAGAGATAATTCCGGTTCTTTGAACCTCTATCTCGTCTAGAAGGGTAGTCTCCTATTCATCATAGGGATCTAGGTAGGCCATAGCTATTCCCTTTGGATCTAGCATATCGCCATTATTATCTTCACTGCTTCCTGTTGAAGAAGCTTCTGCAAGTAGCTGAAGTAATTTTTCAGCGTCTGTTGAAGTCTCTTGGCTTTCCAAATCAGCCAAGGCTTTCTTTAATTTTTCCTTTAGCGCCTTCTTGTCTGCGGAAGAACTAGAGGCTGCAGCTACTGATTTTTCCTTTGCAGGAGTAGTTTTGGAGGCTGTGGTTTTAGGAGTCCAGCCTTTAATTTTTATCTCCTTGGATAAGTACTTGATCCTGTGTTGTTCTTCTTTCGCGAAGTTCCAGGAGATAATATATGATATTCTTTTCTTAATAAAAAATTTACACATTTGAATGTGTTCTGGTAGAGTAGAGCATCCTTCCTTGACTACAAAATCTGGAAGTCGATTGAGAAATTGCTGGGGAAGAACATCTTTAGTTCCTCCATAACAGATCCACCATTCATAGAACCACCTGGGTACGATGGCATCTACCATGGCAGGGAATTATTTTACAAACCAGGTATGTCCCGGCCGAACAAACAAAAAATTGAACCATGCTGACTTATAGTCATACCAATTGTACGTCTGAGGCCTATGCGGCATTGATAAGGCAATGGGGGTATGTAGGTGATCTACAAACCAATTGAAAGGGGTTAAAACCCGCTTGATGGTAAACTTTGAGTAGCTAATGTGGTCTGGATTACGTTTGTCCATTGAATGTTCCACTTCAATAGAGTCAGTATCGACCAAGATAGCCTCGTAAAATCTTCGAGTCTTAAGAGGATCTTCTGTATCCACAAAATTGTTATTTGTTCCAGAAATCATTATTGCTGAAGGAGTGTGATCTTGTTGACCATCTCCGGGGTTTTTAAAGTTTGCTCAATATGTTTGAGCTGAACTTCCTGTTTAAGAAAACAAATATGAGAAGATAAGCGGCTTATCTTAAACACAGTTTCTTCTTTGATTCGTTGCCCGTCGTTTTTAGAAAGGGGACGGAGTAAAGGGAAGAAGAGCTCGGTACCTAACAGGACTGAGCGTATACCATCGTAGTCGCTTTGGTATGGGCGAATTTGATTAACAAATGGTATACCAAGAATGATATCTTCGATGATATCTTCAGAAATGACAAAATTGCTAACAAGGCAAATGCCGTTGTTACATATATGGGCTTTCTGAAGCTCATAAGTATTTGTCATTTTTTCTCCAGTAGCTGAGTATAATTTAGTTTTACTCTTCTGGAGGTATTTGGTAGGGATAAGGCCTTTGACAATACAGTTACTGTCAGCGCCAGTGTCAAATAGAGCGACTCTGTTAAGAACGAAGTCTTTGTTGATAACAATTTTTACAACGATGTGTTCGCTGTAAGCCTTAATGGCGGAAATGGCCTTTCCTGAAGAGGATGGAACGTCAGATGGAATGTTAGTTCCAGGGAATGGATCAGGATCTTTCAGGTGATCCATAGGAGTGATAGGAAGGTACCTGGGAGACTCAGGGGCCTTTTCTGAGGGTAAGGCCAACCCAACAACTTGTTCTGTGAGAATGTTAAATTCCACTTGATCAAGTCTGGTTTTGAGGGTTTTGATTTCCTTCTTTAAGTCGGAAATTTCTCCTTTTAGGTAAGAGATGGAAGGTTCTGAGGGGGATGATTGAAATTTAGCCATAACCCTTTTCATATCGAAAGGTTGAATAATAGGTTTGGCTTTCGGGAGACTTTCTTCCTGAGAAAGTAAGCGTTTGAGCTCTTGGAGATATTTGCTTCTGAGCTCGTCATCGGAAATATGTTCTATAATGTCAAACAGGATTTCTTTGGACTCCTTCAGCAAAAGTTCGAAAATGAGATTTGCTCCGAACTGCCTAATGCATTTTGGGAACGCAAGAAACATCTCATCGAACTCCCTTACATTGCTGGCTACGACGAAACACTTATTCCTACGAAAGCCAGACCAATCCAAATGAATCAAGAAATGATGGAAATCTGCAAGACAGAGATTAACCATCTTCTTCAAAAGGGTATCATTAGACCCTCTAATTCTCCATGGAGTTGCTCTGCATTTTATGTCAATAACAGTGCAGAAAAGGAACGAGGAACTCCTAGGCTTGTGATCAATTATAAGCCACTAAACACTGTCCTAAAATGGATTCGACATCCGATCCCCAATAAAAGGGATCTTCTTAAACGAACTTATAAAGCCAATCTTTATAGCAAGTTCGACATGAAGTCAGGATTCTGGCAAATACAAATTGCCGAAAAGGATAAATACAAGACTGCCTTCAATGTCCCTTTTGGGCACTATGAATGGAATGTCTTACCCTTCGGGCTCAAGAACGCCCCCTCCGAATTCCAGAATATCATGAACAATATCTTCAATGAATATTCTTATATGTCCATTGTTTATATTGATGATGTATTGATTTTCTCAGAGAATATTGATTCTCATTTTAAGCATCTTAATACATTCTTTAAGATTGTGAAACTTAATGGTTTGGTAGTCAGTGCTAAGAAAATGAAATTGTTTCAAACATCCATTCGTTTTCTAGGACATGATTTGCATCAGGGTAGTCATAAACCCATTTGTCGAGCCATAGAGTTCTCATCCAAGTTTCCTAATGAAATTACTGATAAAACCCAACTACAAAGGTTTTTAGGAAGCCTTAATTATGTTGCTGATTTTATCCCCCACATTAGGCAGGTCTGTGAACCTCTTTATAAACGTCTTAAGAAAAATCCTGTACCATGGAGTTCTGAACAATCCAATGCTGTTATAAAAATCAAATCTTTAGTCCAAAATCTCCCCTGTCTAGGCAGCCCCAATCCTGAAGCATTCATGATTGTAGAAACCGATGCATCTGACATAGGCTATGGTGGTATCCTTAAGCAAAGGATATCTGAAGTCTCCCCCGAACAATTAGTTCGTTTTACTTCCGGTATATGGAATGCCGCCCAGAAAAACTATAGCACAGTTAAAAAGGAAGTTTTATCTATAGTGCTATGTATCACTAAATTTCAAGATGACCTTATCAATAAGGAATTTCTTCTTCGCGTTGATTGTAAATCAGCCAAAGAGATTTTGCAAAAAGATGTTAAAAATCTTGTTTCCAAACAAATATTTGCTAGATGGCAAGCTCTACTATCTAGCTTTGATTTTCAAATCGAATTTATTAAAGGAGAAAACAACTCCCTCCCCGATTTTTTAACAAGAGAATTTTTACAGGGCCATGAGACCAATCACTCTGGGGAAAAGCCCCAAGCAAGAACAATCTCAAATGGCAAGACCTTTTGACCCTCCTTCAGCATCCGCAAATCCACTGCGGCCAACGGTCCCCCAAAGACCTACACTCAGACCGGAGGTACAATCTCCGCTCCAAAACAGATATTCTGCATTGACAGAAATACAGTTTCCAAAGCTCTCACCACCAATGCTTAATCATACCGGTGAAACCCGAGACTATCATGGTGGCAGCTCCTTTGTCAGAGGAACCTTTAATTTTATAGGCGGTAATTGATACAGCCATTTCATGGAGCTTATTGTAGATCTGGTGTTCTGCCAGACCATCAATATTCCATTCATTAATGCCATCCTTAAAGGTCCGATGGAATCATCCAAAAGACACTCTTAAGAGGAAGTGGTACCTTAGTACCTATTCCAGCGAGCAACAAAAAGAGTTAGGGAGGTTATGGATAGCCGATATGAAAAGACTCCGATGCGATATGGAATTCTTCTTCTGGTTAGAAAAAACTGGAAAGATAGAAAACCAAGTTGAACCGCTTAACGTTATGGTTACCAGATGGTACACCCAACGGAATACGGTTATCGAGTCAACTACCCCTCCTCTAGAAGGACTAAACATTCCCTATTCCAACGAAGTCATCAAGGCTTCACCCTTCAAGACTAGTTCTGGCAGAGGAACTATGACTCCTCAGTGCAAAGATCTTGATAGAATAATTGAGCAAAACAATTATACTAATCAAGCCCTCCATACTATTTCCCAACAAATTGAGGACAACAAAGGAACTAATCTTACAGTTCCCTTACCTGCTAAGAGCACTCCCAGCTCAAAAACTCTTTCGAATCCTATCTTCAAGATGCCTGAGTTTCAGAAAGAAAAATTTCCTGATCTCGACGAAGATTTCAAAATCTCTGAAGGAGTGTGATCTTGTTGACCATCTCCGGGGTTTTTAAAGTTTGCTCAATATGTTTCCACGGGTTGGCAAGCTTTTATAGGAGGTTTGTCAAGGGATTTAGTTCCATAGCAGCCCCCTTAACCGAGGTAATTCGAAAGGACGGACCCTTCAAATGGGGTGAAGAGCAAGCTAGGGCTTTCGAGGCCTTGAAAGCTATGCTCGTCTCGGCGCCTTTGTTGCAATTACCCAATTTTGATAAAATGTTTGAGGTAGAGTGTGATGCTAGTAAGGTCGACATCGGGGCTGTTTTGATGCAAGAAGGTAAGCCCGTTGCCTATTTCAGTGAAAAGCTCAAAGGAGCAACTCTTAATTATTCGACTTACGATTTGGAGTTGTACGCCCTTGTTAGAGCTTTGGGAAATTGGCAACACTATTTGTGGCCTAAGGAGTTTGTGATACGAACGGATCATGAGTCGTTGAAACACCTTAAAAGCCAAGACAAGTTGAATAGGCGTCATGCTAAGTGGATTGAGTTCATCGAAACTTTCCCTTATGTAATTCATTACAAAAAGGGAAAAGAAAATGTTGTTGCCGATGCATTGTCCCGGAAGCATGTGCTTGTTGCTACCTTGTCTTCGAAGTTAATGGGTTTTGAGAGTTTGCGGATGTTATATCCCGAGGATCCTATCTTTGCTCCTATTTTTAGGGAATGCGAAGAGTGGGGAAGGGACCGTTGGCTCAAGGAAAGTACCCACTCCTCCTACTCTCGGTTTGATGGCTATTTGTTCAAAGGAAGGAGGTTGTGTGTCCCGACCAGTTCTTGGAGGGAATTATTCGTGAGAGAGGCCCATGACGGGGGCCTCATGGGTCACTTTGGGGTAGACAAGACCCTCGGCATCCTAGAGGAAAATTTCTATTGGCCCAAAATGCGCAAGGATGTCGTTAAGATTTGTAGTCAATGCGCGGCCTGCCGGAGTGCAAAATCTCGTCTCCAACCACAAGGGTTGTACACCCCACTCCCTACTCCCCTTAGACCGTGGCTGGACATATCGATGGATTTCGTCTTGGGACTGCCACGGACTAGGAAGGGTCGAGATAGTATTTTTGTCGTTGTTGATAGGTTCTCCAAGATGGCTCACTTTATTCCTTGTGCTAAAACCGAGGACGCTCCTAGTGTAGCGTCATTATTTGTTGAGCATGTTGTAAAGCTTCACGGAGTACCGAGGACCATTGTGAGTGATAGGGACTCCAAGTTCCTAAGCCTCTTTTGGAAGTCCATGTGGGGTAGGCTTGGCACGAAGTTACTTTTCTCCACGTCTTGCCACCCACAAACCGATGGCCAAACGGAGGTAGTAAATAGGACCTTAGGGTCTATGTTACGCTCTATGGTTAAAGGTAAATTGGCTTCATGGGAAGAACACCTACCCTTGGTGGAATTTGCCTACAATCGGGTAATACATTCGAGTACGGGAATGACTCCCTTTGAATGTGTTTACGGCCTAAATCCCCTCACCCCTTTAGATCTCACTCCTTTGTCTAGTGATCTTATGACCAGCTTAGATGGAGCTAAAAGAGCCGAGGCCATGAAGAAGATGCATGAGGCAGTGCGAATCAAGCTTGAAAAGAAGAATCACGAGGTTGCAAAGCGGGCAAACAAAGGGAGACGGAAGCTAGTGCTTGAACCCGGAGATTGGGTGTGGGTACACCTTCGGAAGGATAGGTTTCCAGCTCAAAGGAAGTCCAAGCTGCTGCCAAGAGGCGATGGTCCCTTCCAAGTTCTTGAGAGGATCAATGACAACGCCTACAAGATTGACCTACCACCGGAATATCAAGTGCACAACACCTTCAACGTCGGAGATCTCACCCTCGTGGATGCGGTTGAAGATGATCAAGTGCCGAATTTGAGGTCAAATTCCTCTCAAGATGGAGAGGATGATACGGTTATGACTACCCCTACGTGTACACGGCCTTTCGCACGAAGCCAAGCGAGGGAGTTACAAACACTCCAAGCCTTATTCATGCAAATGGCCGTGTGTGAGTTGTTGGCCGAACCAACCAAGGGTCTCAACGTCCTTATGTGTGAAGAGGGGGCCTAAAGTGTAATAACTTAAGTCTTCAAGGAGGCCACAACAAAGGAAGGGTGTCTTGGTCTTTTGCTTATTTTTGTTGTAGTATAAATAGGAGGTGTTAGTGAGATATCCCTTACATTATTTTGAATGCTGAAATTGTAACCAAAAACTCCAAAATATCTTCCATTTTCTTCTCCAAGAAACCGGATCTAGATCTCACAAGGAGAGGAATCCTTGTGTTGTCTCTTTGGCTAGAAACAAAGGTTATAAGGTAGTTTGAGTGCCTTTTGGTCTTTGTAAGAGCTTGGTGTTAATATTCATTAGGCTTAGGGTCCTCTCATCTTGTTAGGGTTCTTAGTTTCTTGAATATTGTATGTCAAGTTGTTTATCTTCATTATCTTGTTATTGTTGTTGTGTTGTTTATCCTTCTTATCTTGAAGTCTAGGGAGCCGTGTGGGGCTTGTTTCGATCCCTAGCATTATTGTGTTCTTGATGTTCTCGGATTGTGCCTAAAAACCGAAGACTATCTCTTGAGTTGTAATCTAAAAACCGAGAC
>JAQZCD010000404.1:241495-279000 GCA_030864225.1 Capsicum baccatum var. pendulum | reverse complement strand
ATAGCCTTCGAGGTGAGCTATAGCATAGCAACTCTTCTTTTCTTCCGAGATGTCATTAACTTGGAAGACTTTGTCACAAGCCGATTCCCAAGTTAAGTAGGCCTCGGGATCACTTTCACCCCTAAATATAGGTAGGCTCAACTTGATGGTGTTGATGCCTACGTCTCTCTCTTGGTGTCGGTTTCCCCTATCTCCATACCCCCGGTATCGTCTCGGTTCCCCCCGGCCCCCTCTTAACTCCTCCTCCCTCATATAAGCATCATCATAGGCTCCCTCTCCATCATACTCCTCTCTACCATATCCGTCAAAGTGGGCTGGTCGGCCTTGGCCATTTTGATTCGTAGGAATTGGAATTTGTGGCCTTTGGTTTAGTGGAGCTTGGAAAGGAGGGTTCGGATTTAGTGGTGGTGCTTGGCGTCCAAATCCCTCTTGTGGAATTGGAGGAGTTTGGAAATGTAGTGGTCTAGTGGAGTCTCGGTTTGGAGGGAAAGTGGTAGATTGGTTGGCGGTATTTTGTGGAGCTTGAGGTGCATTTAACATTTGGTGGACCATTTCGGGAGTGATGGTTGCGGAGGATGTCCGATCATGGCCATTGGTAGAGACATGTAGAGGAGTCGATGGTCGAGAGTTCCTTTGACTCTCCACTTGATCTAGTCTCCCACTAATAGTCGAGACTTCCCCCCTTATGGCTGCCAAATCCCCTCTCACGGCCCCAAATTCCGAGTTCATTCTTTCAAGTGTCCGAGTAACGGCCTCAAGAGTGGCCCTCATTGAATCAAGTGCATTAGTATCCGGATTGTGAGATGTTGTTCCTTCCATCGTCAAGGTGTTAGCCGCTTAATCACCACAAGTTAGTGTCCCACAAGTGTTGTATAATTGGCTAGTAACCGTGAGATTTACAAGGTTTGAGTAAGCTCTTAGCCGGAATGGATTCTTGTTTGGAAGACTCAAAGAATTCTTGCCGGACTAGAACCAAAATCAGCAACTCATTCAAACGAATAAAAGCACACAAATAATCGTTGACACGAAATAACGGCTCAAAGGAACTAGTTAACAACCTAGTGGAAAGATACTAGTTGGTTAATTAGTTCTAAGACCAAGCAAGAGAAACCAAGAATCAACAATTAGCAACAAGAATATATCCTAAGTTGAGCTTATAGTGACATGGTAGCATGCAATGGTCCACACGTTTTTTCTCTTCGGGTTAGATGTATATATATACTTTTTTTTTTTGTCTTTAATTAGTATTCACACAACTTGGGAGAAATTGAAAAGTGTTTTGGTGGGAAAACTTTAAAAATTTGAAGTCTTGACTTTTGTTCAATCTCAAGAAAGTGAGTTTGGTTGACAATTTCCACAAGACAAGGTTCCTTGATTTAAGGGAAGTGATTGACAAGGCTACAAAGTGATGGGTGCAAGTCTTTCACAATCAACTTTATAAGTCTACCACTTGAACACACAACAAGATGAACACTCAACAAGAGGAACAATATGCACAAGGTCAAGAGATGAACACTTCACAAACTTCAACACCTTCTTAGCACATTATCACACATCCACCGACTTTTCTTTTGGTCATCAATAACATTCAACTTTCGGCCACCTTACAACATGCAACTTTTCAAGCTCAACCTTGGATCTAGACACCTTAGTATTGGTGAGAAAGAAACCAACACTAGAAACTCACTAAACAAGCAAAATGACACCTAGATCTAAGTGTGCAACACCTTTCTCGGTTTCAACTTTAGTGGACAGAAATTTCAGATTTTCAGAATTTTCTTCTTGGTGTAGTTTGGTTTTAAGCCGAGAACTACTAGCCCAAGATGGGTTATGTGAGAACACAACCGGTCTTGCTTTGATACCAAATGATACAATATCAAACCAACAACAACAAGGGTTCGGATTTCAACCAACAACCACAAGAACTACAACTTTTAGTTTTCAGTTTTTAGCTTACAACACAAGTGATAGTTTCGGTTTCAAGTCCAAGCCGAGAACAACAAGACATACAATAATGCTAGGGAATCGAAACAAGCCCCACACGGCTTCCCTAGACTTCAAGATAAGCAAAAGTAACACAATAATAACAAGATAGGGAAAGATAGATAACTTGACATACAATATTCAAGAAACTAAGAACCCTAACAACATGAGAGGACCCTAAGCCTAATGAATATTAACACCAAGCTCTTACAAAGACCAAGAGGCACTCAACAACCTCAAAACCTTTGTTTCTAGCCAAAGAGACAACACAAGTATTCCTCTACTTGTGAGATCTAGAACCGGCTTCTTGGAGAAGAAGAGAGAAGATATTTGGTGTTTTTAGGTTACAATTTCAGCATTCAATATAAACTAAAGGATATCTCACTATCACCTTCTATTTATACTACAACAAAAATGAGCAAAAAGACCAAGACGCCCTTGCTTTGTTGTGGCCTCCTTGAAGACTTAATTTATTACACTTTAGGCCCCTCCTCACACATAAGGACGTTGAGACCCTTAGTTGGTTCGGCCAACAACTCACACACGGCCATTTGCATGAACAAGGCTTGGAGTGTTTGTAACTCCCGCGCTTGGCTTCGTGTGAAAGGCCGTGTACATGTAGGGGTAGCCATAACCGTATCAAGAATTGGACTCCTCGATAATACAAGGACATGCATGGAGGACCCGTTTTGAGCGTAACTTAAAGCAATCTCGCGTATGGAAGGTTGCTTGGAGCATTTAAGAGTGAGGACTCACGGGGCATTTTGGACATTACCATGGTGTATTTACACACCATGGCCGCACCTAGATGATACATGATACGGTTGGGGCAGCCTCCACAAGTACACGACCCTTCACACGAAGCCAAGCTCGGGAATTACAAAACTCCAAGCTTTGTTCATGCAAATGGCCGTGTGTGAGTTGGTGATTGAACCAGCCAAGGACCTGAACCTTTTATGTGTGAAGAAGGGGTCTTAATGGGCAATAAACTAGCCTCCAAGGCTGGCCCAATAGGCAAGGGGCGGATGGGCCTTTTAGCCTTTTTGTTTGTACTATAAATAGGACATATTAGAGAGTTGGTGAGGAGATTTTTCAGATTTCAGAATTTGTAACCTAAAACACATAACATTTCTTTCTCTTTTCCACTCTTTGGAGCCGCCTCCAACAGCTCACAAGTAGAGGGATACTTGTGTTGTATCTTTGGTTAGAAACAAGGGTTTTGAGGTTGTTAAGTACCTCTTGGTCCTCGTAAGAACTTGGTGTTTACATTCAGCAGATTTCGGGTCCTTCTCTTGAAGTAGGGTTCTTAGTTTTCTTGAATGTTTTATGTCAAGTTATCTATCTTTCATTATCTTGTTGTTGTTACTGATTTTGTTATCTTCAAGTCTAGTGAAGCCGTGTGGGGCTCTTTTCGATTCACTAGCATTATCTTCTATCTTGTTGTTCTTGTATTGTTGTGTTGAAAAACCGAAACAAAACAAAAACTGGTTGTTGTTGTGTTGTTGTTGCTGAAAACAGAAACTGAAAACTGGTTGTTCTTGAGTTGTTAAACTGAAATCCGAGACTCCTTTGAAGTTATTGTTGTTGTTGGTTTTGATCTTGTATCATTTGGTATCAAAGCAAGACCGGTTGTGTTCCAACATAACCCATCTTGGGCTAGTAGTTCTCGGCTTGAACAAAACTACACCAAGAAGACTTTCTGAAAAATCTGTCCATTAAAAGGTTGAATCCGAGAATGATGTTGTATGTTTAGATCTAGGTGTTATTTTTCTTGTTTAGTGAGTTTCTAGTGTTGGTTTCTTTCTCACCAACACTAAGGTGTCTAGATCCGAAAGTTGAGCTTGAAAACTTGAACCTTGTGTAGTGACTTGAAGTGGCCGAAAGTTGTATGTTGTTGATGACCAAAAGAAAATCGGTGGTTGTATGTAATATGATAAAGAAGTTGATGAAGTTGTTGAAGTGTTCATCTTTTTGAACTTGTTAATATTGTTCATCTTGTTGTGTGCTCAAGTGGTC
This sequence comes from Capsicum baccatum var. pendulum, assembly GCA_030864225.1. NCBI lineage: Eukaryota > Viridiplantae > Streptophyta > Magnoliopsida > Solanales > Solanaceae > Capsicum > Capsicum baccatum. The sequence goes on along the minus strand of JAQZCD010000404.1, from coordinate 275,001 downwards.
AAACTATAAAGTTGTTGTGAAAAGACTTGCACCCATCACTTGTTGTCTTGCCCATCACTTAAGTTGTTGTGAAAGACTTGCACCCATCACTTGTTGTCTTGCCCATCATTTTTTTTTCTAACTTCAAGGAGCCTTGCTTTGTGGGAATTGTAAACCAAACTCCACTTTCTTGAGTTTGAAAAAGAGTGAAAGACTACAAGATTTTCGTTTTTCCCACCAAAACACTTTTCAAATTATCACAAGTTGTGTGAATATTAACTCAAAACCAAAAAAAAAAAAAGAAAGAAAATCCGAGAGAAGAAAAAAAAAAAACGTGTGGGACCTTTGCATGCTGCCACGTCACTATAAGCTCAACTTAGGACATTCTTTGGTTGCTAATTATTGATTCGTGGTTTCCTTTACTTGGTCTTAGAACTAAGTAACAAACTAGTACTTTCCTACTAGGTTGTTAACTAGTTCCTTGAATCGTTTGTTCGTGTCAACGATTATTTGTGTGCTTTTATTCGTTTGAACGAATTGCTGATTTTTGACTCTAGTCCGGCAGAATTTCTTTGAGTCTTTCAAACAAGAATCCATTCCGGATAAGAGCTTACTCATACCTTAAAGCTTCTCGGCTACTAGCCAATTATACAACACTTGTGGAACACGAACTTGTGGTGAACTAAAGCGGCTAATATCTTGACAATGGAAGGAGCTTTACTACTAATATTGTTTGTTCATTTTGTAGGTTTAAAGGGTGATATAAGAGGAAAATGACTTTGATAGCCGGGGATTATTGTGACTACAATATGGGAGGCTATGATTGTAGTGAGGGTTTTTATGGCTACGACGTTGAGGGAGATTGCGGAGGCTATGAAAATAGCCATGGGCAAAACATAGGCAGATTTGAAAATTACTGTTTTGAGGGAGAAAATGAGGTGAATGAAGTGCCTAGTGCTTATGGTGACTTTGGAGATGATGTAGGACCTCGTGATGGATCTTATGATGAAGTCGGGACATGTGAGGAGTCTTGCACTCCCCACTCCGAACCTAGATTTGACGTTAGGTATCACCCTATCATTCGTAAACCTTATGAGAGCTATGATGAGAGTACACGTGAGGAGTGTGGAGATTCATATTCTCCACCTTGTAGTACTTCTTATTGATGCAAGATCCAACAACAACAACAAGAGTTTCGGATTTCAACCAACAACCACAAGACTACAACTTTTAGTTTTCGGTTTTTAGCTTACAACACAAGTGATAGTTTTCGGTTTTAAGTCTCAATCCGAGAACAACAAGAGAAGCAACAATGCTAGGGAATCGAAACAAGCCCCACACGGCTTCCCTAGACTTTCAAGTTAAGAAAAGCAACACAACAACAACAAGATAATGGAAGATAAATAACTTGACATACAATATTCAAGAAACTAAGAACCCTAACAACATGAAAGGACCCTAAGCCTAATGAATATTAACACCAAGCTCTTACAAAGACCAAGAGGCACTCAAACTACCTCAAAACCTTTGTTTCTAGCCAAAGAGACAACACAAGGATTCCTCTCCTTGTGAGATCTAGAACCGGCTTCTTGTGGAAGAAGAAGAGAGTGAAATGTTATCTTTAGGTTACAAATTTCAGATTTCAAAATAGACTAAAGGTTATCTCACTATCACCTTCTATTTATACTACAACAAAAATGAACAAAAGACCAAGACGCCCTTGCTTTGTTGTGGCCTCCTTGAAGACTTAGATTATTACACTTAAGGCCCCTCCTCACACATAAGGACGTTGAGACCCTTAGTTGGCTCGGCCAACAACTCACACACGGCCATTTGCATGAACAAGGCTTGGAGCGTTTGTAACTCCCGCGCTTGGCTTCGTGTGAAAGGCCGTGTACATGTAGGGGTAGCCATAACCGTATCATCCTCTCCATCTTGAGAGGAATTTGACCTCAAATTCGGCACGTGATCATCCTCAACCGCATCCACGAGGGAGAGATCTCCGACGTTGAAGGTGTTGTGCACTTGATATTCCGGTGGTAGGTCGATTTTGTAGGCGTTGTCGTTGATCCTCTCGAGTACTTGGAAAGGACCATCACCTCTTGGCAGCAACTTGGACTTCCTTTGAGCTGGAAATCGGTCCTTTCGAAGGTGCACCCACACCCAATCTCCGGGTTCTAGCACTAGCTTCCTTCTCCCTTTGTTTGCCCGTTTTGCAACCTCTTGGTTCTTCCTTTCGAGCTTGATCCGCACTGCTTCATGCATTTTTTTCATGGCCTCGGCTCTTTTATTCCCATCTAAGCTGGTCATGAGATCACTAGGCAAAGGAGTGAGATCTAAAGGGGTAAGGGGGTTTAGGCCGTAAACACATTCAAAGGGAGTCATTCCCGTACTCGAATGTATTACCCGATTGTATGCAAATTCTACCAATGGTAGGTGTTCTTCCCATGAAGTCAATTTACCTTTAACCATGGAGCGTAACATAGACCCGAGGGTTCTGTTTACTACCTCCGTTTGGCCATCGGTTTGCGGGTGGCAAGATGTGGAGAAAAGTAGCTTCGTGCCAAGCCTACCCCACATGGACTTCCAAAAGAGGCTTAGGAACTTGGAGTCCCTATCACTCACAATGGTCCTAGGTACTCCGTGAAGCTTTACAACGTGTTCAACAAATAAGGAAGCTACACTAGGAGCATCCTCGGTTTTTACACATGGAATAAAATGAGCCATTTTTGAAAATCTATCGACAACCACAAAAATACTATCTCGCCCCTTTCTAGTCCTTGGCAGCCCCAAAACAAAATCCATTGATATGTCCAGCCAAGGTCTAAGGGGAGTAGGGAGTGGGGTGTATAATCCTTGAGGTCGGAGGCGGGATTTAGCACTCCGGCAGGCCGCACATTGACTACAAATTCTTGTGACGTCTTTGCGTATTTTTGGCCAATAGAAGTTCTCCTCTAGGATTCCGAGGGTCTTGTCTACCCCAAAATGACCCATGAGGCCCCCGTCGTGGGCCTCCCTCACAAGCAATTCCCTCCAAGAGCTCGAAGGAACACATAACCTCCTTCCTTTGAACAAATATCCCTCGAACTGAGAATAAGAGGAGTGGTTATTTTCCTTGAGCCATCGGTCCCTTCCCCACTCTTCGCATTCCCTAAAAATAGGAGCAAAGGTTGGATCCTCGGGATACAACATCCGCAAGCTCTCAAAGCCCATTAACTTCGACGACAAGGTAGCAACAAGCACATGCTTCCGGGACAAGGCATCGGCAACAACATTTTCCTTTCCCCTTTTGTAATGAATTACATAGGGGAAAGTTTCGATGAACTCAATCCACTTAGCATGACGCCTATTCAGCTTGTCTTGGCTCTTAAGGTGTTTCAACGATTCATGATCCGTTCGTATCACAAACTCCTTAGGCCACAAATAGTGTTGCCAATTTCCCAAAGCTCTAACAAGGGCGTACAACTCCAAATCGTAAGTTGAATAATTTAGAGTTGCTCCTTTGAGCTTTTCACTGAAATAGGCAACGGGCTTACCCTCTTGCATCAAAACAGCCCCGATGCCAACCTTGCTAGCATCACACTCTACCTCAAATATTTTACCAAAATCGGGTAATTGCAATAAGGGCGCCGAGACGAGCATAGCTTTCAAGGCCTCGAAAGCCTTAGCTTGCTCTTCACCCCATCGGAAGGGTCCGTCCTTTCTAATTACCTCGGTTAAGGGGGCTGCTATGGAGCTAAATCCTTTGACAAACCTCCTATAAAAGCTTGCCAACCCGTGGAAACTTCGGATTTCTCCAATAGTTTTAGGGGTCGGCCAACTTCGTATAGAGTCTATCTTGGAGTCGTCCACTTCCACCCCCTTTGAGCTAACAACAAAACCCAAGAACACAACTTTATCAACACCAAAAGAACACTTTTCCATGCTGGCATACAACTTCTCCTTTCGGAGCACATCAAACACACATCTTAAATGCATTGTATGGTCATCAATAGATTTACTATATACCAACACATCATCAAAGTAAACTACCACAAACTTTCCAATAAAAGGCTTCATCACATGATTCATTAGCCGCATGAAAGTGCTTGGAGCATTTGTTAGGCCGAATGGCATAACCATCCATTCATAGAGACCAAATTTAGTCTTGAAGGCGGTTTTCCATTCATCACCGGGTTGCATTCTTATTTGGTGATAGCCACTCCTTAAATCAATCTTGGAAAATAAACACGAACCATTCAATTCATCCAGCATATCATCTAACCGAGGGATAGGGTGACGATATTTTACCGTAATCTTGTTGATGGCTCGGCAGTCCACACACATACGCCACGTTCCATCCTTCTTAGGCACTAGTAGCACCGGAACCGCGCACGGACTCATGCTCTCTTTGATGTATCCTTTGTTGAGGAGTTCCTCAACTTGGTGTTGCAATTCTTTGGTATCCGTAGGATTGCTTCTGTAAGCCGGCTTATTCGGCAATTGTGAGCCCGGCACAAAGTCAATTTGATGCTCAATTCCCCGAAGCGGGGGCAATCCTTGCGGAAGCTCTTTAGGAAATACATCCTCATAATCCTGCAACACATGAGAAATCAAAGGGGAAATACAAGGATTAGCGGGGTTAGTGTTAAAGCAATGGGCCAAAAGAAGCATAGGCTTGTTTTCATCACAGTCCATGAAAAGTTCCTTCCTCCTAGCCAACATCACTACGTTTTCCCTTTCCCTTGGCGTTGAGATAGCCTCGGATGTGCCTACCTCCTCACCTACGGCTTCCCTCCCTTTTTCTCCCTTCTCGGGTTCTCCCCCTTTCCCTTTCAATTCTCTCATCTTTTGGTACCACGCATTCACTTGGGAGGGTGAAAGAGGGTGAAGTGTGACCCTTCGGCCATCCTTCTCAAGTGTGTACCGGTTGGTCCTCCCGTCGTGTTTAGTAGACCTATCATATTGCCAAGGCCTACCCAACAACAAGTGACATGCTTGCATTGGAATCACGTCACAAAGTACTTCGTCGTGGTAGTTGCCCACCTTAAATCTAATAACACATTGCCGAGTGACCTTCAACTCACCACAATCATTCAACCATTGTAGCTTGTATGGACTAGTGTGTGGCGTAGTCGGTAGTTTCAGAAAATTCACCATAGCATGGCTTGCAACATTGGTACAACTACCACTATTAATTACCAAGGTGCACACACTCTCCTTTACAAGGCACTTAGTATGGAATAGATTTTCCCTTTGGCTCGGGTCATCTACCGCCTTACTAATCATAACGCGCCTAACTACAAAGTTCGGAACCACACATTCCCCTTCTTGAGGATAGACATCTTCACCATCATCTACTCCTTCCTCCTTCGGTTCATGTTCGGTTTCCTCTCCATCTTGAGGCTCGGCCTCAATCTCCCCCCTTTCGGACACCACCTCCTCACCAAGGTAGTATACCTTCCCTTCCCGTAGGATCACATTACGCCGGTTTGGACATTCATTTGCCTTATGTCCCCAACCTTGGCATTTGAAACATTGGAACCCCTTCGGATTGGGATACTTGTGAGCCTTCGGCTTCGGAGGAAACTTAGGAGCTATTTTGGCTTCGGGCAGTTTCATAGGACCGGCTTGGTCCTTGTTTTTGGTCCAACCCAAGGGGGTTTGGACTCTCGCCTTGAAGGTGGATCTCTCCTTAAGTTCCCTCTCAATCTCTAGGGCCGCTTGGAATATTCCATCAATAGTCTCAAACCGATGAAGGGTTAAGTGAGTGGAAATTTCTTTGTTCAACCCGCACTTGAACCGGATGATGTCGTGGCTGATTTGTTCCCCACGGTGATCAAGTTTCAACATGAGTTGTTGGAACTCGTCAAAATAAGCCATCACACTCTTGCCCCCTTGCCGCAAGCCATACAATCTAGCAAGCAACTCATGCCGGTATCTCTCGGGAAGATAGCGTTGTCTCATCAAATACCTTAGCCGAAACCAAGGTGGTGGCTGCCCATCAACTAATTCATTACCAAATCGCTTCACATACTCCCACCAAGTGTTAGCATAGCCCTCGAGGTGAGCTATAGCATAGCAACTCTTCTTTTCTTCCGAGATGTCATTAACTTGGAAGACCTTGTCACAAGCCGATTCCCAAGTTAAGTAGGCCTCGGGATCACTTTCACCCTTAAAGATAGGTAGGCTCAATTTGATGGTGTTGATGCCTACGTCTCTCTCTTGGTGTCGGTTTCCCCTATCTCCATACCCCCGGTATCGTCTCGGTTCCCCCCGGCCCCCTCTCAACTCCTCCTCCCTCATATAGGCATCATCATAGGCTCCCTCGCCATCATACTCCTCTCTACCGTATCCATCAAAGTGGGCTGGTCGGCCTTGGCCATTTTGATTCGTAGGATTTGGAATTTGTGGCCTTTGGTTTAGTGGAGCTTGGAAAGGAGGGTTCGGATTTAGTGGTGGAGCTTGGCGTCCAAATCCTTCGTGTGGAATTGGAGGAGTTTGGAAATGTGGTGGTCTAGTGGAGTCTCGGGTTGGAGGAAAAGTGGTAGATTGGTTGGTGGCATTTTGTGGAGCTTGAGGTGCGTTTAACATTTGGTGGACCATTTCGGGAGTAATGGTTGCGGAGGATGTCCGGTCATGGCCATTGGTAGAGACATGTAGAGGAGTCGATGGTCGAGAGTTCCTTTGACTCTCCACTTGATCTAGTCTCCCACTAATAGTCGATACTTCCCCCCTTATGGCTGCCAAATCCCCTCTCACGGCCCCAAACTCTGAGTTCATTCTTTCAAGTGTCCGAGTAACGACCTCAAGAGTGGCCCTCATTGAATCAAGTGCATTTGTATCCAGGTTATGAGATGTTGTTCCTTCCATCGTCAAGGTATTAGCCGCTTAGTCACCACAAGTTCGGGTCTCACAAGTGTTGTATAATTGGCTAGTAACCGTGAGATTTACAAAGGTTTGAGTAAGCTCTTAGTCGGAATGGATTCTTGTTTGAAGACTCAAAGAATTCTTGCCGGACTAGAACCAAAATCAGCAACTCATTCAAACGAATAAAAGCACACAAATAATCGTTGACACGAATAGACGGCTCAAGGAACTAATTGACAACCTAGTGGAAATTACTAGTTTGTTAATTAGTTCTAAGTCCAAATAAGGGAAACCAAGAATCAATCAATTAGCAACAAAGAATATATCCTAGGTTGAGCTTATAGTAATATGGTAGCATGCAATGGTTCACACGTTCCCCTTCCCTTCGGGTTTGATGTATATATATACCTTTTCTCTTTTTTTTTTTTTTTTTTTTTGTCTTGAACTAATATTCACACAAGTTGGAAGAAATTGAAAAGTGTTTTGGTGGGAAAACTTTAAAAATTTGAAGTCTTGACTTTGTTCAATCTCAAGAAAGTGAGTTGTTGACAATTTCCACAAGACAAGGTTCCTTGATTTTAGGGAAGTGATTGACAAGGCTACAAATTGATGAGTACAAGTCTTTCACAATCAACTTTATAAGTTTACCACTTGAGCACACAACAAGTTGAACACTCAACAAGAAACAATATGCACAAGTTCAAGAGATGAGCAATCACAACTTCAACACTTCCTTAACACATAAACACACCCACCGATTTTTCCTTTGGCCTTCAATAACATTCAACTTTCGGCCACCTTACAACATGCAACTTTTCAAGCTCAACCTTGGATCTAGACACCTTAGTATTGGTGAGAAAGAAACCAACACTAGAAACTCACTAAACAAACAAAAGGACTCCTAGATCTAAGTATACAACACCTTTCTCGGTTTTCAATTTTAGTGGACAGAATTTTCAGATTTTCAGAATTTTCTTCTTGGTGTAGTTTGGTTAAACCGAGAACTACTAGCCCAAGATGGGTTATGTGAGAACACAACCGGTCTTGCTTTGATACCAAATGATGCAAGATCCAACAACAACAACAAGAGTTTCGGATTTCAACCAACAACCACAAGACTACAACTTTTAGTTTTCGGTTTTTAGCTTACAACACAAGTGATAGTTTTCGGTTTTAAGTCTCAATCCGAGAACAACAAGAGAAGCAACAATGCTAGGGAATCGAAACAAGCCCCACACGGCTTCCCTAGACTTTCAAGTTAAGAAAAGCAACACAACAACAACAAGATAATGGAAGATAAATAACTTGACATACAATATTCAAGAAACTAAGAACCCTAACAACATGAAAGGACCCTAAGCCTAATGAATATTAACACCAAGCTCTTACAAAGACCAAGAGGCACTCAAACTACCTCAAAACCTTTGTTTCTAGCCAAAGAGACAACACAAGGATTCCTCTCCTTGTGAGATCTAGAACCGGCTTCTTGTGGAAGAAGAAGAGAGTGAAATGTTATCTTTAGGTTACAAATTTCAGATTTCAAAATAGACTAAAGGTTATCTTACTATCACCTTCTATTTATACTACAACAAAAATGAACAAAAGACCAAGACGCCCTTGCTTTGTTGTGGCCTCCTTGAAGACTTAGATTATTACACTTAAGGCCCCTCCTCACACATAAGGACGTTGAGACCCTTAGTTGGCTCGGCCAACAACTCACACACGGCCATTTGCATGAACAAGGCTTGGAGCGTTTGTAACTCCCGCGCTTGGCTTCGTGTGAAAGGCCGTGTACATGTAGGGGTAGCCATAACCGTATCACTTATCAAGGTCGATATAGTGTGAATGGTTACACTAGCTATAGTGTAGGTTGTCTAATGGGAAGAAGAGGATATACATCTCCAAAATTGAGGGGTACTCATGTGCTTTACAATGTTGATCCGAGAAGGAGTGTACACTCCGGAAAGGTGACCATTTGTGGGATACCGGGCTGCCTCCTTGTGTTAAATGATAGGTACTATAGAAACTACATTGTTCCATCCATGGTTGATTACTTGGGGTTATTTTGTGAGCCTTTACTTGTTCCATACTTCTTGGACAGGTTTAAGGTTACCGAGAGGGTAAAAGTTGTCTTCTCCCAATTTAATTACCATGAGGAGGTGTGGTGTGATGTTTTTCCCATAACCTATGGACATGTGAGTCTAGGCGCCGATTGGTTTGCACAACATAAGGTTCCAAATATGCAAAATTGGCCTAATATTGTAAGAGACCGATGGGGAAATTGCCTCGAGACTTACATTCTGCCCGGGCCGCAAAAAGAAGTTCCTACCTACTCCAATCCGAATTATTATGAGAGACAAAAGATTGAGAGGAGTAAGGAAGTGAAAGGTGGTAATCCGAGAGTGGAAAAAGGAGAGGTTGTGTGGAGCAAAGTAAGAGGATTACCACCAAACCATGCTAACATTGTTTGTCCTTCTATTTCTAAGGACATTTGTGTAGGTCGCAACATGGAAAGCGAAGAAGAACAATGCCAAAAGAAAGTTGCTGCCCAAACCTTTGGAGGACCTTCACACCATGACAAAGAAGAATCTACTCAAGGACTTCAAGGTAAAATGGCAAACTCTTACACTCTTGTACGTGTGAATGATAATTGTGTGGCTAGTAGCCCATTGAGTGTGAGTTGTAGCTTGCCTATATATGAGTGTACTATTGTCACGCCTCAAATCCTATTGGGGCGGACCGGCACCCGTAGTCGTAAAGGCCCGAGAGAACCAATTCATAACCTTATACTTCCCATGCATGTAACTGTGACAACCAAAAGTTCTGAAGACATAATATTATGCATCGATGAAATGAACTACACATACACTCCCAAAACTGATATGTACAACACTTGGCCGGTGGGGCCACCATGTCTAAAATCAGGACACTACCATAACTTTACTTTAGTCTACAAAGCCTCTAAAAGATACATAGACTTAGCTAGGGTCGGGACAAACCCCCGCCCTACTTTAGACTTACTGTACAATACCAAAATATCTAGAGCAGACTTGGAAAGCCCTGAATCAACCTGGAGCTCACCAATAGTCCCTGAACAACCTGCGCTCCTACTAGGGAGTTGTATAAGCTGAAGTGCCTCTGCCTGCAGCATGAAATGCAGGTCCCCCGTGAGGGACATCAGTACGAAAATATGTACCGAATATGTAAGGCAGAAAGTAGCAACACACTTGATACAAAAGCTCAATAGAAATCCGATATAAGTGTAGAAGGAGTACTAGTAGACCACCTTTATAAATACTTGTGGGACAATGTACATTACATTCTTTCTTCATTTTACCTTCTTACTTCATAATCTTTGTAATCCATATAACGCAAATGACCAGCTGATCAGTGGTAAAAAAAAATATAAATTAGGATCGGCCCATGCTAGGCTTACGCCCCTGAGCTGCCACCTATAAAAAGATTGGGATCGGCCCATGCTAGGCTTATGCCCCTGAGCTGCCACCCACAAATAAAGGTATCGAGATTGGCCCATGCTAGGCAAGTGCCCCTGAGCTGCCACTCGTCATTTTACAGATTGCAATACTTAGTTTATTAGCCTTTGAGATTGTTACCTTGGTGGTCATCACATTATGATACCTTGAACCAGTAATACACTAATAAGAGACATGTAAATAGACACTTAACGCAATAACAATGAGCTAGGGAGCTGTTGGCACACAAATAAAGTGTTTAGGAGCTGAAATAACACATGGGTCTTATTTGAACAAACGGAGAACTCCTGAAATTTTCTAGTGAAGATAGACGCGCAGATTTAATAATAAGCACGTATTGAGATGTTCTAATGCGTTAGAGAGTGGGAACAAGGTCATTGGATACATGGAGGGTAATGTGCTGCCATTATGCATCACTTTGTTATAGGATAACCTCAGAAAATTGCTTGATGGAACAATTGTACGATTTCATGCCAAAGAGTGTGAAATAGAGTATGCCTTACATACCTGGTTATTTGATTCCGAAACTAACCCAACTTGACTTCTCGCCTTTTAGATAACTTATCTACAATATAATATATGGTAAACTAGTATTAGTAACCAATCAACACATTTAAGGCACTTAATTTCACCCAAAACAGTAACCGGGCAGCAACTATTACTCTATCAAACAAGGGTGTTATTTTAACCCTTTTGTTCCTCCAATTACACCCACATACCAGATAAGTTCTTATAAGGTTCACCAAAACCACCTCGACTTCATTACACATTCCAAACAATACGCAAAATAGATTGGACAGCAAGTATTAGTTCGGTGGTGTATCACCACATCTTTCTTCTATAATTCATTACAAACTCATCACCCCTTTATCCAACTTCAACCTGGCAGCCCATAACATATACATACAAAACAGTCCACAAAACAGTCCCAAACCCCTTTTATTGTAGTAATCAATTATTGATCTCATCATCTCTTGAGTTTTCAATAACAAGACATCCATAATCCCCTCTCAAATTCATATATAAGAAAAATAAAATGGGGCAGTCACCGTACCTCAATTCAGCAACTTATCCTTTTAATTGAACTCTTCAAAAGCTTGAACTTTCCTTCACACTTAAACCAAAGAAGAAGAAAAAAGTTCCTCAATAACAAGGAAACACAAACAACCAGCTTGTTCTATAATCAGCCATATACTTACAGCCAAACACTTATAACTTGTTTCCCTAATCTCCCATGAGATAATTAAACAAAATCTTAAGTGTTTTTCACTTACCTTGGGCTGCAAAGGGGGGGGTTTCTTCAAGAACCCTAGAAGGAAACATAGGGCTGCTGCTCTTGTTGTTTTTAAGAGAGTAGAGAGAATTGCTGAAATATGCTATTTTTTTGTGACTTAAAAATGAAGTAAAGTGACCAGCAACTTGGCCTTTTAAAGGCCCTATCTTGTCCACCTCCTTAGCTGCATTTTGGACCACAAAATTGGTCAAATTGGTCCAAGTAGGTGATGCACCTACTTAAGGGTCTAAGCTGCTAAAACTTCAAAGTAGGTGATGCACCTACTTGCATAATTTCTTGTTGGGCTCAATTATATTTGGGCCTTGGCAGATTGGTGTGTTGGGTCACTTATCCATTTTCTTTGTTTTTGTTTGTTCAATTTGGCCCAAATGAGAATATTAGCATAGACCCAAATCTGATCCATAGCCATGGGTCTATTAATTTGATTCAAACAACTTAAGTAGGTTACTCACCTACTAGCTTAAATAAGTCAAGCAAGCACCTCAATATTTTGCTCCATTTTCAGCTTCTAACCCCGTTAGTCTAACCTTCAACTTATGCACACTTGGTCACTTTAAACTTTAGATTCCAATACTAGCTTGCGATTCCAAGTTTAAATAGTTAACTTAACGTTAGCTTAGTCGCATCACACTAAACTATACGGTCTGTTTCTATAATTCCATCTACACCATTAATAATTGCATAACAAATCTCATCCGTTACCTATACCATATGACCATATGATACGGTTATGGCTACCCCTACATGTACACGGCCTTTCACACGAAGCCAAGCGCGGGAGTTACAAACGCTCCAAGCCTTGTTCATGCAAATGGCCGTGTGTGAGTTGTTGGCCGAGCCAACTAAGGGTCTCAACGTCCTTATGTGTGAGGAGGGGCCTTAAGTGTAATAATTTAAGTCTTCAAGGAGGCCACAACAAAGCAAGGGCGTCTTGGTCTTTTGCTCATTTTTGTTGTAGTATAAATAGAAGGTGATAGTGAGATAACCCTTAGTCTATTTTGAAATCTGAAAATTGTAACCTAAAGATAACATTTCACTCTCTTCTTCTTCCACAAGAAGCCGGTTCTAGATCTCACAAGGAGAGGAATCCTTGTGTTGTCTCTTTGGCTAGAAACAAAGGTTTTGAGGTAGTTTGAGTGCCTCTTGGTCTTTGTAAGAACTTGGTGTTAATATTCATTAGGCTTAGGGTCCTTTCATGTTGTTAGGGTTCTTAGTTTCTTGAATATTGTATGTCAAGTTATTTATCTTCCATTATCTTGTTGTTGTTGTGTTGCTTTCTTAACTTGAAAGTCTAGGGAAGCCGTGTGGGGCTTGTTTCGATTCCCTAGCGTTGTTGCATCTCTTGTTGCTCTCGGATTGAGACTTAAAACCGAAAACTATCACTTGTGTTGTAAGCTAAAAACCGAAAACTAAAAGTTGTAGTCTTGTGGTTGTTGGTTGAAATCCGAAACTCTTGTTGTTGTTGTTGGATCTTGCATCACCATACCAGGTTCCATATAATTAGAATAAGTACAAGCAAGTTACGGGATTTACATCCTTCCCCCCTTAGAAACATTCGTCCGCGAATGTTAGCATAACTGTCCATCCAAAACAAGTTCAAGCCTAAGTTAATATCCCTATTACTATAAAGTACCTATATATTTTTCACTTACTTGTTATTGTTCCAATTCAGCATCTTGGACTTTTTCTTCGTATTTGAACAAATGGGGGTACTTGGATTTCATCGCTTCTTCAGCTTCCCACGTGATCTCTTCTACTTGTTGGTTCCTCCAGAGCACTTTTACAGAAGCTATTTCTTTATTCCTCAACTTCTTAACCTGTCGATCTAGAATAGCAATAGGTATTTCCTCGTAGGTGAGATCTTCTGTAATTTGTACATCTTCAGTAGGGGTAGTATGAGATGAATCTCCAATACACTTTCTAAGCATTGAGACGTGAAATACTGGATGAACTGTTGAGAGCTCTGGGGGTAGATTTAATTCATAAGCAACTTGTCCAAACTTTCGAGTAATCTGGTATGGGCCTATATAACGTGGACTTAATTTTCCTTTCTTACCAAATCTCATAACCCCCTTCATTGGTGACACCTTCAAGAATACCCAATCACCTATAACAAACTCTAGCCCCCTTCTCCTAACATCCGCATATGACTTATGTCTGCTTTGGGCTGTTTCTAGTCGCTGTTGGATCACCTTAACCTTTTCCATAGCTTGATGAACAAGATCTGGCCCGAATAAGACAGTTTCACCCGTTTCAAACCATCCAATGGGTGATCTACACTTTCTTCCATACAAAGCTTCATATGGTGCCATTTTGATACTTGAATGATAGCTATTATTGTAGGCGAACTCGATGAGAGGTAGATGATCATCCCAACTACCTTTAAAGTCCAATACATAAGCTCGTAGCATATCTTCAAGTGTTTGAATGGTACGTTCTGCTTGTCCATCCGTTTGAGGGTGAAAAGCTGTACTTAGATTCACTTGTGTCCCCAAATTTCTTTGAAAAGACTTCCAAAAATTTGCAGTAAATTGAGCTCCTCGATCCGATATAATAGAGAGTGGAACTCCTTGTAGTCGAACTATCTCCTTAATATATAACTTGGCATATTCTTCAACTGTGTAAGTGGTCCTAACCGGTAGAAAGTGTGCTGATTTGGTAAGCCTATCAACTATCACCCATATGGAATCAAACCTTCGAAATGTACGAGGCAAACCAGTGACGAAATCCATGTTGATCATATCCCACTTCCAGATTGGAAGATCCATACATTGCATATAACCCCCGGTCTTCTGGTGCTCTACTTTAACTCTTTGACAATTTGGACATCCGGCTATAAAGTTTGCAATGATCTTCTTCATGTCACCCCACCAATACATCCCTCTCAAATCATGGTACATTTTTGTTGACCCCGGGTGGATAGAATACCTTGAATGATGTGTGATACGGTTATGACTACCCCTACATGTACACGGCCTTTCACACGGAGCCAAGCGCGGGCGTTACAAACACTCCAAGCCTTGTTCATGCAAATGGCCGTGTGCGAGTTGTTGGCCGAACCAACCAAGGGTCTCAACGTCCTTATGTGTGAAGAGGGGCCTAAAGTGTAATAAATTAAGTCTTCAAGGAGGCCACAACAAAGCAAGGGCGTCTTGGTCTTTTTGCTCATTTTGTTGTAGTATAAATAGAAGGTGATAGTGAGATATCCATTAGTCTATTTTTGAAATCTGAAAATTGTAACCTAAAGATAACATTTCACTCTCTTCTTCTTCCACAAGAAGCCGGTTCTAGATCTCACAAGGAGAGGAATCCTTGTGTTGTCTCTTTGGCTAGAAACAAAGGTTTTGAGGTAGTTTGAGTGCCTCTTGGTCTTTGTAAGAACTTGGTGTTAATATTCATTAGGCTTAGGGTCCTCTCTTGTTGTTAGGGTTCTTAGTTTCTTGAATATTGTATGTCAAGTTATTTATCTTCCATTATCTTGTTGTTGTTGTGTTGCTTTTCTTAACTTGAAAGTCTAGGGAAGCCGTGTGGGGCTTGTTTCGATTCCCTAGCATTGTTGCATCTCTGGTTGTTCTCGGATTGAGACTTAAAACCGAAAACTATCACTTGTGTTGTAAGCTAAAAACCGAAAACTAAAAGTTGTAGTCTTGTGGTTGTTGGTTGAAATCCGAAACTCTTGTTGTTGTTGTTGGATCTTGCATCATTTGGTATCAAAGCAAGACCGGTTGTGTTCTCACATAACCCATCTTGGGCTAGTAGCTCTCGGTTTAACCAAACTACACCAAGAAGAAATTCTGAAAATCTGAAAATTCTGTCCACTAAAATTGAAAACCGAGAAAGGTGTTGTATACTTAGATCTAGGAGTCATTTTGTTTGTTTAGTGAGTTTCTAGTGTTGGTTTCTTTCTCACCAACACTAAGGTGTCTAGATCCAAGGTTGAGCTTGAAAAGTTGCATGTTATAATGTGGCCGAAAGGTTGATGTGTTAAAGAAGGTGCTGAAGTTTGTGAAGTGCTCATCTCTTGAACTTGTGCACATTGTTCCTCTTGTTGAGTGTTAATATTGTTGTGTGCTCAAGTGGTAAACTTGTAAAGTTGATTGTGAAAGACTTGCACCTATCAATTTGTAGACTTGTCAATCACTTCCCTTAAATCTAGGAACCTTGTTTTGTGGAAATTGTCAACCTAACCCACTTTCTTGAGTTTGAAGGGGAGTTCAAGACTTCAAACTTTAAGTTTTCCCACCAAAACACTTTTCAAATTCTCACAAGTTGTGTGAATATTAAATCAAGACAAAAAAAAATAAAAAAAAAATAATATACCCAAATCCGAAAGAGAAAAG
The DNA here is from genome assembly GCA_030864225.1 of Capsicum baccatum var. pendulum. Taxonomy (NCBI): domain Eukaryota; kingdom Viridiplantae; phylum Streptophyta; class Magnoliopsida; order Solanales; family Solanaceae; genus Capsicum; species Capsicum baccatum. Next base: position 259,045 of record JAQZCD010000404.1, on the reverse strand, counting down.
AACGTGTGGGACCATTGCATGCTACCATGTCACTCTAAGCTCAACTTAGGATATATTCTTTGTTGCTAATTGATTGATTCTTGGTTTCCCTTATTTGGACTTAGAACTAATTAACAAACTAGTAATTTCCACTAGGTTGTCAATTAGTTCCTTGAGCCGTCTATTCGTGTCAACGATTATTTGTGTGCTTTTATTCGTTTGAATGAGTTGCTAATTTTGGTTCTAGTCCGGCAAGAATTCTTTGAGTCTTCAAACAAGAATCCATTCCGACTAAGAGCTTACTCAAACCTTGTAAATCTCACGGTTACTAGCCAATTATACAACACTTGTGAGACCCGAACTTGTGGTGACTAAGCGGCTAATACCTTGACGATGGAAGGAACAACATCTCATAATCCGGATACTAATGCACTTGATTCAATGAGGGCCACTCTTGAGGCCGTTACTCGGACACTTGAAAGAATGAACTCGGAGTTTGGGGCCGTGAGAGGGGATTTGGCAGCCATAAGGGGGGAAGTATCGACTATTAGTGGGAGACTAGATCAAGTGGAGAGTCAAAGGAACTCTCGACCATCGACTCCTCTACATGTCTCTACCAATGGCCATGACCGGACATCCTCCGCAACCATTACTCCCGAAATGGTCCACCAAATGTTAAACGCACCTCAAGCTCCACAAAATGCCACCAACCAATCTACCACTTTTCCTCCAACCCGAGACTCCACTAGACCACCACATTTCCAAACTCCTCCAATTCCACACGAAGGATTTGGACGCCAAGCTCCACCACTAAATCCGAACCCTCCTTTCCAAGCTCCACTAAACCAAAGGCCACAAATTCCAATTCCTACGAATCAAAATGGCCAAGGCCGACCAGCCCACTTTGATGGATACGGTAGAGAGGAGTATGATGGCGAGGGAGCCTATGATGATGCTTATATGAGGGAGGAGGAGTTGAGAGGGGGCCGGGGGGAACCGAGACGATACCGGGGGTATGGAGATAGGGGAAACCGACACCAAGAGTGATGCAAGATCCAACCACACAACTAGAGTTTCGGATTCCAACTCAACAACACAACAACAACAAGTTTTAAGTCTTGGTTTTTAGATTACAACACAAGAGATAGTCTTCGGTTTTTTAGGCACAATCCGAGAACAACAAGAACACAATAATGCTAGGGGATCGAAACAAGCCCCACACGGCTCCCTAGACTTCAAGATAAGAAAGATAAACAACACAACAACAATAACAAGATAATGAAGATAAACAACTTGACATACAATATTCAAGAAACTAAGAACCCTAACAAGATGAGAGGACCCTAAGCCTAATGAATATTAACACCAAGCTCTTACAAAGACCAAAAGGCACTCAAACTACCTTATAACCTTTGTTTCTAGCCAAAGAGACAACACAAGGATTCCTCTCCTTGTGAGATCTAGATCCGGTTTCTTGGAGAAGAAAATGGAAGATATTTTGGAGTTTTTGGTTACAATTTCAGCATTCAAAAATAATCTAGGGGATATCTCACTAACACCTTCTATTTATACTACAACAAAATAAACAAAAGACCAAGACACCCTTCCTTTGTTGTGGCCTCCTTGAAGACTTAAGTTATTACACTTTAGGCCCCCTCTTCACACATAAGGACGTTGAGACCCTTAGTTGGTTCGGCCAACAACTCACACACGGCCATTTGCATGAACAAGGCTTGGAGTGTTTGTAACTCCCGCGCTTGGCTTCGTGTGAAAGGCCGTGTACACGTAGGGGTAGTCATAACCGTATCATCCTCTCCATCTTGAGAGGAATTTGACCTCAAATTCGGCACTTGATCATCTTCAACCGCATCCACGAGGGTGAGATCTCCGACGTTGAAGGTGTTGTGCACTTGATATTCCGGTGGTAGGTCAATCTTGTAGGCGTTGTCATTGATCCTCTCAAGAACTTGGAAGGGACCATCGCCTCTTGGCAGCAACTTGGACTTCCTTTGAGCTGGAAACCTATCCTTTCGAAGGTGTACCCACACCCAATCTCCGGGTTCAAGCACTAGCTTCCTTCTCCCTTTGTTTGCCCGTTTTGCAACCTCGTGATTCTTCTTTTCAAGCTTGATTCGCACTGCCTCATGCATCTTCTTCATGGCCTCGGCTCTTTTAGCTCCATCTAAGCTGGTCATAAGATCACTAGACAAAGGAGTGAGATCTAAAGGGGTAAGGGGATTTAGGCCGTAAACACATTCAAAGGGAGTCATTCCCGTACTCGAATGTATTACCCGATTGTAGGCAAATTCCACCAAGGGTAGGTGTTCTTCCCAAGAAGCCAATTTACCTTTAACCATAGAGCGTAACATAGACCCTAAGGTCCTATTTACTACCTCCGTTTGGCCATCGGTTTGTGGGTGGCAAGACGTGGAGAAAAGTAACTTCGTGCCAAGCCTACCCCACATGGACTTCCAAAAGAGGCTTAGGAACTTGGAGTCCCTATCACTCACAATGGTCCTTGGTACTCCGTGAAGCTTTACAACATGCTCAACAAATAATGAAGCTACACTAGGAGCGTCCTCGGTTTTAGCACATGGAATAAAGTGAGCCATCTTGGAGAATCTATCAACAACGACAAAAATACTATCTCGACCCTTCCTAGTCCGTGGCAGTCCCAAGACAAAATCCATCGATATGTCCAGCCACGGTCTAAGGGGAGTAGGGAGTGGGGTGTATAACCCTTGTGGTTGGAGACGAGATTTTGCACTCCGGCAGGCCGCGCATTGACTACAAATCTTAACGACATCCTTGCGCATTTTGGGCCAATAGAAATTTTCCTCTAGGATGCCGAGGGTCTTGTCTACCCCAAAGTGACCCATGAGGCCCCCGTCATGGGCCTCTCTCACGAATAATTCCCTCCAAGAACTGGTCGGGACACACAACCTCCTCCCCTTGAACAAATAGCCATCAAACCGAGAGTAGGAGGAGTGGGTACTTTCCTTGAGCCAACGGTCCCTTCCCCACTCTTCGCATTCCCTAAAAATAGGAGCAAAGATAGGATCCTCGGGATATAACATCCGCAAACTCTCAAAACCCATTAACTTCGAAGACAAGGTAGCAACAAGCACATGCTTCCGGGACAATGCATCGGCAACAACATTTTCTTTTCCCTTTTTGTAATGAATTACATAAGGGAAAGTTTCGATGAACTCAATCCACTTAGCATGACGCCTATTCAACTTGTCTTGGCTTTTAAGGTGTTTCAACGACTCATGATCCGTTCGTATCACAAACTCCTTAGGCCACAAATAGTGTTGCCAATTTCCCAAAGCTCTAACAAGGGCGTACAACTCCAAATCGTAAGTCGAATAATTAAGAGTTGCTCCTTTGAGCTTTTCACTAAAATAGGCAACGGGCTTACCTTCTTGCATCAAAACAGCCCCGATGCCGACCTTACTAGCATCACACTCTACCTCAAACATTTTATCAAAATCGGGTAATTGCAACAAAGGCGCCGAGACGAGCATAGCTTTCAAGGCCTCGAAAGCCCTAGCTTGCTCTTCACCCCATTTGAAGGGTCCGTCCTTTCGAATTACCTCGGTTAAGGGGGCTGCTATGGAACTAAATCCCTTGACAAACCTCCTATAAAAGCTTGCCAACCCGTGGAAACTCCGGATTTCTCCAATAGTTTTAGGGGTCGGCCAACTTCGTATAGAGTCTATCTTGGAGTCGTCCACTTCCACGCCCTTTGAGCTAACAACAAAACCCAAGAACACAACTTTATCAACACCAAAAGAGCACTTTTCCATGTTGGCATACAACTTCTCCTTTCGGAGCACCTCAAACACACATCTCAAATGCATTGTATGGTCATCAATAGATTTACTATATACCAACACATCATCAAAGTAAACTACCACAAACTTTCCAATAAATGGCTTCATCACATGATTCATTAGCCGCATGAAAGTACTAGGAGCATTTGTTAGGCCGAATGGCATAACCATCCATTCATAGAGACCAAATTTAGTCTTGAAGGCGGTTTTCCATTCATCACCGGGTTGCATTCTTATTTGGTGATAGCCACTCCTTAGATCAATCTTGGAAAACAAACACGAACCATTCAATTCATCCAACATATCATCTAACCTAGGAATAGGGTGACGATATTTTACCGTAATCTTGTTGATGGCTCGGCAGTCCACACACATACGCCACGTTCCATCCTTCTTAGGCACTAGTAGTACCGGAACCGCGCACGGACTCATGCTCTCCTTGATGTAACCTTTGTTGAGGAGTTCTTCAACTTGGTGCTGCAATTCTTTGGTATCCGTAGGATTACTCCTGTAAGCCGGCTTATTTGGCAACTGTGAACCCGGCACAAAGTCAATTTGATGCTCGATTCCCCGAAGTGGGGGCAATCCTTGTGGAAGTTCTTTAGGAAACACATCCTCATAATCCTGCAACACATGAGAAATCAAAGGAGAAATACAAGGATTAGTGGGGTTAGTGTTAAAGCAATGGGCCAAGAGTAGCATAGGCTTGTTCTCATCATAGTCCACGAAAAGTTCCTTCCTCCTAGCCAACATCACTACGTTTTCCCTTTCCCTCGGCGTTGAGATAGCCTCGGATGTGCCTACCTCTTCACCTACGGCTTCCCTTCCCTTTTCTCCCTTCTCGGGTTCTCCCCCTTTCCCTTTTAATTCTCTCATCTTTTGGTACCACGCATTCACTTGGGAGGGTGCAAGAGGGTGAAGTGTGACCCTTCGGCCATCCTTCTCAAGTGTGTAACGGTTGGTCCGTCCATCGTGTTTAGTAGACCTATCATATTGCCAAGGTCTACCCAACAACAAATGACATGCTTGCATCGGAATCACGTCACAACGTACTTCGTCGTGGTAGTTGCCCACCTTAAATCGGATCACACATTGCCGTGTGACCTTCAACTCACCACAATCATTCAACCATTGTAGTTTGTATGGACTAGTGTGAGGTGTGGTCGTTAGTTTCAGAAAATTCACCATAGCTTGGCTTGCGACATTGGTACAACTACCACTATCAATTACCAAGGTGCACACGCTCTCCTTTACAAGGCACTTAGTATGGAATAGATTTTCCCTTTGGCTCGGGTCACCTACCGCCTTACTAATCATAACGCGCCTAACTACAAAGTTCGGGACCACACATTCCCCTTCTTGAGGATAGACATCCTCACCATCATCTATTCCCTCTTCATTCGGTTCATGTTCGGCTTCCTCTCCATCTTGAGGCTCGGCCTCAATCTCCCCCCTTTCAGACACCACCTCCTCACCAAGGTAGTATACTTTCCCTTCCCGTAAGATCACATTACGTCGGTTCGGACATTCATTCGCCTTATGCCCCCAACCTTGGCATTTGAAACATTGGAACCCCTTCGGATTGGGGTATTTGTGAGCTTCCGGTTTAGGAGGAAACTTAGGAACCGTCTTGGGTTCGGGCAGCTTCATAGGACCGGGTTGGTCCTTGTTTTTGGTCCAACCCGAGGGGTTTTGGACCCTTGGCTTGAAAGTTGACCTCTCCTTAAGTTCCCGTTCAATCTCTAGGGCCGCTTGGAATATGCCGTCAATAGTTTCAAACCGATGAAGAGTCAAGTGCGTGGAAATCTCTTTGTTCAATCCACACTTGAACCGAATGATGTCGTGGCTGATTTGTTCCCCCCGGTGATCAAGTTTCAACATGAGTTGTTGGAACTCGTCAAAGTAAGCCATCACACTTTTGCTCCCTTGCCGTAGGCCATATAATCTAGCAAGCAATTCATGTCGGTATCTCTCGGGAAGGTACCGTTGCCTCATCAAATACCTTAGCCGAAACCAAGGTGGTGGCTGCCCTTCGATCAATTCGTTACCAAACCGTTTCACATACTCCCACCACGTATTAGCATAGCCCTCAAGGTGAGCTATAGCATAGCAACTCTTCTTCTCCTCCGAGATGTCATTAACTTGGAAGACCTTGTCACAAGCCGATTCCCAAGTCAAGTAAGCCTCGGGGTCACTTTCACCCTTAAAGATAGGTAGGCTCAACTTGATGGTGTTGATGCCTACGTCTCTCTCTTGGTGTCGGTTTCCCCTATCTCCATACCCTCGGTATCGTCTCGGTTCCCCCCGGCCCCCTCTCAACTCCTCCTCCCTCATATAGGCATCATCATAAGTTCCCTCGCCATCATACTCCTCTCTACCGTATCCATCAAAGTGGGCTGGTCGGCCTTGGCCATTTTGGTTCGGAGGAATTGGAATTTGTGGTCTTTGGTTTAGTGGAGCTTGGAAAGGAGGGTTCGGATTTAGTGGTGGAGCGTGGCGTCCAAATCCTTCGTGTGGAATTGGAGGAGCTTGGAAATGTGGTGGTCTAGTGGAGTCTCGGGTTGGAGGAAAAGTGGTAGATTGGTTGGTGGCATTTTGTGGAGCTTGAGGTGCGTTTAACATTTGGTGGACCATTTCGGGAGTGATGGTTGCGGAGGATGTCCGGTCATGGCCATTGGTAGAGACATGTAGAGGAGTCGATGGCCGAGAGTTCCTTTGACTCTCCACTTGATCTAACCTCCCACTAATAGTCGAGACTTCCCCCCTTATGGCTGCCAAATCCCCCCTCACGGCCCCAAATTCCGAGTTCATTCTTTCAAGTGTCCGAGTGACGGCCTCAAGAGTGGCCTTCATTGAATCAAGTGCACTAGTATCCGGATTGTGAGATGTTGTTCCTTCCATCGTCAAGGTATTAGCCGCTTAGTCACCACAAGTTCGGGTCTCACAAGTGTTGTATAATTGGCTAGTAACCGTGAGATTTACAAGGTTTGAGTAAGCTCTTAGCCGGAATGGATTCTTGTTTTGAAGACTCAAAGAATTCTTGCCGGACGAGAACCAAAATCAACAACTCATTCAAACGAATAAAAAGCACACAAATAATCGATGACACGAATAGACGGCTCAAGGAACTAGTTGACAACCTAGTGGAAATTACTAGTTTGTTAATTAGTTCTAAGTCCAAATAAGGGAAACCACGGATCAACAAGTAGCAACCAAGAATATATCCTAAGTTGAGCTTATAATGACATGGTAACATGCATCGGCCCACACATTTCTCTTCGGGTTTGGATATTTATATATCTCTTTTTTTTTTTTTTTTTTGTCTTGGTTTAATATTCACACAACTTGCAAGAACTTGAAAAGTGTTTTGGTGGGAAAACTTAAAAATTTGAAGTCTTGACTTTTGGTTCAATCTCAAGAAAGTGGGTTTGGTTAACAATTTCCACAAAACAAGGTTCCTTGATTTAAGGGAAGTGATTGACAAGTCTCCAAATTGATAGGTGCAAGTCTTTCACAATCAACTTTACAAGTCTACCACTTGAGCACACAACAAGGTTAACACTCAATAAGAGGAACAATATGCACAAGTTCAAGAGATGAACAATCACAAACTTCAACACTTCTTCAACACATAAACACAACCACCGATTTTTCTTTTGGGTCTTCAACAACATGCAACTTTCGGCCACCTTACAACATGCAACCTTTTAAGCTCAACCTTGGATCTAGACACCTTAGTGTTGGTGAGAAAGAAACCAACACTAGAAACTCACTACACAAGCAAAATGACAACTAGATCTAAGTATGCAACACCTTTCTCGGTTTTCAACTTGAGTGGACAGAATTTTCAGATTTCCGAATCCTTTTTCTTGGTGTAGTTTGGTTTACACCGAGAACTACTAGCCCAAGATGGGTTATGTGAGAACACAACCGGTCTTGCTTTGATACCAAATGATGCAAGATCCAACCACACAACTAGAGTTTCGGATTCCAACTCAACAACACAACAACAACAAGTTTTAAGTCTTGGTTTTTAGATTACAACACAAGAGATAGTCTTCGGTTTTTTAGGCACAATCCGAGAACAACAAGAACACAATAATGCTAGGGGATCGAAACAAGCCCCACACGGCTCCCTAGACTTCAAGATAAGAAAGATAAACAACACAACAACAATAACAAGATAATGAAGATAAACAACTTGACATACAATATTCAAGAAACTAAGAACCCTAACAAGATGAGAGGACCCTAAGCCTAATGAATATTAACACCAAGCTCTTACAAAGACCAAAAGGCACTCAAACTACCTTATAACCTTTGTTTCTAGCCAAAGAGACAACACAAGGATTCCTCTCCTTGTGAGATCTAGATCCGGTTTCTTGGAGAAGAAAATGGAAGATATTTTGGAGTTTTTGGTTACAATTTCAGCATTCAAAAATAATCTAGGGGATATCTCACTAACACCTTCTATTTATACTACAACAAAATAAACAAAAGACCAAGACACCCTTCCTTTGTTGTGGCCTCCTTGAAGACTTAAGTTATTACACTTTAGGCCCCCTCTTCACACATAAGGACGTTGAGACCCTTAGTTGGTTCGGCCAACAACTCACACACGGCCATTTGCATGAACAAGGCTTGGAGTGTTTGTAACTCCCGCGCTTGGCTTCGTGTGAAAGGCCGTGTACACGTAGGGGTAGTCATAACCGTATCAAAGAGAGAGACGTAGACATCAACACCATCAAATTGAGCCTACCTATCTTTAAGGGTGAAAGTGATCCCGAGGCCTACTTAACTTGGGAATCGGCTTGTGACAAGGTCTTCCAAGTTAATGACATCTCGGAAGAAAAGAAGAGTTGCTATGCTATAGCTCACCTCGAGGGCTATGCTAACACTTGGTGGGAGTATGTGAAGCGATTTGGTAATGAATTGGTTGATGGGCAGCCACCACCTTGGTTTCGGCTAAGGTATTTGATGAGACAACGCTATCTTCCCGAGAGATACCGGCATGAGTTGCTTGCTAGATTATATGGCTTGCGGCAAGGGGGCAAGAGTGTGATGGCTTACTTTGACGAGTTCCAACAACTCATGTTGAAACTTGATCACCGTGGGGAACAAATCAGCCACGACATCATCCGGTTCAAGTGTGGGTTGAACAAAGAAATTTCCACTCACTTAACCCTTCATCGGTTTGAGACTATTGATGGTATATTCCAAGCGGCCCTAGAAATTGAGAGGGAACTTAAGGAGAGATCAACCTTCAAGGCGAGGATCCAAACCCCCTCGGGTTGGACCAAAAACAAGGACCAAGCCGGTCCTATGAAGCTGCCCGAAACCAAAATAGCTCCTAAGTTTCCTCCGAAGCCGGAGGCTCACAAGTACCCCAACCCAAAGGGGTTCCAATGTTTCAAGTGCCAAGGTTGGGGGCACAAGGCAAATGAATGTTCGAACCGGCGTAATGTGATCCTACGGGAAGGGAAGGTATACTACCTTGGTGAGGAGGTGGTGACCGAAAGGGGGGAGGTTGAGGCCGAGCCTCAAGATGGAGAGGAAGCCGAACATGAACCGAATGAGGAAGGGGTAGATGATGGTGAAGATGTCTATCCTCAAGAAGGGGAATGTGTGGTTCCGAACTTTGTAGTTAGGCGCGTTATGATTAGTAAGGCGGTAGATGACCCGAGCCAAAGGGAAAATCTATTCCATACTAAGTGCCTTGTAAAGGAGAGTGTGTGCACCTTGGTAATTGATAGTGGTAGTTGCACCAATGTTGCAAGCCATGCTATGGTAAATTTTCTGAAACTACCGACTACACCACACACTAGTCCATACAAGCTACAATGGTTGAATGATTGTGGTGAGTTGAAGGTCACTCGGCAATGTGTTATTAGATTTAAGGTGGGCAACTACCACGATGAAGTACTTTGTGACGTGATTCCAATGCAAGCATGTCACTTGTTGTTGGGTAGGCCTTGGCAATATGATAGGTCTACTAAACACGATGGGAGGACCAACCGGTACACACTTGAGAAGGATGGCCGAAGGGTCACACTTCACCCTCTTTCACCCTCCCAAGTGAATGCGTGGTACCAAAAGATGAGAGAATTGAAAGGGAAAGGGGGAGAACCCGAGAAGGGAGAAAAAGGGAGGGAAGCCGTAGGTGAGGCGGTAGGCACCTCCGAGGCTATCTCAACGCCAAGGGAAAGGGAAAACGTAGTGATGTTGGCTAGGAGGAAGGAACTTTTCATGGACTATGATGAAAACAAGCCTATGCTACTTTTGGCCCATTGCTTTAACACTAACCCCACTAATCCTTGTATTTCTCCTTTGATTTCTCATGTGTTGCAGGATTATGAGGATGTATTTCCTAAAGAGCTTCCGCAAGGATTGCCCCCATTTCGGGGAATTGAGCATCAAATTGACTTTGTGCCGGGCTCACAATTGCCGAATAAGCCGGCTTACAGGAGCAATCCTACGGATACCAAAGAATTGCAACACCAAGTTGAGGAACTCCTCAACAAAGGATACATCAAAGAGAGCATGAGTCCGTGCGCGGTTCCGGTGCTACTAGTGCCTAAGAAGGATGGAACGTGGCGTATGTGTGTGGACTGCTGAGCCATCAACAAGATTACGATAAAATATCGTCACCCTATCCCTAGGTTAGATGATATGCTGGATGAATTGAATGGTTCGTGTTTATTTTCCAAGATTGATTTAAGGAGTGGCTATCACCAAATAAGAATGCAACCCGGTGATGAATGGAAAACCGCCTTCAAGACTAAATTTGGTCTCTATGAATGGATGGTTATGCCATTCGGCCTAACAAATGCTCCAAGCACTTTCATGCGGCTAATGAATCATGTGATGAAGCCTTTTATTGGAAAGTTTGTGGTAGTTTACTTTGATGATGTGTTGGTATATAGTAAATCTATTGATGACCATACAATGCATTTAAGATGTGTGTTTGATGTGCTCCGAAAGGAGAAGTTGTATGCCAACATGGAAAAGTGTTCTTTTGGTGTTGATAAAGTTGTGTTCTTGGGTTTTGTTGTTAGCTCAAAGGGCGTGGAAGTGGACGACTCCAAGATAGACTCTATACGAAGTTGGCCGACCCCTAAAACTATTGGAGAAATCCGAAGTTTCCACGGGTTGGCAAGCTTTTATAGGAGGTTTGTCAAAGGATTTAGCTCCATAGCAGCCCCCTTAACCGAGGTAATTAGAAAGGACGGACCCTTCCGATGGGGTGAAGAGCAAGCTAAGGCTTTCGAGGCCTTGAAAGCTATGCTCGTCTCGGCGCCCTTATTGCAATTACCCGATTTTGGTAAAATGTTTGAGGTAGAGTGTGATGCTAGCAAGGTCGGCATCGGGGCTGTTTTGATGCAAGAGGGTAAGCCCGTTGCCTATTTCAGTGAAAAGCTCAAAGGAGCAACTCTTAATTATTCAACTTACGATTTGGAGTTGTACGCCCTTGTTAGAGCTTTGGGAAATTGGCAACACTATTTGTGGCCTAAGGAGTTTGTGATACGAACGGATCATGAATCGTTGAAACACCTTAAGAGCCAAGACAAGCTGAATAGGCGTCATGCTAAGTGGATTGAGTTCATCGAAACTTTCCCCTATGTAATTCATTACAAAAGGGGAAAGGAAAATGTTGTTGCCGATGCCTTGTCCCGGAAGCATGTGCTTGTTGCTACCTTGTCGTCGAAGTTAATGGGCTTTGAGAGCTTGCGGATGTTGTATCCCGAGGATCCAACCTTTGCTCCTATTTTTAGGGAATGCGAAGAGTGGGGAAGGGACCGTTGGCTCAAGGAAAATAACCACTCCTCTTACTCTCGGTTCGAGGGATATTTGTTCAAAGGAAGGAGGTTATGTGTTCCTTCGAGTTCTTGGAGGGAATTGCTTGTGAGGGAGGCCCACGACGGGGGCCTCATGGGTCATTTTGGGGTAGACAAGACCCTCGGAATCCTAGAGGAGAACTTCTATTGGCCAAAAATGCGCAAAGACGTCACAAGAATTTGTAGTCAATGTGCGGCCTGCCGGAGTGCTAAATCCCGCCTCCGACCTCAAGGATTATACACCCCACTCCCTACTCCCCTTAGACCTTGGCTGGACATATCAATGGATTTTGTTTTGGGGCTGCCAAGGACTAGAAAGGGGCGAGATAGCATTTTTGTGGTTGTTGATAGGTTCTCTAAAATGGCCCACTTTATTCCGTGTGCCAAAACCGAGGACGCTCCTAGTGTGGCCTCATTATTTGTTGAACATGTTGTAAAGCTTCACGGGGTACCAAGGACCATTGTGAGTGATCGGGACTCCAAGTTCCTAAGCCTTTTTTGGAAGTCCATGTGGGGTAGGCTTGGCACGAAGTTACTTTTCTCCACGTCTTGCCACCCACAAACCGATGGCCAAACGGAGGTAGTAAATAGAACCTTAGGGTCTATGCTGCGCTCTATGGTTAAGGGTAAATTGACTTCATGGGAAGAACACCTACCCTTGGTAGAATTTGCATACAATCGGGTAATCCATTCGAGTACGGGAATGACTCCCTTTGAATGTGTTTACGGCCTAAACCCCCTTACCCCTTTAGATCTCACTCCTTTGTCTAGTGATCTCATGACCAGCTTAGATGGAACTAAAAGAGCCGAGGCCATGAAGAAAATGCATGAGGCGGTGCGGATCAAGCTCGAAAAGAAGAATCAAGAGGTTGCAAAACGGGCAAACAAAGGGAGAAGGAAGCTAGTGCTTGAACCCGGAGATTGGGTGTGGGTGCACCTTCGAAAGGATCGGTTTCCAGCTCAAAGGAGGTCCAAGTTGCTGCCAAGAGGTGATGGTCCTTTCCAAGTACTCGAGAGGATCAATGACAACGCCTACAAGATTGACCTACCACCGGAATATCAAGTGCACAACACCTTCAACGTCGGAGATCTCTCCCTCGTGGATGCGGTTGAAGATAATCAAGTGCCGAATTTGAGGTCAAATTCCTCTCAAGATGGAGAGGATGATACGGTTATGACTACCCCTACATGTACACGGCCTTTCACACGGAGCCAAGCGCGGGAGTTACAAACACTCCAAGCCTTGTTCATGCAAATGGCCGTGTGCGAGTTGTTGGCCGAACCAACCAAGGGTCTCAACGTCCTTATGTGTGAAGAGGGGCCTAAAGTGTAATAAATTAAGTCTTCAAGGAGGCCACAACAAAGCAAGGGCGTCTTGGTCTTTTTGCTCATTTTGTTGTAGTATAAATAGAAGGTGATAGTGAGATATCCATTAGTCTATTTTGAAATCTGAAAATTGTAACCTAAAGATAACATTTCACTCTCTTCTTCTTCCACAAGAAGCCGGTTCTAGATCTCACAAGGAGAGGAATCCTTGTGTTGTCTCTTTGGCTAGAAACAAAGGTTTTGAGGTAGTTTGAGTGCCTCTTGGTCTTTGTAAGAACTTGGTGTTAATATTCATTAGGCTTAGGGTCCTCTCATGTTGTTAGGGTTCTTAGTTTCTTGAATATTGTATGTCAAGTTATTTATCTTCCATTATCTTGTTGTTGTTGTGTTGCTTTTCTTAACTTGAAAGTCTAGGGAAGCCGTGTGGGGCTTGTTTCGATTCCCTAGCATTGTTGCATCTCTTGTTGTTCTCGGATTGAGACTTAAAACCGAAAACTATCACTTGTGTTGTAAGCTAAAAACCGAAAACTAAAAGTTGTAGTCTTGTGGTTGTTGGTTGAAATCCGAAACTCTTGTTGTTGTTGTTGGATCTTGCATCAATGTGCTTCTGTCATAATCCTCTTTCTTAGCCCGTCTATATCGGGTACACACAATCTGTTTTGGCACTGAAGTACCCCTCCTTGCGTAAGCTCAAATGCCTTTGTCAAACCACATTGCACATTTTCCTTAAGCCGTAATAAAATAGGATCTGCATATTGCTTCTCTTTTACTTCAGTTATTAATGAAGATTCTGCTGTACTATGCACAATAAACCCTTCATCTGGAGTTTCAAGAAGACGAACCCCCAAATTGGCTAATTGGTGTAGATCCTTAGTCATCCCTTGTCTTTCTATAGATGGCTCCATAGCTTTGCGACTTAACGCATCTGCCACCACATTTGCTTTTCCCGGATGATATAAGATATCAACATCATAGTCTTTTAATAATTCAAGCCATCGTCGCTGCCTCAAATTCAAGTCCTTCTGGTTAAAGATATACTGCAAACTCTTATGGTCAGTGTATATGTTAACATGAATCCCGTACAGGTAGTGACGCCATATCTTTAAGGCAAATATAACCGCAGCTAGCTCCAGATCATGTGTTGGATAAATTTTCTCATGTGGCCGCAATTGTCTCGAGGCATATGCTATGACTTTACCATGCTGCATCAATACACACCCTAACCCAATTCTTGAAGCATCACAATACACTGTATACCCCTCTGTGCCTTCTGGAAGCACCAATACGGGCGTAGAAGTCAACTTATTCTTCAAATCTTGGAAACTTCTTTCGCATGCATTATTCCATTGAAACTTGGATGCTTTGTGTGTTAGCCTTGTTAAAGGTGCAGAAATTGAAGAAAATACTTCCACAAACCTTCTATAATAACCTGCCAACCCAAGAAAACTACGAACCTCTGTAGGCGTTATAGGTCTTGGCCAGTTCTTCACGGCTTCTATCTTTTGAGTATCAACCTTTATTCCTTCATCAGATACAATATGACCTAAGAATGCCACAGATTTTAACCAAAACTCACACTTAGAGAACTTTGCAAATAGCTTACGATCACGAAGAATCTGCAACACCTGTCGTAAGTGATTGGCATGGTCCTCATTTGATCTTGAATAAACCAGAATATCATCTATAAAAACTATCACAAACACATCCAAGAATGGCTTGAACACCCTATTCATCAAATCCATAAAAGCTGCAGGTGCATTAGTTAGCCCAAAGGACATGACTAGGAATTCGTAATGACCGTACCGTGTTCGAAAAGCTGTCTTGGGTACGTCACTCTCTTTGACCCTCATTTGGTGGTAACCAGATCTTAAATCAATCTTTGAAAACCATTTGGCGCCTTGCAACTGATCAAATAAGTCATCAATTCTCGGAAGCGGATATTTGTTCTTAATAGTCACCTTGTTCAGTTGTCTATAGTCAATACACATTCTTAACGATCCATCCTTCTTGCGAACAAATAACACTGGTGCGCCCCAAGGGGAGACACTAGGCCTTATGAATCCTTTTTCTAGCAAGTCTTTCAATTGCTCTTTCAACTCCCGTAATTCTGTAGGGGCCATTCTATATGGAGGAATTGAGATTGGTTGAGTATCTGGGACCACATCAATACCAAACTCCACTTCTCGTTCCGGAGGCAAACCCGGAAGATCTTCAGGAAATACATCGGGAAATTCACTTACCACCGGAATAGTTGAAAGAGTTGGTGTCTCTGCATTTATATCCTTCACTCTAACCAGATGACATATGTAACCCTTGGAAATCATCTTTTTCGCCTTAAAATAAGAAATAAATTTACCTCTTGGCGCACCAATATTGCCTCTCCATTCTAGGACTGCCTCTCTTGGGAAATGGAAACACACCCTCTTAGTTCGGCAATCTAATATGGCATAACAAGAGGCCAACCAATCCATACCCATTATAGCATCAAAATCTACCATTTCTAACTCAACCAAGTCAGCCATTGTATCACGACCGCAAATAGTTATTATACAATTTCGATACACTCTCTTAGCTATAACAGATTCACCAATTGGAGTAGATACTTCAAATGGCTTAACTAGTAGTTCTGGTGTTTTTTTGAACTTTTCAGCAACCAATGGAGTGACATATGATATTGTAGAACCCGGATCAATTAATGCATAGACATCATGCGAAAAGATGGACAATGTACCTGTAACCACATCTGGAGAAGCCTCTGAATTTTGTCGATCTGCTAAAGCATATGTACGATTCTGAACTCCACTAGAGCTAGTTGTTCCTTTAGCACCTCTACCACGACCCATAGGTTGTACACCCCTACCTGAATAAGGCACCGATGATGATGATGCAACAGCTGATCCAGTAGGTCGTGCCACACCACCTATGCCCCTTTGAGGGCATTCTCTCATCATATGTCCTGACATACCACACCAAAAGCAAGCATTTGTTCCGAGCCGACATGCGCCTAAATGAAGCTTTCCACATTGTCTACATGACTGTCGAGGAGGCCTTAATTGGCTCATAATCCCTTTTTCTTGATACCCTGTTGTTCGCGAACTCTGACTCTCATTTCTTTGACCAAACTGGTTACCTTTAGACCCTTGAAATTGTAATGGAGCACTAGCTGTAGAATAAAAAGATAATGTCCTAGGTGGTCTATTAGAAAACCGAGGCCTAAACTCTCCTTGGGATGCCATAAATTGCCCCGTAGATCTAGACCTCTTGGAATACCCCATTTCTAACTCTTGTGTTCTTCTTCTTTGCCTCTGATCCTCCATTTTTTGTGCAAATGCTTGTATCCTTGCTATATCCATGTCCTTGTTCAAAGAAGCAATGGTACAATCTCTAACCAGATATAGATCCAATCTATCCACATAACGATGAACTCTATCATCCATTGTAGCCACAACATTAGGAGCATACCTAGCCAAAGAGTTAAACCGAAGGCTGTACTCCCTCACACTCATATTTTCTTGGCGAAGATTAAGGAATTGATCTGCACGGGCTTCTCGAATCTCATATGGAAGGTAATGATCAAGAAATGCCTCTTTGAACTCTTTCCAAGTGGCTGGAGGTGCATCGATACCCCTAGATCGTTTCCAGTCTTCATACCACAATATAGCCTCTGATACAATATCAAACCAACAACACAAGAGTTTCGGATTTCAGTCCACAACACAAGATAAACAAGTTTTAAGTTTTCGGTTTTCAGATTTCAACACAAGAGATAGTTTCGGTTTTTAGGCCACAATCCGAGAACAACAAGCAATGCAAGAGTGCTAGTGAATCGAAACAAGCCCCACACGGCTTCACTAGACTTTCAAGAGAACAAAATCAACACAATAACAACAAGATAAGAAAGATAGATAACTTGACATATAACATTCAAGAAACTAAGAACCCTAACATCAAGAGAGGACCCTAAGTCTAATGAATATAAACACCAAGTTCTTACAAAGACCAAGAGGCACTCACAACCTCAAAACCCTTGTTTCTAGCCAAAGAGACAACACAAGTATTCCTCTACTTGTGAGATCTAGGGACGGCTCCTCTTGAAGAAGAAGAGAGTGAAATGTTATCTTTAGGGTTGTAATTTTCAGATTTCAAAATAAACTAGTGGATCTCTCACCATCATGTTATATTTATACTACAACAAGATGAGTAAAAAGACCCATCCGCCCTTGCTTTGTTGTGGCCTCCTTAAGGAATTAATTTATTACACTTTAGGCCCCTCCTCACACATAAGGACGTTGAGGCCCTTGCTTGGTTCGGCCAACAACTCACACACGGCCATTTGCATGAACAAGGCTTGGAGTGTTTGTAACTCCCGCGCTTGGCTTCGTGTGAAAGGCCGGTGTACCTGTGGGGGGCAGCCATAACCATATCATCCTCTCCATCTTGAGAGGAATTTGACCTCAAATTCGGCATTTGATTATCCTCAACCGCATCCACGAGGGAGAGATCTCCAACGTTGAAGGTGTTGTGCACTTGATATTCCGGTGGTAGGTCAATCTTGTAGGCGTTGTCATTGATCC
>JAQZCD010000404.1:198190-240995 GCA_030864225.1 Capsicum baccatum var. pendulum | reverse complement strand
AAGGAAGGGTGTCTTGGTCTTTTGCTTATTTTTGTTGTAGTATAAATAGAAGGTGTTAGTGAGATATCCATTAGTTATTTTTTGAATGCTGAAATTGTAAC
Organism: Capsicum baccatum var. pendulum; assembly: GCA_030864225.1. Classification (NCBI taxonomy): domain Eukaryota; kingdom Viridiplantae; phylum Streptophyta; class Magnoliopsida; order Solanales; family Solanaceae; genus Capsicum; species Capsicum baccatum. The sequence goes on along the minus strand of JAQZCD010000404.1, from coordinate 240,894 downwards.
CAAAAACACCAAAATATCTTCCATTTTCTTCTCCAAGAAAACGGATCTAGATCTCACAAGGAGAGGAATCCTTGTGTTGTCTCTTTGGCTAGAAACAAAGGTTTTAAGGTAGTTTTGAGTGCCTTTTGGTCTTTGTAAGAGCTTGGTGTTAATATTCATTAGGCTTAGGGTCCTCTCATCTTGTTAGGGTTCTTAGTTTCTTGAATATTGTATGTCAAAGTTGTTTATCTTCATTATCTTGTTATTGTTGTTGTGTTGTTTATCTTCCTTATCTTGAAGTCTAGGGAGCCGGGTGGGGCTTGTTTCGATCCCCTAGCATTATTGTGTTCTTGTTGTTCTCGGATTGTGCCTAAAAAACCGAAGACCATCTCTTGTGTTGTAATCTAAAAACCAAGACTTAAAACTTGTTGTGTTGTGTTGTTGAGTTGGAATCCGAATCTCTAGTTGTTGTGGTTGGATCTTGCATCATTTGGTATCAAAGCAAGACCGGTTGTGTTCTCACATAACCCATCTTGGGCTAGTAGTTCTCGGTGTAAACCAAACTAACACCAAGAAAAAAAAGGATTCGGAATCTGAAAATTCTGTCCACTCAAGTTGAAAACCGAAAAGGTGTTGCATACTTAGATCTAGTTGTCATTTTGCTTGTGTAGTGAGTTTCTAGTGTTTGGTTTCTTTCTCACCAACACTAAGGTGTCTAGATCCAAGGTGAGCTTAAAGGTTGCATGTTGTAAGGTGGGCCGAAAGTTGCATGTTGTTGAAGACCAAAAAGAAAAATCGGTGGTTGTGTTTATGTGTTTGAAGAAGTGTTTGAAGCTTTGTGATTGTTCATCTCTTGAACCTTGTGCATATTGTTCCTCTTATTGAGTGTTAACCTTGTTGTGTGCTCAAGTGGTAGACTTGTAAAGTTGGTTTGTGAAAGACTTGCACCTATCAATTTGTAGACTTGTCAATCACTTCCCTTAAATCAAGGAACCTTGTTTTGTGGAAAATTGTTAACCAAACCCCACTTTCTTGAGATTGAACCAAAAGTCAAGACTTCAAATTTTTAAGTTTTCCCACCAAAACACTTTTCAAGTTCTTGCAAGTTGTGTGAATATTAAACCAAGACAAAAAAAAAAAAAAAAAGAGAGATATAAATATCCAAACCCGAAGAGAAGTGTGTGGGCCGATGCATGTTACCATGTCATTATAAGCTCAACTTAGGATATATTCTTGGTTGCTACTTGTTGATCCGTGGTTTCCCTTATTTGGACTTAGAACTAATTAACAAACTAGGTAATTTCCACTAGGTTGTCAACTAGTTCCTTGAGCCGTCTATTCGTGTCATCGATTATTGTGTGCTTTTTATGTCGTTTGAATGAGTTGTTGATTTTGGTTCTCGTCCGGCAAGAATTCTTTGAGTCTTCAAAACAAGAATCCATTCGGCTAAGAGCTTACTCAAACCTTGTAAATCTCACGGTTACTAGCCAATTATACAACACTTGTGAGACCCGAACTTGTGGTGACTAAGCGGCTAATACCTTGACGATGGAAGGAACAACATCTCACAATACGGATTACTAGTGCACTTGATTCAATGAAGGCCACTCTTGAGGCCGTTACTCGGACACTTGAAAGAATGAACTCGGAGATTTGGGGCCGTGAGGGGGGATTTGGCAGCCATAAGGGGGGAAGGTCTCGACTATTAGTGGGAGGTTAGATCAAGTGGAGAGTCAAAGGAACTCTCGGCCATCGACTCCATCTACATGTCTCTACCAATGGCCATGACCGGACATCCTCCGCAACCATCACTCCCGAAATGGTCCACCAAATGTTAAACGCACCTCAAGCTCCACAAAATGCCACCAACCAATCTACCACTTTTCCTCCAACCCGGAGACTCCACTAGACCACCACATTTCCAAGCTCCTCCAATTCCACACGAAGGATTTGGACGCCAAGCTCCACCACTAAATCCGAACCCTCCTTTCCAAGCTCCACTAAACCAAAGACCACAAATTCCAATTCCTCCGAACCAAAATGGCCAAGGCCGACCAGCCCACTTTGATGGATACGGTAGAGAGGAGTATGATGGCGAGGGAACTTATGATGATGCCTATATGAGGGAGGAGGAGTTGAGAGGGGGCCGGGGGGAACCGAGACGATACCGAGGGTATGGAGATAGGGGAAACCGACACCGAAGAGAGAGACGTAGGCATCAACACCATCAAGTTGAGCCTACCTATCTTTAAGGGTGAAAGTGACCCCGAGGCTTTCTTGACTTGGGAATCGGCTTGTGACAAGGTCTTCCAAGTTAATGACATCTCGGAAGAGAAGAAGAGTTGCTATGCTATAGCTCACCTTGAGGGCTATGCTAACACGTGGTGGGAGTATGTGAAACGGTTTGGTAACGAATTGATCGAAGGGCAGCCACCACCTTGGTTTCGGCTAAGGTATTTGATGAGGCAACGGTACCTTCCCGAGAGATACCGACATGAATTGCTTGCTAGATTATATGGCCTACGGCAAGGAAGCAAAAGTGTGATGGCTTACTTTGACGAGTTCCAACAACTCATGTTGAAACTTGATCACCGGGGGGAACAATCAGCCACGACATCATTCGGTTCAAGTGTGGATTGAACAAAGAGATTTCCACGCACTTGACTCTTCATCGGTTTTGAAACTATTGACGGCATATTCCAAGCGGCCCTAGAGATTGAACGGGAAACTTAAGGAGAGGTCAACTTTCAAGCCAAGGGTCCAAAAACCCCTCGGGTTGGACCAAAAACAAGGACCAACCCGGTCCTATGAAGCTGCCCGAACCCAAGACGGTTCTAAGTTTCCTCCTAAACCGGAAGCTCACAAAATACCCCAATCCGAAGGGGTTCCAATGTTTCAAATGCCAAGGTTGGGGACATAAGGCGAAATGAATGTCCGAACCGGCGTAATGTGATCTTACGGGAAGGGAAAGTATACTACCTTGGTGAGGAGGGTGGTGTCCGAAAGGGGGGAGATTGAGGCCGAGCCTCAAGATGGAGAGGAAGCCGAACATGAACCGAATGAAGAAGGAATAGATGATGGTGAGGATGTCTATCCTCAAGAAGGGGAATGTGTGGTTCCGAACTTTGTAGTTAGGCGCGTTATGATTAGTAAGGCGGTAGATGACCCGAGCCAAAGGGAAAATCTATTCCATACTAAGTGCCTTGTAAAGGAGAGTGTGTGCACCTTGGGAATTGATAGTGGTAGTTGTACCAATGTCGCAAGCCAAGCTATGGTGAATTTTCTGAAACTAACGACCACACCTCACACTAGTCCATACAAACTACAATGGTTGAATGATTGTGGTGAGTTGAAGGTCACACGGCAATGTGTGATCCGATTTTAAGGTGGGCAACTACCACGACGAAGTACGTTGTGACGTGATTCCGATGCAAGCATGTCATTTGTTGTTGGGTAGACCTTGGCAATATGATAGGTCTACTAAACACGATGGACGGACCAACCGTTACACACTTGAGAAGGATGGCCGAAGGGTCACACTTCACCCTCTTGCACCCTCCAGGTGAATGCGTGGTACCAAAAGATGAGAGAATTGAAAGGGAAAGGGGGGAGAACCCGAGAAGGGAGAAAAGGGAAGGGAAGCCGTAGGTGAAGAGGTAGGCACATCCGAGGCTATCTCAACGCCGAGGGAAAGGGAAAACGTAGTGATGTTGGCTAGGAGGAAGGAGCTTTTCGTGGACTATGATGAGAACAAGCCTATGCTACTCTTGGCCCATTGCTTTAACACTAACCCCGCTAATCCTTGTATTTCTCCTTTGATTTCTCATGTGTTGCAGGATTATGAGGATGTGTTTCCTAAAGAACTTCCGCAAGGATTGCCCCCACTTCGGGGAATCGAGCATCAAATTGACTTTGTGCCGGGTTCACAGTTGCCAAATAAGCCGGCTTACAGGAGTAATCCTACGGATACCAAAGAATTGCGAGCACCAAGTTGAGGAACTCCTCAACAAAGGTTACATCAAGGAGAGCATGAGTCCGTGCGCGGTTCCGGTACTACTAGTGCCTAAGAAGGATGGAACATGGCGTATGTGTGTGGACTGCCGAGCCATCAACAAGATTACGGTAAAATATCGTCACCCTATTCCTAGGTTAGATGATATGTTGGATGAATTGAATGGTTCGTGTTTGTTTTCCAAGATTGATCTAAGGAGTGGCTATCACCAAATAAGAATGCAACCCGGTGATGAATGGAAAACCGCCTTCAAGACTAAATTTGGTCTCTATGAATGGATGGTTATGCCATTCGGCCTAACAAATGCTCCTAGTACTTTCATGCGGCTAATGAATCATGTGATGAAGCCATTTATTGGAAAGTTTGTGGTAGTTTACTTTGATGATGTGTTGGTATATAGTAAATCTATTGATGACCATACAATGCATTTGAGATGTGTGTTTGAGGTGCTCCGAAAGGAGAAGTTGTATGCCAACATGGAAAAGTGCTCTTTTGGTGTTGATAAAGTTGTGTTCTTGGGTTTTGTTGTTAGCTCAAAGGGCGTGGAAGTGGACGACTCCAAGATAGACTCTATACGAAGTTGGCCGACCCCTAAAACTATTGGAGAAATCCGGAGTTTCCACGGGTTGGCAAGCTTTTATAGGAGGTTTGTCAAGGATTTAGTTCCATAGCAGCCCCCTTAACCGAGGTAATTCGAAAGGACGGACCCTTCAAATGGGGTTGAAGAGCAAGCTAGGGCTTTCGAGGCCTTGAAAGCTATGCTCGTCTCGGCGCCTTTGTTGCAAGTACCCGATTTTGATAAAATGTTTGAGGTAGAGTGTGATGCTAGTAAGGTCGGCATCGGGGCTGTTTTGATGCAAGAAGGTAAGCCCGTTGCCTATTTTAGTGAAAAGCTCAAAGGAGCAACTCTTAATTATTCGACTTACGATTTGGAGTTGTACGCCCTTGTTAGAGCTTTGGGAAATTGGCAACACTATTTGTGGCCTAAGGAGTTTGTGATACGAACGGATCATGAGTCGTTGAAACACCTTAAAAGCCAAGACAAGTTGAATAGGCGTCATGCTAAGTGGATTGAGTTCATCGAAACTTTCCCTTATGTAATTCATTACAAAAAGGGAAAAGAAAATGTTGTTGCCGATGCATTGTCCCGGAAGCATGTGCTTGTTGCTACCTTGTCTTCGAAGTTAATGGGTTTTGAGAGTTTGCGGATGTTATATCCCGAGGATCCTATCTTTGCTCCTATTTTTAGGGAATGCGAAGAGTGGGGAAGGGACCGTTGGCTCAAGGAAAGTACCCACTCCTCCTACTCTCGGTTTGATGGCTATTTGTTCAAGGGGAGGAGGTTGTGTGTCCCGACCAGCTCTTGGAGGGAATTATTCGTGAGAGAGGCCCATGACGGGGGCCTCATGGGTCACTTTGGGGTAGACAAGACCCTCGGCATCCTAGAGGAAAATTTCTATTGGCCCAAAATGCGCAAGGATGTCGTTAAGATTTGTAGTCAATGCGCGGCCTGCCGGAGTGCAAAATCTCGTCTCCAACCACAAGGGTTATACACCCCACTCCCTACTCCCCTTAGACCGTGGCTGGACATATCGATGGATTTCGTCTTGGGATTGCCACGGACTAGGAAGGGTCGAGATAGTATTTTTGTCGTTGTTGATAGATTCTCCAAGATGGCTCACTTTATTCCATGTGCTAAAACCGAGGACGCTCCTAGTGTAGCTTCATTATTTGTTGAGCATGTTGTAAAGCTTCACGGAGTACCGAGGACCATTGTGAGTGATAGGGACTCCAAGTTCCTAAGCCTCTTTTGGAAGTCCATGTGGGGTAGGCTTGGCACGAAGTTACTTTTCTCCACGTCTTGCCACCCACAAACCGATGGCCAAACGGAGGTAGTAAATAGGACCTTAGGGTCTATGTTACGCTCTATGGTAAAGGTAAATTGGCTTCATGGGAAGAACACCTACCTTTGGTGGAATTTGCCTACAATCGGGTAATACATTCGAGTACGGGAATGACTCCCTTTGAATGTGTTTACGGCCTAAATCCCCTTACCCCTTTAGATCTCACTCCTTTGTCTAGTGATCTTATGACCAGCTTAGATGGAGCTAAAAGAGCCGAGGCCATGAAGAAGATGCATGAGGCAGTGCGAATCAAGCTTGAAAAGAAGAGTCACGAGGTTGCAAAACGGGCAAACAAAGGGAGAAGAAAGCTAGTGCTTGAACCCGGAGATTGGGTGTGGGTACACCTTCGAAAGGATAGGTTTCCAGCTCAAAGGAAGTCCAAGTTGCTGCCAAGAGGCGATGGTCCCTTCCAAGTTCTTGAGAGGATCAATGACAACGCCTACAAGATTGACCTACCACCGGAATATCAAGTGCACAACACCTTCAACGTCGGAGATCTCACCCTCGTGGATGCGGTTGAAGATGATCAAGTGCCGAATTTGAGGTCAAATTCCTCTCAAGATGGAGAGGATGATACGGTTATGACTACCCCTAAGTGTACACGGCCTTTCACACGAAGCCAAGCGCGGGAGTTACAAACACTCCAAGCCTTGTTCATGCAAATGGCCGTGTGTGAGTTGTTGGCCGAACCAACTAAGGGTCTCCACGTCCTTATGTGTGAAGAGGGGGCCTAAAGTGTAATAACTTAAGTCTTCAAGGAGGCCACAACAAAGGAAGGGTGTCTTGGTCTTTTGCTTATTTTTGTTGTAGTATAAATAGAAGGTGTTAGTGAGATATCCATTAGTTATTTTTGAATGCTGAAATTGTAACCAAAAACACCAAAATATCTTCCATTTTCTTCTCCAAGAAACCGGATCTAGATCTCACAAGGAGAGGAATCCTTGTGTTGTCTCTTTGGCTAGAAACAAAGGTTTTAAGGTAGTTTGAGTGCCTTTTGGTCTTTGTAAGAGCTTGGTGTTAATATTCATTAGGCTTAGGGTCCTCTCATCTTGTTAGGGTTCTTAGTTTCTTGAATATTGTATGTCAAGTTGTTTATCTTCATTATCTTGTTATTGTTGTTGTGTTGTTTATCTTCCTTATCTTGAAGTCTAGGGAGCCGTGTGGGGCTTGTTTCGATCCCCTAGCATTATTGTGTTCTTGTTGTTCTCGGATTGTGCCTAAAAACCGAAGACCATCTCTTGTGTTGTAATCTAAAAACCAAGACTTAAAACTTGTTGTTGTTGTGTTGTTGAGTTGGAATCCGAAACTCTAGTTGTTGTGGTTGGATCTTGCATCACCTTACTAGCATCACACTCTACTTCAAACATCTTATCAAAATCGGGCAATTGCAATAAAGGCGCCGAGATGAGCGTAGCTTTCAAGGCCTCAAAAGCCCTAGCCTGCTCATCACCCCATTTAAAGGGTCCGTCCTTTCTAATTGCCTCGGTCAAGGGGGCTGCTATGGAACTAAATCCTTTGACAAACCTCCTATAAAAGCTTGCCAACCCGTGGAAACTTCGGATTTCTCCAATAGTTTTAGGGGTCGGCCAACTTCGAATAGAGTCTATCTTGGAATCGTCCACTTCCACACCCCTTGAGCTCACGACAAAACCCAAGAATATAACTTTATCAACACCAAAAGAACACTTCTCCATGTTGGCATACAGCTTCTCCTTTCGGAGCACATCAAACACACATCTCAAATGCATTACATAATCATCAATAGATTTACTATACACCAACACATCATCAAAGTAAACCACCACAAACTTTCCAATATAAGGCTTCATTACATGATTCATTAGCCTCATAAATGTGCTAGGAGCATTGGTAAGGCCGAAGGGCATGACCAGCCACTCATATAGACCGAATTTGGTCTTGAATGCGGTCTTCCACTCATCACCGGGTTGCATGCGAATTTGGTGATAGCCGCTCCTAAGGTCCACTTTAGAAAACAAACAAGATCCGTGGAGCTCATCTAACATATCATCTAGTCTAGGGATTGGATGACGATACCTTATCGTGATTTTGTTGATGGCTCTACAATCGACGCACATGCGCCAAGTTCCGTCCTTCTTTGGTACCAAAAGCACCGGAACAGCACACGGACTCATGCTTTCCTTGATGTATCCCTTGTTGAGAAGCTCTTCAACTTGACTTTCAAGCTCCTTAGTGTCCATGGGATTGCTCCTATAGGCCGGTTTGTTTGGAAGTTGTGAACCCGGCACCAAATCAATTTGGTGCTCAATTCCCCGAAGTGGGGGCAATCCTTGCGGAAGTTCTTGAGGAAATACATCTTCATACTCCTTCAACACACAAGAAATCAAAGGGGAAATGGAAGAATTAGTGGGGTTAGTATTAAAACAATGGGCCAAAATTAACATCGGCTTGTTTTCATCATGGTCCACGAAGAGTTCTTTCCTCCTAGCCAACATCACTACGTTTTCCATCCTCCTTGTCGTTGGGACAGCCTCGGATGTCCCTACTTCCTCACCTACGGCATCCCCTCCTTTTCTCCCTTTCCGGATTCCTTCCCCTTTCCCTTTAACTCTCTCATCTTTTGATGCCACTCATTTACTTGGGAGGGTGAAAGAGGGTGAAATGTGACCTTTCGACCATCCTTCTCAAGCGTATACCGGTTGGACCTCCCATCGTGCTTAGTAGACCTATCATATTGCCATGGCCTACCTAACAACAAGTGACATGTGATACGGGAATACAAGGCTGCCCAAAAACGTCCTAGACCATTTGCATGAACATGGCGTGTAGTTTTGTAACTCCCGGGCTTCAACGTTTTAAGTGCAAAAATCAGCCTTGAAGTGTAATAAAAATACACTCCAAGGCCGCCCATTTCAGAAGGATAGGAGGGTCATTGACCATCATTTTGTGTACTATAAATAGGGGTCATTAGGGCCATTTTTCAGCTAGCTTATTATTGATATTTTCACAATCATAGACTTGTAACTCTCTCTCTCTTGTCTTAAGAGGAGAACCGAAATCTGTCAACACAAGTGTGGAATCACTTTGTTGAATCTTTGGCTAGAAACGTGGGTTCTGAGGTTGTAAAGTCCCTCTTGGTCCTCGTAAGAACTTGGTGTTCTCCATCAGTAGATTTAGGGGTCCTATCTTGAGGTTAGGGTTCTTAGATTATTGAGTGGTTTATGTCAAGTTATCTATCTTTATTTTATCTTGTTGTTATTGTTCATCTTGCTGAAAAAACAGAAAACTACACAAAAACAGTTTGTTGTTGTTGTATTGTTGCTGAAAATCTGGAAACAGAAACTTGTCATTCTTGTTGTTCATCTTGTTGTCTTGAAAGTCTAGTGAAGCCGAGTGTGGCTCTTTCGATTCACTAGCATTTGTATCCATCTTGTTGTTCTTGTTATTGTTGCTGAAAAACTGAAAACAAAACAAAAACAGTTTGTGTTCTTGCTGAAATCTGAAAACAGAAACTTAAAAACAGTTTGTTGTTCTCTCGGGTTCTCTCAAAACAGAAAACTGAAACTTGCTGATTGTTGTGTTGTAAACTGAAATCCGAGATCTTTGTGTTGTGGTTTTGATCTTGTATCAAGAGGGGTCCTAAAGTGTAAATAACTAATCCCCAAGGTTGCCACAAGAAAGCAAGGGCGGATGGGTCTTTTGACTCCTTTTGTTGTAGTATAAATAGAACATGATAGTGAGATATCCTTTAGTTTTTTGAAATCTAAAATTTGTAACCTAAAACACAAAAACATTTTCCTCTCTCGTCTTCTCCAAGAAGCCGTCCCTAGATCTCACAAGTAGAGGGATACTTGTGTTGTCTCTTTGGCTAGAAACAAGGGTTTTGAGGTTGTGAGTTGATACGGGAAAGATAAGGGACACACGAAACAACTCCAAAACAGTCCGCAAATCTTAAGGATTCGAGGACCAAGATGGAGACCACTCTCGGATTCGCTACAACAACAACAATATGAGATAACAATGGTGTATTTGACACCCAAAACAGCCACAAAACGTGATGAACAAGATGAACAATAATAATACAAGTTTTGGATTCAACAAAGACCCCAAAACAGTCCACTACACAAGATAACAACAAGAAAAGTAAAGGATAGATAGTGAGACCAATATTATGACAAGAATCAGAAACCAAGTGTATATCATACACTAAACCCCTAATAAATGTAATAATAAAAACCACACTCTTACGGTGACCACCAAGGGAATGAACTCACCTCAAGATCTACCGTTTCCAAGCAAAGATCAATATTGGCTTTTCCAAGCCCTATGCTAAGGATGGCTTTTCCAAGCCCTACAACTAAAGGTGTTACACTCTCAAAAGAGAGAAAATATGTCTTTCAATTCTTCATCATTCAAAATCTGCCAAGAAATGAGCTAAAATGACCTATTTATAGTGTAATACAAAAGAATACAAAAAGACCACTTTGCCCTTAATGATAGGTGCGGCCATGGTGTGTAAATACACCATGTGTAATGTCCAAAATGCCCTTAATTAAGGTCCAAAACCGTGAGTCCTCACTCTTAAATGCTCCAAGCAATCTTCCATACGCGAAATTGCTTTAAGTTACGCTCAAAACGGGTCCTCCATGGATGTTCTTGTATTCTCGAGGTGACCAAGTCTTGAGCCTCTATGTGTTGGCCTCCAAAGATGTCATCAAAAGATAAGATGTCCATTTGCCCCGTATCATCCTCCCCTTCTTGAAAAGGATTCGACCTCGAATCCAAACCTTGCAAAACCGAAGAGAGGACAAACAAATACAAACTCCTCATGGCATGAGGGTTAGGGTTAGCATAACAAATCATCTCAACATGCCAAGGTTGCACATATTTGCAATATAACCAAGAATCCTTTGCAAGGAATATTAAAAACTCAATAAAAGATGTACAAAGGATTTGGTTATAGGATACATCAAGAGTGACACTTTGCTTGTCATGTAGACCAAGCAACAAGTTTAGTGCACCAACATCACCATTTCTAAATTTGGCACCGGGTTCAAATGGGAAAAGTGGCCATAGACACGGGTCTTGACAACACTTCCCTTTCCCGTGGTCTATACCCAAACTAAATGACATACTCTCTACAATAACATACATATGATCCAAAGCAAATAGAGAGTAGAGAAAAGTATCACTCAAATCGACTTCTACTAAGGTGCTCTCATGTGTGTACTCACTACTAGTTTCCCAATAATCACCATGAGTACTTTCAACAATGAAATCACACAAAGTAGAAGAAGAAGTAGCTTTCGCAACTACACATTCCTTACCCTTAGAGGACTCTCATCTTCCAAGAAGAGATTTCCCTCTTTAGGAGGAATATTGTCACACCATAGTGGGTTAGCATATAGGCTATAGCTTCCAAGGCAAGCTATACCATCATTTTCACCACTAGGTTCATTAGGAGTGTTTAAATCATCTTCAAACAAGACATTGTACCTAAAAAGAGTGTGATCTACCTCACGGACAGATTTGGAACAAGCAAGTTCCTCACTCTCTAAATGATCAATATCAAGTTTCAAGGATGTCTCAAACACAATATTACCCCAAGAAGAGCTCTCGGGTTCATTCTCACTTTGATCAACATTTTCAACATCATCACACACTTGAGGTTCATTAATTACATCATACACATCCTCAAGTGGTGGGTAATTTTCACACATAAGTTGATCAACACAAATTTCAGAAGATAATGTACTTTCATTCAACATAATGGTTTCAACACTAGGTGGACATAAATCGATCTTACAAGAAGAGTCTATTCGGTCATCAATAGGATCAACTAGTGTATCCACACTCACAACATGTACATCATCATCAAGTGGCAAAGAAATAATACACTCACATATAGGCAAGCTACAACTCACACTCAATGGGCTACTAGCCACACAATTATCATTCACATGTACAAAAGTGTAAGAGTTTGCCATTTTACCTTGAAGTCCTTGAGTAGATTCTTCTTTGTCATGGTGTGAAGGTCCTCCAAAGGTTTGGGCAGCAACTTTCTTTTGGCATTGTTCTTCTTCGCTTTCCATGTTGCTACCTACACAAATGTCCTTAGAAATAGAAGGACAAACAATGTTAGCATGGTTTGGTGGTAATCCTCTTACTTTGCTCCACACAACCTCTCCTTTTTCCACTCTCGGATTACCACCTTTCACTCCCTTACTCCTCTCAATCTTTTGTCTCTCATAATAATTCGAATTGGAGTAGGTAGGAACTTCTTTTTGCGGCCCAGGCAGAATGTACGTCTCGAGGCAATTTCCCCATCGGTCTCTTACAATATTAGGCCAATTTTGCATATTTGGAACTTTATGTTGTGCAAACCAATCGGCGCCTAAGCTCACATGACCATAGGTTATGGGAAAAACATCACACCACACCTCCTCATGGTAATTAAATTGGGAGAAGACAACTTTTACCCTCTCGGTAACCTTAAACATGTCCAAGAAGTATGGAACAAGTAAAGGCTCACAAAATAACCCCAAGTAATCAACCATGGATGGAACAATGTAGTTTCTATAGTACCTATCATTTAACACAACGAGGCAGCCCGGTATCCCACAAATGGTCACCTTTCCGGAGTGTACACTCCTTCTCGGATCAACATTGTAAAGCACATGAGTACCCCTCGAATTTGGAGATGTATATCCTCTTCTTCCCATTGGACAACCTACACTATAGCTAGTATAACCATTCACACTATATCGACCTTGATAAGAAGTACTACAAGGTGGAGAATATGAATATTCACACTCCTCACGTGTACTCTTATCATAGCTCTCATAAGGTGTTTACGAATGACAGGGTTATACCTAACACCAAATCTAGGTTCGGAGTGGGGAGTGCAAGACTCCTCACATGTCCCAACTTCATCATAAGATCCATCACGAGGTCCTACATCATCTCCAAAGTCACCATAAGCACTAGGCACTTCATTCACCTCATTTTCTCCCTCAAAACAGTAATTTTCAAATCTGCCTATGTTTTGACCATGGCTATTTTCATAGCCTCCGCAATCTTCCTCAACTTCGTAGCCATAAAAACCCTCACTACAATCATAGTCTCTCATATTGTAGTCACAATAATCCCCGGCTATCAAATTCATGTTCCTCTTATATCACCCCTTAAACCTACAAAATGAACAAACAAGATTAGTAGTAAAGCTCCTCACCAACACTCGTATACACTCACCTTTGTGATTCTCACAATTGGAGCGGCGAATATTGAAAGCTGCTTATACTCCGGTAGTCAATAGGATGTCAATTCTACTTGGTGGCCGGAATAGATTCTTGTTTGATCGACTCAAGACACAAAATAAAATTTCCTTACGAACTTGAAATAAAGAAGTTACAACGAATTAAACATGAGAAAAGCTCACAAATAACGAAGACACGAAAGAAACGGATTCAACAATTAATCTACAACTAAGTAGGTGATTACTAGTTGTTAATTAATTGGAACCAATAAAATTGAAACTAAGGAACAACAAAAGGAAACTACTAAAATCTGAAATTTGAGCTTATTAATGACGTGAACAGTAGCAAATGGATGACGTGGCAGCATGCAATTGGTTTTGGTCCCACCCATCATAATCACAAATTCTGAAATTTTAAATCTTCACACTATTTGGAAAAGGTGACAATTGGTTTTTTGGTAGGGAAAACATAAGTCTTGAAATAAGGAAAAAGTATTTTGTCCCACAACACAAGGTTCTTGAAACAAAAAAAAAGTACTTGTCCCACAACACAAGGTTCTTGAAATAAGAAAAGGTATCTTGTCACACAACACTAGGTTCTTGAAATAAGAAAAGGTATCTTGTCACACATCACTAGGTTCTTGAAATAATAAAAGGTATCTTGTCACACAACACTAGGTTCTTGAAATAATAAAAGTTGCTGAAAAGTAGAAGCTTAGTCTAAGAAATGATGGGTTCAAGGCTTCTCACAACATGCTTTACAATTTTCAGCTTCAACTCTTGAAATTATATCACACTTTTTGTTGTCTAAAGTTGTAAGAAAAGATGAAGAACTAGATGAACACCACAACAACCTTCAAGAACACAACAACAACTTCTTCAAGAACACAACACAATACCACCAATTGTCAACAACAAGAACACAAGGCCAAAACAGTCCATCACAACAAAAAAAAACGTCCAGGTTCACAACAACAAACAAACAAGCTTATGTTCACAATAACAACATCAAAATACAAGCTCAAATCAAGATATAGACTCAATGTGTTAGTGAGGAACAAAACTAACACCTAGAGACAATGATACGGGACAAATGGCCATCTTATCTTTGGATGACATCTTTGGAGGCCAACACATAGAGGTTCAAGAATTGTCCACCTCGATGATACAAGAACATGCATGGAGGACCCGTTTTGAGCGTAACTTAAAGCAATCTCGCGTATGGAAGGTTGCTTGGAGCATTTAAGAGTGCGGACTCACGGGGCATTTTGGACCTTACCATGGTGTATTTACACGCCATGGCCGCACCTAGATGATACATGATACGGTTGGGGCAGCCTCCACAAGTACACGACCCTTCACACGAAGCCAAGCTCGGGAATTACAAAAACTCCAAGCTTTGTTCATGCAAATAGCCGTGTGTGAGTTGGTGATTGAACCAGCCAAGGACCTGAACGTTTTATGTGTAAAGAGGGGTCTTAATGGGCCATAAACTAGTCTCCAAGGCTGGTCCAAAAGGCAAGGGGCGGATGGCCCTTTTATGTGTGAAGAAGGGGTCTTAATGGGCAATAAACTAGCCTCCAAGGCTGGCCCAATAGGCAAGGGGTGGATGGGCCTTTTAGCCCTTTTGTTTGTAGTATAAATAGGACATATTAGAGAGCTATTGAGCAGATTTTTCAGAATTTGTAAAACACTAAACTTTTCTTTTCTCTTCCTTCTCAAAGGAAGCCGCCACTATCTCCTCACAAGTAGAGGGATACTTGGGTTGTATCTTGGCTAGAAACAAGGGTTTTGAGGTTGTAAAGTACCTCTTGGTCCTCGTAAGAACTTGGTGTTTACATTCAGCAGATTTCGGGTCCTTCTCTTGAAGTAGGGTTCTTAGTTTTCTTGAATGTTTTATGTCAAGTTATCTATCTTTCATTATCTTGTTGTTGTTGCTGTTTTTGTTATCTTAAAGCCTAGTGAAGCCGTGTGGGGCTCTTTCGATTCACTAGCATTTATCTTCTATCTTGTTGTTCTTGTATTGTTAAGCTGAAAAACTGAAAACAGATACAAAAAAACTGGTTGTTGTTGTGTTGTTGTTGCTGAAACAGAAACTGAAACTTGTGGATCTTGTGTTGTTAAACTGAAATCCGAGACTCCTTTGAAGCTCTTGTTGTTGTGGTTTTGATCTTGTATCATTTGGTATCAAAGCAAGACCGGTTGTGTTCCAACATAACCCATCTTGGGCAAGTTCTCGGCTTAAACAAACTACAAAAAAAAAAATCTGAAATCTGTCCACTAAAAGTTGAAAACCGAGAATGATGTTGCATGTTTAGATCTAAGTGTTATTTTGCTTGTTTAGTGAGTTTCTAGTGTTGGTTTCTTTCTCACCAACATTAAGGTGTCTAGATCCGAAAGTTGAGCTTGAAAACTAGAACCTTGTGTAGTGAGTTGAAGTGGCCGAAGGTTGTATGTTGTTGATGACCAAAAGAAAATCGGTGGTTGTATGTAATATGATAAAGAAGTTGATGAAGTTGTTGAAGTGTTCATCTTTTTGAACTTGTTAATATTGTCCATCTTGTTGTGTGCTCAAGTGGTCCAACCATCAAGTTGTTGTGAAAGACTTGCACCCATCACTTGTTGTCTTGCACCCATTACTTGTTGTCTTGCCCATCACTTTTCACTAAATTCAAGGAATCTTGCTTTGTGGGAATTGTAAACCAACTCCACTTTCTTGAGTTTGAAAAAGAGTGAAAGACTACAAGATTTTCGTTTTCCCACCAAAACACTTTTCAAATTATCACAAGTTGTGTGAATATTAACTCAAGTCAAAAAAAAAAAAAAAAAAAAAAATCCGAGAGAAGCAAAAACGTGTGGAACCATTGCTTGCTGCCACGTCACTATAAGCTCAACTTAGGATATTCTTTGGTTGCTAATTGTTGATTCTTGGTTTCCCTTACTTGGTCTTAGAACTAATTAACAAACTAGTACTCTCCTACTAGGTTGCTAACTAGTTCCTTGAGCCGTTTGTTCGTGTCAACGATTATTTGTGTGCTTTTATTCGTTTGAACGAATTGCTGATTTTTGACTCTAGTCCGGCAGAATTTTCTTTGAGTCTTTCAAACAAGAATCCATTCCGGATAAGAGTTGGCTTATACCTTAAGACTTTTCGGTTACTAGCCAATTATACAATACTTGTGGAACACGAACTTGTGGTGAACTAAAGCGGCTAATACCTTGACGATGGAAGGAGCTTTACTACTAATCTTGTTGATCATTTTGTAGGTTTAAGGGGTGATATAAGCGGAACATGGACTTGACAGCCGGGGATTATTGTGACTACAATATGGGAGACTATGATTGTAGTGAGGGTTTTTATGGCTACGACGTTGAGGGAGATTGCGGAGGCTATGAAAATAGCCATGGGCAAAACATAGGCAGATTTGAAAATTACTGTTTTGAGGGAGAAAATGAGGTGAATGAAGTGCCTAGTGCTTATGGTGACTTTGGAGATGATGTAGTACCTCGTGATGGATCTTATGACGAAGTTGGGACATGTGAGGAGTCTTGCACTCCCCACTCCGAACCTAGATTTGGTGTTAGGTATAACCCTTTCATTCGCAAACCTTATGAGAGCTATGATGAGAGTACACGTGAGGAGTGTGAAGATTCATATTCTCCACCTTGTAGTACTTCTTATCAAGGTCGATATGGTGTGACTGGTTATGCTAGCTATAGTGTAGGTTGTCCAATGGGAAGAAGAGGATATACATCTCCAAAATCGAGGGGTACTCATGTGCCTTACAATGTTGATCCGAGAAGGAGTGTACACTCCGGAAGGGTGACCATTTGTGGGATACCGGGCTGCCTCATTGTGTTAATTGATAGGTACTATAAAAACTACATCGTTCCGTCCATGGTTGATTACTTGGGGTTATTTTGTGAGCCTTTACTTGTTCCATACTTCTTGGACAGATTTAAGGTTACCGAGAGGGTAAAGGTTGTCTTCTCCCAATTTAATTACCTTGAGGAGGTGTGGTGTGATGTTTTTCCCATAACCTATGGTCATGTGAGTCTAGGCGCCGATTGGTTTGCACAACATAAGGTTCCAAATATGCAAAATTGGCCTAATATTGTAAGAGACCGATGGGGACATTGCCTCGAGACTTACATTCTGCCCGGGCCGCAAAAAGAAGTTCCTACCTACTCCAATCCGAATTATTATGAGAGACAAAAGATTGAGAGGAGTAAGCTCAACTTAGGATATTCTTTGGTTGCTAATTGTTGATTCTTGGTTTCCCTTACTTGGTCTTAGAACTAATTAACAAACTAGTACTTTCCTACTAGGTTGTTAACTAGTTCCTTGAGCCGTTTGTTCGTGTCAACGGTTATTTGTGTGCTTTTATTCGTTTGAACGAGTTGCTGATTTTGATTCTAGTCCGGCAAGAATTCTTTGAGTCTTCAAACAAGAATCCATTCCGGATAAGAGTTTACTCATACCTTGAAAATCTCACGGTTACTAGCCAATTATACAACACTTGTGGAACACGAACTTGTGGTGAACTAAAGCGGCTAATACCTTGACAATGGAAGGGACAACATCTCATAATGCGGATACTAGTGCCCTTGACTCAATGAGGGCCACTCTTGAGGCCGTCACTCGGACACTTGAAAGAATGAATTCGGAATTTGGGGCTGTGAGAGGGGACTTGGCAGCAATAAGGGGGGAAGTAACGACTATTAGTGGGAGATTAGACCAAGTGGAGAGTCAAAGAAACTCTCGTCCATCTACTCCTCTACATGTATCTACCAATGGTCATGATCGGACCTCCTCCGCAACCATCACCCCCGAAATGATCCACCAAAAGCTAAATGCACCCCAAGCTCCACTAAATAACACAAACCAATCTACCAATTTTCCTCCAAACCGAGACTCCACTAGACCTGTACATTTCCAAGCTCCTCTAATTCCACAAGAGGGATTTGACAAAGTTTTCCAAGTTAATGACATCTCGGATGAAAAGAAGAGTTGCTACACAATAGCTCACCTCGAGGGCTATGCTAACACTTGGTGGGAGTATATTAAACGGTTTGGTAATGAAGTAGTCGATGGGTAGCCACCACCTTGGTATCGGTTGAGGTACTTGATGAGGCAACGATACCTTCCCGAGAGGTATCGTCATGAATTGCTTGCTAGATTATATGGCTTGCGGCAAGGAGGCAAGAGTGTGATGGCCTATTTTGACGAGTTCCAACAACTCATGTTGAAACTTGATCACCGTGGGGAGCAAATCAGCCACGACATCATCCGGTTCAAGTGTGGATTGAACAAAGAGATCTCCACTCACTTGACCCTTCATCGGTTCGAAACTATTGACGGTATATTCCAAGCGGCCCTAGAGATTGAATGGGAACTTAAGGAGAGATCAACCTTCAAGGCAAGGGTACAAATCCCCTCGGGTTAGCCCAAAAACAAGGACCAACCCGGTCCTACGAAGCTGCCCGAATCCAAAACAGTCCCTAAGTTTCCTCCGAAACCGGAGACTCACAAATACCCCAACCCAAAGGGGTTCCAATGCTTCAAGTGTCAAGGTTGGGGGCATAAGGCCAATGAATGTCCGAATCAGCGTAATGTGATCCTACGGGAAGGGAAAGTGTACTACCTTGGGGAGGAGGTAGTTTCCGAAAGGGGGGAGGTTGAGGCCGAGCCTCAAGATGGAGAGGAAGCTGAAAATGAACCAAACGATGAAGGATTGGATGATAGTGAAGATGTCTATCCACAAGAAGGGGAGTGTGTGGTTCCAAACTTTGTGGTTAGACGTGTCATGATTAGTAAGGCGATAGATGACCCGAGTCAAAGGGAAAACCTATTCCATACTAAGTGCCTTGTAAAGGGGAACGTGTGCACCTTGGTAATCGATAGTGGTAGTTGTACAAATGTTGCGAGCCATGCTATGGTAAATTTCTTGAAGCTACCAACTACACCACACACTAGTCCTTACAAGCTACAATGGTTGAACGATTGTGGTGAATTGAGGGTCACACGGCAATGTGTGATTCGGTTTAAGGTGGGAAACTACCACGATGAAGTGCTTTGTGACGTGATCCCAATGCAAGCATGTCACTTGTTGTTGGGTAGACCATGGTAATATGATAGGTCTACTAAACACGATGGGAGGTCCAACCGGTATACGCTTGAGAAGGATGGCCAAAAGGTCACACTTCACCCTCTTTCACCCTCACAAGTAAATGAGTGGCATCAAAAGATGAGGGAGTTAAAGGGAAAGGAAAAGGGACCCGAAAAGGGAGAAAAGGGGGGGAATGCCGTAGGTGAGGAAGTAGGGACATCCGAGGCTGTCCCAACGCCAAGGGAGATGGAAAACGTAGTGATGTTGGCTAGGAGGAAAGAACTTTTCGTGGACCATGATGAAAACAAGCCGATGCTACTTTTGGCCCATTGTTTAAATGCTAACCCCACTAATTCTTCCATTTCCCCTATGATTTCTTGTGTGTTGCAGGAGTATAAAGATGTGTTTCCTCAAGAACTTCCGCAAGGATTGCCCCCACTTCGGGGAATTGAACACCAAATTGATTTGGTGCTGGGTTCACAACTTCCAAACAAACCGGCCTATAGGAGCAATCCCATGGACACTAAGGAGCTTGAAAGGCAAGTTGAGGAACTTCTCAACAAGGGATACATCAAGGAAAGCTTGAGTCCGTGTGCTGTCCCGGTGCTTTTGGTGCCAAAGAAGGACGGAACTTGGCGCATGTGCGTCGATTGTAGAGCCATCAACAAAATCACTATAAGGTATCGTCATCCAATCCCTAGACTAGATGATATGTTAGATGAGCTCCACGGATCTTGTGTGTTTTCTAAAGTGGACCTTAGGAGCGGCTATCACCAAATTCGCATGCAACCCGGTGATGAGTGGAAGACCGCATTCAAGACCAAATTTGGTCTATATGAGTGGCTGGTCATGCCCTTCGGCCTTACCAATGCTCCTAGCACATTTATGAGGCTAATGAATCATGTAATGAAGCCTTATATTGGAAAGTTTGTGGTGGTTTACTTTGATGATGTGTTGGTTTATAGTAAGTCTATTGATGATCATGTGATGCATTTGAGATGTGTGTTTGATGTACTCCGAAAGGAGAAGTTGTATGCCAACATGGAGAAGTGTTCTTTTGGTGTTGATAAAGTTGTATTCTTGGGTTTTGTTGTGAGCTCAAGGGGTGTGGAAGTGGACGACTCCAAGATAGACTCTATACGAAGTTGGCCGACCCCTAAAACTATTGGAGAAATCCGAAGTTTCCACGGCTTGTGATACGGTTAAGGCAGCCTCCACAGGTACACGGCCTTTCACAAGAAGCCAAGCTCGGGAATTACAAACACTCCAAGCTTTGTTCATGCAAATGGCCGTGTGTGAGTTGTTGGTCGAACCAACCAAGGATCTAAACGTTTTTATCTGTGAAGAGGGGTCCTAAAGTGTAATAAACTAATCCCCAAGGTTGCCACAAGAAAGCAAGGGCGGATGGGTCTTTTTACTCCTTTTTGTTGTAGTATAAATAGAACATCATAGTGAGTTAGACTTAGTTTTTGGAAATCTGAAATGTTGTAACCTAAAACACAAAACATTTCCTCTCTATATCACTCATAGGAGCCGCCACTATCTCCTCACAAGTAGAGGGATACTTGGGTTGTATCTTTGGCTAGAAACAAGGGTTTTGAGGTCGTTGAGTGCCTCTTGGTCCTCGTAAGAACTTGGTGTTTATATTCATTAGACTTAGGGTCCTCTCTTGATGTTAGGGTTCTTAGTTTCTTGAATGTTATATGTCAAGTTATCTATCTTTCTTTATCTTGTGTTGTTGTTGATTTTGTTATCTTGAAAGTCTAGTGAAGCCGTGTGGGGCTATTTCGATTCACTAGCATTTGTTTCCTATCTTGTTGTTCTCGGATTGTGGATTGAAAACCGAAACTAGTTCTTGTTGTAAGCTGAAAAACCAAAACTTAAAACTTGTTGTTCTTGTGTTGTTGGGCTGAAATCCGAAGCTCTTGGTGTTGTTGGTTTGATCTTGTATCATTTGGTATCAAAGCAAGACCGGTTGTGTTCCAACATAACCCATCTTGGGCTAGATCACGGCTTAAACAACTACACCACAAGAAATTCTAAAATCTGTCCACTAAATGTTGAAACCGAGAATGATGTTGTATGTTTAGATCTAGGTGTTGTTTTGCTTGTTTAGGGAGTTTCTAGTGTTGGTTTCTTTCTCACCAACACTAAGGTGTCTAGATCCGAAAGTTGACCTTGAAACTTGAATATTGTGTAGTGACTTGTAGTGGCCAAAAGTTGTATGTTGTTGATAACCAAAGGAAATTCGGTGGTTGTGTGTTTATGTGACAAAGAAGTTGTTGAAGATTGTTGAAGTGTTTATCTTTTGAACTTGTCATCTTGTTCATCTTGTTGAAGTGTTCATCTTGTTGTGTGCTCAAGTGGTAAAATTATAAAGTTGTTGTGAAAGACTTGCACCCATCACTTGTAGTCTTGTCAATCACTTCCCCTAAATCAAGGATCCTTGTTTTGTGGAATTTGTCAACCAAACCCACTTTCTTGAGTTTGAAAAAGAGTGAAGACTTCAAGATTTTAGTTTTCCCACCAAAACACTTTTCAAAATTTCACAAGTTGTGTGAATCTTAACACCAAAACCGAACAAAAAAAAAAAGGAGAAAGAAAGAGAAAAATCCGAGAGAAGAAGAACGTGTGGGACCATTGCATGCTACAACGTCACTATAAGCTCAACTTAGGATATTCTTTGGTTGCTAATTGTTGATTCTTGGTTTCCCTTACTTGGTCTTAGAACTAATTAACAAACTAGTACTTTCCTACTAGGTTGTTAACTAGTTCCTTGAGCCGTTTGTTCGTGTCAACGGTTGTTTGTGTGCTTTTATTCGTTTGAATGAGTTGCTGATTTTGATTCTAGTCCGGCAAGAATTCTTTGAGTCTTCAAACAAGAATCCATTCCAGATAAGAGCTTACTCAAACCTTGTAAATCTCACGGTTACTAGCCAATTATACAACACTTGTGGAACACGAACTTGTGGTGACTAAAGCGGCTAATACCTTGACGATGGAAGGAACAACATCTCATAATGCGTATACTAATGCCCTTGACTCAATGAGGGCCACTCTCGAGGCCGTTACTCGGACACTTGAAAGGATGAATTCGGAATTTGGGGCCGTGAGAGGGGACTTGGCAGCAATAAGGGGGGAAGTATCCACTATTAGTGGGAGACTAGATCAAGTGGAGAGTCAAAGGAACTCTCGGCCATCGACTCCTCTACATGTCTCTACCAATGGTCATGATCGGACCTCCTCCGCAACCATCACTCCCGAAATGGTCCACCAAATGCTAAATGCACCCCAAGCTCCACTAAATACCGCAAACCAATCTACCAACTTTCCTCCAAACCGAGACTCCACTAGACCACTACATTTCCAAGCTCCTCCAATTCCACAAGAGGGATTTGGGCGCCAAGTACCTCCACTAAATCCGAACCCTCCCTTCCAAGCTCCATTAAACCAAAGACCACAAATTCCAATTCCTACGAATCAAAATGGCCAAGGCCGACCAGCCCACTTTGACGGATACGGTACAGAGGAGTATGATGGAGAGGGAGCCTTTGATGATGCTTATATGAGGGAGGAGGAGTTAAGAGGGGGTCGAGGAGAACCTAGGAGATACCGGGGGTATGGAGATAGGGGAAACCGACACCAAGAGAGAGACGTAGGCATCAACACCATCAAGTTGAGCCTACCTATCTTTATGGGTGCAAGTGACCCCGAGACCTACTTGACTTGGGAATCGGCTTGTGACAAGGTTTTCCAAGTTAATGACATCTCGGAAGAAAAGAAGAGTTGCTACGCTATAGCTCACCTCGAGGGCTATGCTAACACTTGGTGGGAGTATGTTAAACGGTTTGGTAATGAAGTAATTGATGGGCAGCCACCACCTTGGTATCGGTTGAGGTACTTGATGAGGCAACGATACCTTCCCGAGAGATATCGTCATGAGTTACTTGCTAGGCTATATGGCTTGCGGCAAGGAAGCAAGAGTGTGATGGCCTATTTTGACGAGTTCCAACAACTCATGTTGAAACTTGATCACCGTGGGGAGCAAATCAGTCACGACATCATCCGGTTCAAGTGTGGATTGAACAAAGAGATCTCCACTCACTTGACCCTTCACCGGTTTGAAACCATTGACGGTATATTCCAAGCGGCCCTAGAGATTGAACGGGAACTTAAGAAGAGATCAACCTTCAAGGCAAGGGTACAAACCCCCTCGGGTTGGCCCAAAAACAAGGACCAAACCGGTCCTACTAAGCTGCCCGATCCCAAAACGGTCCCTAAGTTTCCTCCAAGACCGGAGGCTCACAAATATCCCAATCCAAAGGGGTTCCAATGCTTCAAGTGCCAAGGTTGGGGGCATAAGGCCAATGAATGTCCAAACCGGCGTAATGTGATCCTACGAGAAGGGAAAGTGTACTACCTTGGGGAGGAGGTAGTTTCCGAAAGGGGGGACCGAATGATGATGGATTGGATGATAGTGAAGATGTCTATCCACAAGAAGGGGAGTGTGTGGTTCCAAACTTTGTGGTTAGACGTGTCATGATTAGTAAGGCGATAGATGATCCGAGTCAAAGGGAAAATCTATTCCATACTAAGTGTCTTGTAAAGGGGAGTGTGTGCACCATGGTAATTGATAGTGGAAGTTGTACAAATGTCTCGAGTCATGCTATGGTCAATTTCTTGAAACTACCGACTACTCCACACACTAGTCCTTACAAGCTACAATGGTTGAACGATTGTGGTGAATTAAGGGTCACAAGGCAATGTGTGATTCGGTTCAAGGTGGGAAACTACTACGACGAAGTGCTTTGTGACGTGATTCCAATGCAAGCATGTCACTTGTTGTTAGGTAGACCATGGCAATATGATAGGTCTACTAAACACGATGGGAGGACCAACCGGTATACGCTTGAGAAGGATGGCCGAAAGGTCACATTTCACCCTCTTTCACCCTCCCAAGTAAATGAGTGGCATCAAAAGATGCGAGAGTTAAAGGGAAAGGGGAAGGAACCCGAGAAGGGAGAGAAGGGGGGGGGGGGATGCCGTAGGTAAGGAGGTAGGGGCATCCGAGGCTGTCCCCATACCAAGGGAGATGGAAAATGTAGTGATGTTGGCTAGGAGGAAAGAACTCTTCGTGGACCATGATGAAAACAAGCCGATGCTACTTTTGGCCCACTGCTTTAATACTAACCCCACTAATCCTTCCATTCACCCTTTGATTTCTTGTGTGTTGCAGGAGTATGAAGATGTGTTTCCTCAAGAACTTCCGCAAGGATTGCCCCCACTTCGAGGCATTGAACACCAAATCGATTTGGTGCCGGGATCAGAACTTCCGAACAAACCGGCCTATAGGAGCAACCCCGTGGACACTAAGGAGCTTGAAAGGCAAGTTGCGGAGCTTCTCAACAAGGGATATATCAAGGAAAGCTTGAGTCCGTGTGCTGTCCCGGTGCTTTTGGTGCCAAAGAAGGACGGAACTTGGCGCATGTGCGTCGATTGTAGAGCCATCAACAAAATCACTATAAGGTATCGTTATCCGATCCCTAGACTAGATGATATGCTAGATGAGCTCCACGTATCTTGTGTGTTTTCTAAAGTGGACCTTAGGAGCGGCTATCACCAAATTCGCATGCAACCCGGTGATGAGTGGAAGACCGCATTCAAGACCAAATTTGGTCTATATGAGTGGCTGGTCATGCCCTTCGGCCTTACCAATGCTCCTAGCACATTTATGAGGCTAATGAATCATGTAATGAAGCCATATATTGGAAAGTTTGTGGTGGTTTACTTTGATGATGTGTTGGTGTATAGTAAGTCTATTGATGATCATATAATGCATTTGAGATGTGTGTTTGATGTACTCCGAAAGGAGAAGTTGTATGCCAACATGGAGAAGTGTTCTTTTGGTGTTGATAAAGTTGTATTCTTGGGTTTTGTTGTGAGCTCAAGGGGTGTGGAAGTGGACGACTCCAAGATAGACTCTATACGAAGTTGGCCGACCCCTAAAACTATTAGAGAAATCCGAAGTTTCCATGGGTTGGCAAGCTTTTATAGGAGGTTTGTCAAAGGATTTAGCTCCATAGCAGCCCCCTTGACCGAGGTAATTAGAAAGGACGGACCCTTTAAATGGGGTGAAGAGCAAGCTAGGGCTTTTGAGGCCTTGAAAGCTACGCTCATCTCGGCGCCTTTATTGCAATTGCCCAATTTTGATAAGATGTTTGAAGTAGAGTGTGATGCTAGTAAGGTTGGCATTGGGGCTGTTTTGATGCAAGAAGGTAAGCCCGTTGCCTATTTCAGTGAAAAGCTCAAAGGGGCAACTCTTAATTACTCGACTTATGATTTGGAGTTGTACGCCCTTGTTAGAGCCTTGGGAAATTGGCAACACTATTTGTGGCCTAAGGAGTTTGTGATACGAACGGATCATGAGTCGTTGAAACACCTTAAGAGCCAAGACAAGCTGAATAGGCGTCATGCTAAGTGGATTGAGTTCATCGAGACTTTCCCTTATGTAATTCATTACAAAAGGGGAAAGGAAAATGTTGTTGCCGATGCCTTGTCTCGGAAGCATGTGCTTGTTGCTACCTTGTCTTCGAAGTTAATGGGTTTTGAGAGCTTGCGGATGTTGTATCCCGAGGATCCTACCTTTGATCCTATTTTTAGGGAATGCGAAGAGTGGAGAAGGGACCGTTGGCTTAAGGAAAATAACCATTCCTCCTACTCTCGGTTCGAGGGGTATTTGTTCAAAGGGAGGAGGTTGTGTGTTCCTTCTAGTTCTTGGAGGGAATTACTTGTGAGGGAGGCCCATGACGGAGGCCTCATGGGTCACTTTGGGGTAGACAAGACCCTCGGGATCCTAGAGGAGAACTTCTATTGGCCCAAAATGCGCAAAGATGTCACAAAAATTTGTAATCAATGTGCGGCCTGCCGGAGTGCTAAATCTCGCCTCCAACCTCAAGGATTATACACCCCACTCCCTACTCCCCTTAGACCTTGGCTGGACATCTCGATGGATTTCGTTTTGGGGCTGCCATGGACTAGAAAGGGCCGAGATAGCATTTTTGTGGTTGTTTATAGATTCTCTAAAATGGCTCACTTTATTCCATGTGCTAAAACCGAGGACGCTCCTAGTGTAGCTTCATTATTTGTTGAACATGTTGTAAAGCTTCACGGGGTACCAAAGACCATTGTGAGTGACAGGGACTCCAAGTTGCTAAGTCTCTTTTGGAAGTCCATGTGGGGTAGGCTTGGGACGAAGTTACTTTTCTCAACGTCTTGCCACCCACAAACCGACGGCCAAACGGAGGTAGTAAATAGAACCTTAGGGTCTATGCTACGTTCTATGGTTAAGGGTAAACTGACTTCATGGGAAGAACACCTACCCTTGGTGGAATTTGCATACAACCGGGTAATACATTCGAGCACGGGAATGACTCCCTTTGAATGTGTTTACGGCCTAAATCCCCTTACCCCTTTAGATCTCACTCCTTTGTCTAGTGATCTCATGACCAGCTTAGATGGAAATAAAAGAGACGAGGCCATGAAGAAAATGCATGAGACGGTGCGGATCAAGCTTGAAAAGAAGAATCAAGAGATTGCAAAAAGGGCAAACAAAGGGAGAAGGAAGCTTGTGCTTGAACCCAGAGATTGGGTGTGGGTGCATCTTCGAAAGGATCGGTTTCCAGCTCAAAGGAAGTCCAAATTGCTGCCGAGGGGTGATGGTCCTTTGCAAGTACTTGAGAGAATCAATGACAACGCCTACAAGATTGATCTGCCACAGGACTATCAAGTGCACAACACCTTCAACGTTGGAGATCTCTCCCTCGTGGATGCGGTTGAAGATGACAAAATGCCGAATTTGAGGTCAAATTCCTCTCAAGATGGAGAGGATGATACGGTTAAGGCAGCCTCCACAGGTACACAGCCTTTCACACAAAGCCAAGCTCGAGAATTACAAACACTCCAAGCTTTGTTCATGCAAATGGCCGTGTGTGAGTTGTTGGTCGAACCAACCAAGGACCTAAACGTTTTTATGTGTGAAGAGGGGTCCTAAAGTGTAATAAACTAATCCCCACGGTTGCCACAAGAAAGCAAGGGCGGATGGGTCTTTTTACTCCTTTTTGTTGTAGTATAAATAGAACATCATAGTGAGTTAGACTTAGTTTTTGGAAATCTGAAAAGTTGTAACCTAAAACACAAAACATTTCCTCTCTATATCACTCATAGGAGCCGCCACTATCTTCTCACAAGTAGAGGGATACTTGGGTTGTATCTTTGGCTAGAAACAAGGGTTTTGAGGTCGTTGAGTGCCTCTTGGTCCTCGTAAGAACTTGGTGTTTATATTCATTAGACTTAGGGTCCTCTCTTGATGTTAGGGTTCTTAGTTTCTTGAATGTTATATGTCAAGTTATCTATCTTTCTTTATCTTGTGTTGTTGTTGATTTTGTTATCTTGAAAGTCTAGTGAAGCCGTGTGGGGCTCTTTCGATTCACTAGCATTTGTTTCCTATCTTGTTGTTCTCGGATTGTGGATTGAAAACCGAAACTAGTTCTTGTTGTAAGCTGAAAAACCAAAACTTAAAACTTGTTGTTCTTGTGTTGTTGGGCTGAAATCCGAAGCTGTTGGTGTTGTTGGTTTGATCTTGTATCAGGTTGGCAAGCTTTTATAGGAGGTTTGTCAAAGGATTTAGCTCCATAGCAGCCCCCTTGACCGAGGTAATTAGAAAGGACAGACCCTTTAAATGGGGTGAAGAGCAAGCTAGGGCTTTTGAGGCCTTGAAAGCTACGCTCATCTCGGCGCCTTTATTGCAATTGCCCGATTTTGATAAGATGTTTGAGATAGAGTGTGATGCTAGTAAGGTTGGCATCGGGGCTGTTTTGATGCAAGAAGGTAAGCCCGTTGCTTATTTCAGTGAAAAGCTCAAAGGGGCAACTCTTAATTACTCGACTTATGATTTGGAGTTGTATGCCCTTGTTAGAGCCTTGGGAAATTGGCAACATTATTTGTGGCCTAAGGAGTTTGTGATACGAACGGATCATGAGTCGTTGAAACACCTTAAGAGCCAAGACAAGCTGAATAGGCGTCATGCTAAGTGGATTGAGTTCATCGAGACTTTCCCTTATGTAATTCATTACAAAAGGGGGAAGGAAAATGTTGTTGCCGATGCCTTGTCTCGGAAGCATGTGCTTGTTGCTACCTTGTCTTCGAAGTTGATGGGTTTTGAGAGCTTGCGGATGTTGTATCCCAAGGATCCTACCTTTGCTCCTATTTATAGGGAATGCGAAGAGTGGGGAAGGGACCGTTGGCTTAAGGAGAATAACCATTCCTCCTACTCTCGGTTCGATGGGTATTTGTTCAAAGGGAGGAGGTTGTGTGTTCCTTCTAGTTCTTGGAGGGAATTATTTGTGAGGGAGGCCCATGACGGAGGCCTCATGGGTCACTTTGGGGTAGACAAGACCCTCGGCATCTTAGAGGAGAACTTCTATTGGCCCAAAATGCGCAAAGACGTCACTAGAATTTGTAGTCAATGCGTGGCCTGCCGGAGTGCGAAATCTCATCTCCAACCTCAAGGGTTATACACCCCACTCCCTACTCCCCTTAGACCTTGGCTGGACATCTCGATGGATTTCGTTTTGGGGCTGCCAAGGACTAGAAAGGGCCGAGATAGCATTTTTGTTGTTATTGATAGATTCTCTAAAATGGCTTATTTTATTCCATGTGCAAAAACCGAGGACGCTCCTAGTGTAGCTTCATTATTTGTTGAACATGTTGTAAAGCTTCACGGGGTACCAAGGACCATTGTGAGTGATAGGGACTCCAAGTTCCTAAGTCTCTTTTGGAAGTCCATGTGGGGTAGGCTTGGCACGAAGTTACTTTTCTCCACGTCTTGCCACCCACAAACCGATGGCCAAACGGAGGTAGTAAATAGAACCTTAGGGTCTATGCTATGTTCTATGGTTAAAGGTAAACTGACTTCATGGGAAGAACACCTACCCTTGGTGGAATTTGCATACAACCGGGTAATACATTCGAGCACGGGAATGACTCCCTTTGAATGTGTTTACGGCCTAAATCCCCTTACCCCTTTAGATCTCACTCCTTTGTCTAGTGATCTCATGACCAGCTTAGATGGAAATAAAAGAGCCGAGGCCATGAAGAAAATGCATGAGACGGTGCGGATCAAGCTTGAAAAGAAGAACCAAGAGATTGCAAAAAGGGTGAACAAAGGGAGAAGGAGGCTTGTGCTTGAACCCGGAGATTGGGTGTGGGTGCATCTTCGGAAGGATCGGTTTCTAGCTCAAAGGAAGTCCAAATTGCTGCCGAGGGGTGATGGTCCTTTCCAAGTACTTGAGAGAATCAATGACAATGCCTACAAGATTGACCTCCCACCGGAATATCAAGTGCACAACACTTTCAACGTTGGTGATCTCTCCCTCGTGGGTGCGGTTGAAGATGACCAAATGCCGAATTTGAGGTCAAATTCCTCTCAAGATGGAGAGGATGATACGGTTAGGGCAGCCTCCACAGGTACACGGCCTTTCACACGAAGCCAAGCTCGGGAATTACAAGCACTCCAAGCTTTGTTCATGCAAATGGCCGTGTGTGAGTTGGTGATCGAACCAACCAAGCACCTAAACGTTTTTATGTGTGAAGAGAGGTCCTAAAGTGTAATAAACTACTCTCCAAGGTTGGCACAAGAAAGTAAGGGCGGATGGGTCATTTTACTCCTTTTGTTGTAGTATAAATAGAACATGATAGTGGGATATCCCTTAGTTTTTGAAATCTGAAAGTTGTAACCTAAAAACACTAAACATTTCCTCTCTATTTCACTCTTAGGAGCCGCCACTATCTCCTCACAAGTAGAGGGATACTTGTGTTGTCTCTTTGGCTAGAAACAAGGGTTTTGAGGTCGTTGAGTGCCTCTTGGTCCTTGTAAGAACTTGGTGTTTATATTCATTAGACTTAGGGTCCTCTCTTGATGTTAGGGTTCTTAGTTTCTTGAATGTTATATGTCAAGTTATCTATCTTTCTTTATCTTGTTGTTGTTGTGTTGCTTTTGTTATCTTGAAAGTCTAGTGAAGCCGTGTGGGGCTCTTTTCAATTCACTAGCATTTGTTCTCTATCTTGTTGTTCTTGTGTTGCAAGTTGAAAACCGAAACTAGTTCTTGGGTTGTAAGCTGAAAAACCGAAAAACTAAAACTTGTTGTTCTTGTGTTGTTGGACTGAAATCCGAAGCTCTTGGTGTTGTTGGTTTGATCTTGTATCAACCCGAAATGATGTAGATTGATGACCCTAAAAACGCTATTGTTGAGAAAGTTTTTGACCTTGACAGTTAACACTCAAGAGGTAAGAAATGATTTATAAGATGTCCTCCTAGTAGGTGGAAAAGGATGAAGGAAAATGGAAAAGTCGAAGAATAGGTAGTATTGCGATACTAAATCAGGCTCTTCTTGGGAGGCAACCCAAGTTAAGGTAGGTTTTATTTTTAGTATTTTTATTATTTACTGCACTAGTTTTTTGTTTTTGTTGAGTTACTGGTTTATGGAAAATCTGAGTACCAAAAAACCTAAGCTAAGGAGCATAGCAAAGACTAAGTCCGGGGTCCTTGGACCCCCTTGATGTATAAAGATGATACTATCTAGTCCTAGAGGCCTCAGGGAGTATTTCTATCTCTACTTTTAAGTATACTTTGGGAACAAAGTAGATTTTTAAGTTTGGGGTAGGGAAATTCCTATTTTTAAGGGTAGTTTTAATTTTTTGTGTTAGGAACTAATAAGATATTCTTGTTGGTGTTATATTTAATATCATTATACAAGTGTTTTGGTTGTAAGGAGCATGCTGATTATGTGAATAACTACTTTTAAGACTCCTAGGATCATGATTCTAACTCTTGTACTTGTTTTCTTAGTGCTGAATTGGTGTTGTGTTAGGTTAAGAATCTATGATGATCCTACTTGAGTTGAGCATCTACCATGTGCGTGTGAGATTTTTGTACATTCCTTGTTATATGTGATGTTTAGAACTTGTCTGGTGTGTATGTAATGAAAAATAAAAAATGTGGGTTTAGGAGATGATATAAGAATTTCTTTGATAGCCATGATTATACACTTTTTTTTACCTACCCTTTTGAATAATCCTAGTTGACCCCATTGATTCTTTAGCTTTTTTCTTCGGTAGCCTCATATATGGCCTAGATCCCCTTCTTTGAGTGACCTTAATTTGAGCCAAAGCATCTAAGCGCTTTATTGTAAAATTAATTAAGTCAAGGAGTTTGAAATTCAAGTAGGAGAGAAGTGAAATTGAAGCCTCACAGTGATAGTTATTGGTGTGTACAATTTTTATGTGTTGTGGTTTGTAGTCATGTAATGTAAAGAAAAATTTTTGTTCAAATTGAATTAGTTGTTTATAGATAATACTCCCATAATAGTGTATGTGAATGAGCTTAATAAGATGGGGGAAAATAAAAGATAGGGGTAAGCAAAAGTGGTGTAAAGTAGTTGTTAAAGGTGAGTTGATTTTATAATGTGATGTATTAAAGCGCTTAGCAAAGATTGTCACTATTCTTGGCCAAAATAGTTCCTACTCGTCACTTAGTCTACATTACAACCCTTAAAGACATATTTGATACTGATCTCCAATATTTTGGATTAGTTAGGTACTATACTAAGGGAAATCATATGGTTCATTGTGTGTAACTTGTGAATTCCTTGTAAGAGTGAGACTAATTTGATTCTTGTACCCATTTAGCTATAAATTGCATTTATGTGAGTAATTATGTGATACAATATCAAAACCAACAACAACAAGAGCTTCAAGATGCCACGGATTTCAGTCCAATAACACAAGAACAACCAGTTTTTGTTTCGGTTTTTCAGTCCAACAATACAAGAACAATAAGAAGGATAACAATGCTAGTGAATCGAAAAGAGCCCCACACGGCTTCACTAGACTTGAAGATAACAAAATCAGTAACAACAACAAGATAATGAAAGATAGATAACTTGACATAAAACATTCAAGAAAACTAAGAACCCTACTTCAAGAGAAGGACCCGAAATCTGCTGAATGTAAACACCAAGTTCTTACGAGGACCAAGAGGTACTTAACAACCTCAAAACCCTTGTTTCTAGCCAAAGATACAACCCAAGTATCCCTCTACTTGTGAGGAGATAGTGGCGGCTTCCTTTGAGAGGAAGAGAGAAGAAAAGTTTATGTGTTTTAGGTTACAAATTCTGAAATCTGAAAACTAAAGACCAACTCTCTAATATGTCCTATTTATACTACAACAATAAAAGGCTAAAAAGGCCCATCCGCCCCTTGCCTTTTGGGCCAGCCTTGGAGACTAGTTCATGGTCCATTAAGACCCCTCTTCATGGCCCATTAAGACCCCTCTTCACATATAAAAACGTTCAGGTCCTTGGCTGGTTCGATCACCAACTCACACACGGCCATTTGCATGAACAAAGCTTGGAGTTTTTGTAATTCCCGAGCTTGGCTTCGTGTGAAGGGTCGTGTACTTGTGGTGGCTGCCCCAACCGTATCATCCTCTCCATCTTGAGAGGAATTTGACCTCAAATTCAGCGTGTGGTCGTCTTCAACCACATCCACGAGGGAGAGGTCACCAACGTTGAAAGTGTTGTGCACTTGATATTCCGGTGGAAGGTCAATCTTGTATGCGTTGTCATTGATTCTCTCAAGTACCTGGAACGGACCATCACCCCTTGGCAGCAACTTGGACTTCCTTTGAGCTGGAAACCGATCCTTTTGAAGATGCACCCACACCCAATCTCCGGGTTCAAGCACAAGCCGTCTTCTCCCTTTGTTTACTCTTTTTGCAATGTCTTGGTTCTTCTTTTCCAGCTTGCTCCGCACCGTCTCATGCATTTTCTTCATTGCCTCGGCTCTTTTATTTCCATCTAAGCTGGTCATGAGATCACTAGACAAAGGAGTGAGATCTAAAGGGGTAAGGGGATTCAGGCCGTAAACACATTCAAAGGGAGTCATTCCCGTGCTCGAATGTATTACCCGGTTGTATGCAAATTCCACCAAGGGTATGATACGTTCCGTATTGGCCTTGGTGGGGGTGATAAATGCGTGCAGGTGGGGCCCAAGTGGGGTCGCCATCTTCTCGGGTTGGCCTTGGTGGGGGTGTCTTGGAAGGGTTCGTGATCCCGTGAGCGGGTAGCTGTCCCGCGCGATTCTGGCCTATAAAGGGTGGGTTGCTGCCTCGCTCTACCAGCTATAGCTTTTAGAGCAGTTGGTTAGCAGCCTGTCCTT
The DNA here is from genome assembly GCA_030864225.1 of Capsicum baccatum var. pendulum. NCBI lineage: Eukaryota > Viridiplantae > Streptophyta > Magnoliopsida > Solanales > Solanaceae > Capsicum > Capsicum baccatum. Next base: position 207,381 of record JAQZCD010000404.1, on the reverse strand, counting down.
AAGGTTGGTATCAGAGCGGAGGTCACGGGTTCGAATCCTGCTTACACCATGCGCAGGTCCGAGGCGTATCAAGCTTACACCATGCGCAGGTACGAGGACGTACCTCTTCAAAGGAAGAGGGGATGATACGTTCCGTATTGGCCTTGGTGGGGGTGATGAATGCGTGCAGGTGGGGCCCAAGTGGGGTCGCCATCTTCTCTGGTTGGCCTTGGTGGGGGTGTCTTGGAAGGGTTCGTGATCCCGTGAGCGGGTAGCTGTCCCGCGCGATTCTGGCCTATAAAGGGTGGGTTGCTGCCTCGCTCTACCAGCTATAGCTTTTAGAGCAGTTGGTTAGCAGCCTGTCCTTAAGGTTGGTGACCTTAAGGACAGGCTGCTAACCAACTGCTCTAAAAGCTATAGCTGGTAGAGCGAGGCAGCAACCCACCCTTTATAGGCCAGAATTGCGCGGGACAGCTACCCGCTCACGGGATCACGAACCCTTCCAAGACACCCCCACCAAGGCCAACCCGAGAAGATGGCGACCCCACTTGGGCCCCACCTGCACGCATTCATCACCCCCACCAAGGCCAATACGGAACGTATCATCCCCTCTTCCTTTGAAGAGGTACGTCCTCGTACCTGCGCATGGTGTAAGCTTGATACGCCTCGGACCTGCGCATGGTGTAAGCGGGATTCGAACCCGTGACCTCCGCTCTGATACCAACCTTAAGGACAGGCTGCTAACCAACTGCTCTAAAAGCTATAGTTGGTAGAGCGAGGCAGCAACCCACCCTTTATAGGCCAGAATCGCGCGGGACAGCTACCCGCTCACGGGATCACGAACCCTTCCAAGACACCCCCACCAAGGCCAACCCGAGAAGATGGCGACCCCACTTGGGCCCCACCTGCACGCATTCATCACCCCCACCAAGGCCAATACGGAACGTATCATCAAGGCTGGCCCAAAAGGCAAGGGGCGGATGGGCCTTTTATGTGTGAAGAAGGGGTCTTAATGGGCAATAAACTAGCCTCCAAGGCTGGCCCAATAGGCAAGGGGCGGATGGGCCTTTTAGCCTTTTCTTGTTGTAGTATAAATAGGACATATTAGAGAGTTGGTCTTTAGATTTTTCAGATTTCAGAATTTGTAAACCTAAACACAAACTTGTCTTCTCTCTTCCTCTCAAAGGAAGCCGCCACTATCTCCTCACAAGTAGAGGGATACTTGGGTTGTATCTTTGGCTAGAAACAAGGGTTTTGAGGTTGTTAAGTACCTCTTGGTCCTCGTAAGAACTTGGTGTTTACATTCAGCAGATTTCGGGTCCTTCTCTTGAAGTAGGGTTCTTAGTTTTCTTGAATGTTTTATGTCAAGTTATCTATCTTTCATTAACTTGTTGTTGTTACTGATTTTGTTATCTTCAAGTCTAGTGAAGCGGTGTGGGGCTCTTTTCGATTCACTAGCATTGTTATCCATCTTATTGTTCTTGTATTGTTAAGCTGAAAAACTGAAAAACAGAAACTAAAAACTGGTTGTTCTTGAGTTGTTAAAACTGGAATCCGAGTCTCCTTTGAAGATCTTGGTGTGTTGGTTTTGATCTTGTATCATTTGGTATCAAAGCAAGACCGGTTGTGTTCCAACATAACCCATCTTGGGCTATCAGTTCTCGGCTTGAACAAAACTACACCAAGAAAACTTTCTGAAAAATCTGTCCATTAGAAAGTTGAATCCGAGAATGATGTTGCATGTTTAGATCTAGGTGTTATTTTTCTTGTATAGTGAGTTTCTAGTGTTGGTTTCTTTCTCACCAACACTAAGTGATACGGTTATGACTACCCCTACGTGTACACGGCCTTTCACACGAAGCCAAGCGCGGGAGTTACAAACACTCCAAGCCTTGTTCATGCAAATGGCCGTGTGTGAGTTGTTGGCCGAACCAACCAAGGGTCTCAACGTCCTTATGTGTGGAGAGGGGGCCTAAAGTGTAATAATTTAAGTCTTCAAGGAGGCCACAACAAAGGAAGGGTGTCTTGGTCTTTTGCTTATTTTTGTTGTAGTATAAATAGAAGGTGTTAGTGAGATATCCATTAGTTTATTTTGAATGCTGAAATTGTAACCAAAAACACCAAAATATCTTCCATTTTCTTCTCCAAGAAACCGGATCTAGATCTCACAAGGAGAGGAATCCTTGTGTTGTCTCTTTGGCTAGAAACAAAGGTTTTAAGGTAGTTTGAGTGCCTTTTGGTCTTTGTAAGAGCTTGGTGTTAATATTCATTAGGCTTAGGGTCCTCTCATCTTGTTAGGGTTCTTAGTTTCTTGAATATTGTATGTCAAGTTGTTTATCTTCATTATCTTGTTGTTGTTGTTGTGTTGCTTATCTTTCTTATCTTGAAGTCTAGGGGAGCCGTGTGGGGCTTGTTTCGATCCCCTAGCATTATTGTGTTCTTGTTGTTCTCGGATTGTGCCTAAAAACCGAAGACTATCTCTTGTTGTAATCTAAAAACCAAGACTTAAAACTTGTTGTTGTTGTGTTGTTGAGTTGGAATCCGAAACTCTAGTTGTTGTGGTTGGATCTTGCATCATTTGGTATCAAAGCAAGACCGGTTGTGTTCTCACATAACCCATCTTGGGCTAGTAGTTCTCGGTGTAAACCAAACTACACCAAGAAAAAGAATTCGGAAATCTGAAAATTCTGTCCACTCAAGTTGAAAACCGAGAAAGGTGTTGCATACTTAGATCTAGTTGTCATTTTGCTTGTGTAGTGAGTTTCTAGTGTTGGTTTCTTTCTCACCAACACTAAGGTGTCTAGATCCAAGGTTGAGCTTAAAAGGTTGCATGTTGTAAGGTGGCCGAAAGTTGCATGTTGTTGAAGACCAAAAGAAAAATCGGTGGTTGTGTTTATGTGTTGAAGAAGTGTTGAAGTTTGTGATTGTTCATCTCTTGAACTTGTGCATATTGTTCCTCTTATTGAGTGTTAACCTTGTTGTGTGCTCAAGTGGTAGACTTGTAAAGTTGATTGTGAAAGACTTGCACCTATCAATTTGTAGACTTGTCAATCACTTCCCTTAAATCAAGGAACCTTGTTTTGTGGAAATTGTTAACCAAACCCACTTTCTTGAGATTGAACCAAAAGTCAAGACTTCAAATTTTTAAGTTTTCCCACCAAAACACTTTTCAAGTTCTTGCAAGTTGTGTGAATATTAAACCAAGACAAAAAAAAAAAAAAGAGATATATAAATATCCAAACCCGAAGAGAAATGTGTGGGCCGATGCATGTTACCATGTCATTATAAGCTCAACTTAGGATATATTCTTTGGTTGCTACTTGTTGATCCTTGGTTTCCCTTATTTGGACTTAGAACTAATTAACAAACTAGTAATTTCCACTAGGTTGTCAACTAGTTCCTTGAGCCGTCTATTCGTGTCATCGATTATTTGTGTGCTTTTTATTCGTTTGAATGAGTTGCTGATTTTGGTTCTCGTCCGGCAAGAATTCTTTGAGTCTTCGAAACAAGAATCCATTCCGGCTAAGAGCTTACTCAAACCTTGTAAATCTCACGGTTACTAGCCAATTATACAACACTTGTGAGACCCGAACTTGTGGTGACTAAGCGGCTACTACCTTGACGATGGAGGGGACAACATCTCACAATCCGGATACTAGTGCACTTGATTCAATGAAGGCCACTCTTGAGGCCGTTACTCGGACACTTGAAAGAATGAACTCGGAATTTGGGGCCGTGAGGGGGGATTTGGCAGCCATAAGGGGGGAAGTCTCGACTATTAGTGGGAGGCTAGATCAAGTGGAGAGTCAAAGGAACTCTCGGCCATCGACTCCTCTACATGTCTCTACCAATGGCCATGACCGGACATCCTCCGCAACCATCACTCCCGAAATGGTCCACCAAATGTTAAACGCACCTCAAGCTCCACAAAATGCCACCAACCAATCTACCACTTTTCCTCCAACCCGAGACTCCACTAGACCACCACATTTCCAAACTCCTCCAATTCCACACGAAGGATTTGGACGCCAAGCTCCACCACTAAATCCGAACCCTCCTTTCCAAGCTCCACTAAACCAAAGACCACAAATTCCAATTCCTCCGAACCAAAATGGCCAAGGCCGACCAGCCCACTTTGATGGATACGGTAGAGAGGAGTATGATGGCGAGGGAACTTATGATGATGCCTATATGAGGGAGGAGGAGTTGAGAGGGGGCCGGGGGGAACCGAGACGATACCGAGGGTATGGAGATAGGGGAAACCGACACCAAGAGAGAGACGTAGGCATCAACACCATCAAGTTGAGCCTACCTATCTTTAAGGGTGAAAGTGACCCCGAGGCTTACTTAACTTGGGAATCGGCTTGTGACAAGGTTTTCCAAGTTAATGACATCTCGGAAGAAAAGAAGAGTTGCTATGCTATAGCTCACCTTGAGGGCTATGCTAACACTTGGTGGGAGTATGTGAAACGGTTTGGTAATGAATTGGTTGAAGGGCAGCCACCACCTTGGTTTCGGCTAAGGTATTTGATGAGGCAACGGTACCTTCCCGAGAGATACCGACATGAATTGCTTGCTAGATTATATGGCCTACGGCAAGGAAGCAAAAGTGTGATGGCTTACTTTGACGAGTTCCAACAACTCATGTTGAAACTTGATCACCGGGGGGAACAAATCAGCCACGACATCATTCGATTCAAGTGTGGATTGAACAAAGAGATTTCCACGCACTTGACTCTTCATCGGTTTGAAACTATTGACGGCATATTCCAAGCGGCCCTAGAGATTGAACGGGAACTTAAGGAGAGGTCAATTTTCAAGCCAAGGGTCCAAAACCCCTCGGGTTGGACCAAAAACAAGGACCAACCCGGTCCTATGAAGCTGCCCGAACCCAAGACGGTTCCTAAGTTTCCTCCTAAACCGGAAGCTCACAAATACCCCAATCCGAAGGGGTTCCAATGTTTCAAATGCCAAGGTTGGGGGCATAAGGCGAATGAATGTCCGAACCGGCGTAATGTGATCTTACGGGAAGGGAAAGTATACTACCTTGGTGAGGAGGTGGTGTCCAAAAGGGGGGAGATTGAGGCCGAGCCTCAAGATGGAGAGGAAGCCGAACATGAACCGAATGAAGAAGGAGTAGATGATGGTGAAGATGTCTATCCTCAAGAAGGGGAATGTGTGGTTCCGAACTTTGTAGTTAGGCGCGTTATGATTAGTAAGGCGGTAGATGACCCGAGCCAAAGGGAAAATCTATTCCATACTAAGTGCCTTGTAAAGGAGAGTGTGTGTACCTTGGTAATTGATAGTGGTAGTTGTACCAATGTCGCAAGCCATGCTATGGTGAATTTTCTGAAACTATCGACTACACCTCACACTAGTCCATACAAACTACAATGGTTGAATGATTGTGGTGAGTTGAAGGTCACACGGCAATGTGTGATCCGATTTAAGGTGGGCAACTACCACGACGAAGTACGTTGTGACGTGATTCCGATGCAAGCATGTCATTTGTTGTTGGGTAGACCTTGGCAATATGATAGGTCTACTAAACACGATGGACGGACCAACCGGTACACACTTGAGAAGGATGGCCGAAGGGTCACACTTCACCCTCTTGCACCCTCCCAAGTGAATGCGTGGTACCAAAAGATGAGAGAATTGAAAGGGAAAGGGGGAGAACCTGAGAAGGGAGAAAAGGGAAGGGAAGCCGTAGGTGAGGAGGAAGGCACATCCGAGGCTATCTCAACGCCGAGGGAAAGGGAAAACGTAGTGATGTTGGCTAGGAGGAAGGGACTTTTCATGGACTATGATGAGAACAAGCCTATGCTACTCTTGGCCCATTGCTTTAACACTAACCCCGCTAATCCTTGTATTTCTCCTTTGATTTCTCATGTGTTGCAGGATTATGAGGATGTGTTTCCTAAAGAACTTCCGCAAGGATTGCCCCCACTTCGGGGAATCGAGCATCAAATTGACTTTGTGCCGGGCTCACAGTTGCCAAATAAGCCGGCTTACAGGAGCAATCCTACGGATACCAAAGAATTGCAGCACCAAGTTGAGGAACTCCTCAACAAAGGTTACATCAAGGAGAGCATGAGTCCGTGCGCGGTTCCGGTACTACTAGTGCCTAAGAAGGATGGAACGTGGCGTATGTGTGTGGACTGCCGAGCCATCAACAAGATTACGGTAAAATATCGTCACCCTATTCCTAGGTTAGATGATATGTTGGATGAATTGAATGGTTCGTGTTTATTTTCCAAGATTGATTTAAGGAGTGGCTATCACCAAATAAGAATGCAACCCGGTGATGAATGGAAAACCGCCTTCAAGACTAAATTTGGTCTCTATGAATGGATGGTTATGCCATTCGGCCTAACAAATGCTCCAAGCACTTTCATGCGGCTAATGAATCATGTGATGAAGCCATTTATTGGAAAGTTTGTGGTAGTTTACTTTGATGATGTGTTGGTATATAGTAAATCTATCGATGACCATACAATGCATTTAAGATGTGTGTTTGATGTGCTCCGAAAGGAGAAGTTGTATGCCAACATGGAAAAGTGCTCTCTTGGTGTTGATAAAGTTGTGTTTTTGGGTTTTGTTGTTAGCTCAAAGGGCGTGGAAGTGGACGACTCCAAGATAGACTCTATACGAAGTTGGCCGACCCCTAAAACTATTGGAGAAATCCGAAGTTTCCACGGGTTGGCAAGCTTTTATAGGAGGTTTGTCAAAGGATTTAGTTCCATAGCAGCCCTCTTAACCGAGGTAATTAGAAAGGACGGACCCTTCCGATGGGGTGAAGAGCAAGCTAAGGCTTTTGACGACTTGAAAGCTATGCTCGTCTCGGCGCCCTTATTGCAATTACCCGATTTTGGTAAAATGTTTGAGGTAGAGTGTGATGCTAGCAAAGTCGGCATCGGGGCTGTTTTGATGCAAGAAGGTAAGCCCGTTGCCTATTTCAGTGAAAAGCTCAAAGGAGCAACTCTTAATTATTCGACTTACGATTTGGAGTTGTATGCCCTTGTTAGAGCTTTGGGAAATTGGCAACACTATTTGTGGCCTAAGGAGTTTGTGATACGAACGGATCATGAATCGTTGAAACACCTTAAGAGCCAAGACAAGCTGAATAGGCGTCATGCTAAGTGGATTGAGTTCATCGAAACTTTCCCGTATGTAATTCATTACAAAAAAGGGAAAGAAAATGTTGTCGCCGATGCATTGTCCCGAAAGCATGTGCTTGTTGCTACCTTGTCTTCGAAGTTAATGGGTTTTGAGAGCTTGCGGATGCTATATCCCAAGGATCCTACCTTTGCTCCTATTTTTAGGGAATGCGAAGAGTGGGGAAGGGACCGTTGGCTCAAGGAAAGTACCCACTCCTCCTACTCTCGGTTTGATGGCTATTTGTTCAAGGGGAGGAGGTTGTGTGTCCCGACCAGTTCTTGGAGGGAATTATTCGTGAGAGAGGCCCATGACGGGGGCCTCATGGGTCACTTTGGGGTAGACAAGACCCTCGGCATCCTAGAGGAAAATTTCTATTGGCCCAAAATGCGCAAGGATGTCGTTAAGATTTGTAGTCAATGCGCGGCCTGCCGGAGTGCAAAATCTCGTCTCCAACCACAAGGGTTATACACCCCACTCCCTACTCCCCTTAGACCGTGGCTGGACATATCGATGGATTTCGTCTTGGGACTGCCACGGACTAGGAAGGGTCGAGATAGTATTTTTGTCGTTGTTGATAGATTCTCCAAGATGGCTCATTTCATTCCATGTGCTAAAACCGAGGACGCTCCTAGTGTAGCTTCATTATTTGTTGAGCATGTTGTAAAGCTTCACGGAGTACCGAGGACCATTGTGAGTGATAGGGACTCCAAGTTCCTAAGCCTCTTTTGGAAGTCCATGTGGGGTAGGCTTGGCACGAAGTTACTTTTCTCCACGTCTTGCCACCCACAAACCGATGGCCAAACGGAGGTAGTAAATAGGACCTTAGGGTCTATGTTACGCTCTATGGTTAAAGGTAAATTGGCTTCATGGGAAGAACACCTACCCTTGGTGGAATTTGCCTACAATCGGGTAATACATTCGAGTACGGGAATGACTCCCTTTGAATGTGTTTACGGCCTAAATCCCCTTACCCCTTTAGATCTCACTCCTTTGCCTAGTGATCTTATGACCAGCTTAGATGGAACTAAAAGAGCCGAGGCCATGAAGAAGATGCATGAGGCAGTGCGGATCAAGCTCGAAAAGAAGAATCAAGAGGTTGCAAAACGGGCAAACAAAGGGAGAAGGAAGCTAGTGCTTGAACCCGGAGATTCGGTGTGGGTACACCTTCGAAAGGATAGATTTCCAGCTCAAAGGAAGTCCAAGTTGCTGCCAAGAGGCGATGGTCCCTTCCAAGTTCTCGAGAGGATCAATGACAACGCCTACAAGATTGACCTACCACCGGAATATCAAGTGCACAACACCTTCAACGTCGGAGATCTCACCCTCGTGGATGCGGTTGAAGATGATCAAGTGCCGAATTTGAGGTCAAATTCCTCTCAAGATGGAGAGGATGATACGGTTATGACTACCCCTACGTGTACACGGCCTTTCACACGAAGCCAAGCGCGGGAGTTACAAACACTCCAAGCCTTGTTCATGCAAATGGCCGTGTGTGAGTTGTTGGCCGAACCAACCAAGGGTCTCAACGTCCTTATGTGTGGAGAGGGGGCCTAAAGTGTAATAATTTAAGTCTTCAAGGAGGCCACAACAAAGGAAGGGTGTCTTGGTCTTTTGCTTATTTTTGTTGTAGTATAAATAGAAGGTGTTAGTGAGATATCCATTAGTTTATTTTGAATGCTGAAATTGTAACCAAAAACACCAAAATATCTTCCATTTTCTTCTCCAAGAAACCGGATCTAGATCTCACAAGGAGAGGAATCCTTGTGTTGTCTCTTTGGCTAGAAACAAAGGTTTTAAGGTAGTTTGAGTGCCTTTTGGTCTTTGTAAGAGCTTGGTGTTAATATTCATTAGGCTTAGGGTCCTCTCATCTTGTTAGGGTTCTTAGTTTCTTGAATATTGTATGTCAAGTTGTTTATCTTCATTATCTTGTTGTTGTTGTTGTGTTGCTTATCTTTCTTATCTTGAAGTCTAGGGGAGCCGTGTGGGGCTTGTTTCGATCCCCTAGCATTATTGTGTTCTTGTTGTTCTCGGATTGTGCCTAAAAACCGAAG